>JADBJO010000892.1:352500-357500 GCA_016801955.1 Conus betulinus | reverse complement strand
AGAGAGAGAGAGAGAGAGAGAGAGAGAGAGAGAGAGAGAGAGAGAGAGAGAGAGAGAGAGAGAGAGAGATTTATTACCATGTTGCATCCATCATGAAGTCATACATCACGCACACGAATGTGCACTCACACAAATGCACACTATCATAGGCGCGCGCGCGCGCGCGCGCGCACACACACACACACACACAACACACACACACACACACACACACACACACACACACACACACACACAGGGAGTGCTAAATGCAGGGACGAAACTTGCATGCACGTGTATACTCGTGTGCATAAGCTGGATAAAGGCGTCCACATTGCATCTCTTACTTTGATGACAAGTTTTGTGTTTTTTTTTTTTTAAGGGAAAAAGGCTACTCGCTTAATAGTTATATTGATTGACAGCATCTTGTCAGTTGATCATGGGCTTGTTTGTCAGGAACTGATGCCCACTCAGGAACGAAAATTGATCTCCTTTCTCCGCTCAGTCTTCGCCTTTGCTATTCTCTGTGTCTGTGTTTGTCTGCCTGCCTGTCTGTATGTGTGTATGTCTATCTGCCGGCCAGCTCTCTCTCTCTCTCTCTCTCTCTCTCTCTCTCTCTCTCTCTCTCTCTCTCTCTCTCTCCTCTCTCTCTCTCTGTCTCTCTCTATTTGCGTCCCCCCTTCTCTCTGTCCCTCTCACTCCGTCTCTCTCTCTCTCTGTCTCTCTCTCTCTCTTTCTCTCTCTCTCTCTCTCTCTCTCTCTCTGTAATGTAATGTAATGTAAATGTAATGTAATGTAATGTAATGTAATGTAGAAGGATATTTATAGAGCGCTTTACCCTCGCCAGAGCCCAAAGCGCATGTTACGGAAACATGATAAAATACTAATTCTAACTTAAAACACACACACACACACACACACACACACACACACACACACACACACACACACACACACATACAACAACAACAACAACAACAACAACAACTCCCCCCCCTCTCTGTCTCTCTCTCTCTCTCTCTCTCTCTCTGTCCCCCCTCTCTCTCTCTCTATCCCTCTCTTCCCCCCCCCCCCCTCTCTCTCTCTCTCTCTCTCTCGTGTTGGGACCACAACTATTATTCCATCGTTATTGTTCTCTCTCCCTCAACTCCATTGGGATACATAATCACTGGAGCATCCCACTGAAGAACAATTCATCAGCTTCCTCCATTTCTGTCTCATTGTCAGCCAGATCATCTTCGGTCTCTGCTGCATTTTTGTCCTGTCCTTTCTGACCTACAGTACTGTCTGTCCATCCCTTTTTTTGTCCTTTTTATCTGTCGCCCCGCCTGTCTCCCTTCTTCAACGCTTTCTTAGAGAGCTGTTTTTATCAAGGTTATTGAATCACGTTACGTGACCATCTTATATAAGGGATGTCAGCAGAACGTCAAGAAGGTCGACATGCCGCTTCATGGTTTGCAGCAGTTGTTCATTGATGATATCATCGGTATTATTATATATTTTGTGTCTTGCCTTAACACGTCATTTCAATGGTTAGAATTTTCTTTGAGAGTCGTTGTTGCTGTCTGTACGCAGGCTGATACACCTGCCGCCCCCCACCCCCCCCCCCCCCCCCCCCCCCCCCCCCCCCCCCGTATAGATAGGCAAGTATTCATCCCATCTGCCCAACAAAGGGAGTGGAGTTTTGTATGTATGACCGTTTTGTTTTTTAACCCCGCCATTAAGGCAGCCATACTCCATCTTCGGGGAAAGTGCATGCTATGTGTAACGTGTCATCCATACCAACGGCCAAACTGGCCTTCTCTTCCGAAAGTTGGTGATGGGATTTTACGTATGTGCAAGATGTTACACGCGCGTTCACACACGGAACCTCGGTTTATTGTTTCATTCGAAGGACTGTATGGGAAATAGAGTCAGAACCAATGTTATCTCCGAGGGGAAAAAACCCTATACCGAAACGACCCGGCAGAGATTCGAACCCGCAATCCTTAGATTACGAGTCCGGCACTCTACCAACTCAGCTATTCCGGCCCCCTCTTTGAGACTCAAACTACGACATGACTACAGGAAGATGGAATATACCAGTGGAAGCAGGAGCCTGGTCTTGTGTTGAATGGAGATGTTCTTGTCCTTCCGTGTAGGTTTCAGTCTGGAAGGTGCTGATGTTGTCTTCGCTGCCCTTGAGAGGAGTTTCTCGCGTGGATCCCTCACTGGCGATGATGGAATCCAGCCAAGTGGACTGTTGAAAACGTTCCAGCTTCTATTGTTAGACTGTTCTTTCAGTGGTCATGGCGAAGCTGTGATTAGTCTCTCTCGATGCTGACTTCCATGCCATGTCCTGTTGATGTTTTATCAGCCTTTGAGCCAGCGTGGTGAGCTCTTGTTCGCTGCTTGCCAAAGCCACTGATGTCATCTGCAAATCGAAAACTCGTGATGGTTCTACTTCCAGTGCTCACTGTGCTGACAAAATCTTCAAGTGCACCGGTCATAATGCGTTCTAGGAACATTTTAAAAAGTGTGGAGATTAAGGGGGCGGTAAAGAACTCCAGAAAAAGTATGAAACCACAGAACTAGAAAAAAAAACCTTATGGATATCATCATCATCATCATCATCATCATCATCATCGTCGTCGTTGTCGTCGTCGTCGTCGTTGTCGACGTAGTCGTCATCGTTGTCGTCGTCGTTGTCGTCGGCATCCTCATCAGATCCTCATCATCATCACCGTCATCATCATCATCATCATCATCACCAGCGGATGCGTTTCTGAGAGTGTTGCTCAAATTTCTGACCAACACTGCAGGTGTCTGTATCTCTCGGGCCTGGTTGACGCCGGGATATATTATGAAAGGAAGCGTAGAGTACAGCCCTGTCATGTAGTCTCAGACCGAAATGGAAATCCGTAGCATCATCATAATCATCCTCATTCTCATCGATCAGCATAAAAAAAAAGTCTCAAATCTCTGTGGCCCTTCATGCCCTGCTCTCATGGTGACCTCAGTTTCGATGTCCTCTCCACGTCTGTGGCCTTGGTTTGGTTCCGTCGGGGTCACCGGTATCGGCGAGTCCATGGGGGCTGTCGTTGGACGGACGTGGTGGCGCCCTCCGGAGGGAGAGCTCACTCACGCCGGCTCCGCGACTAAGCAATTATTGTCGTCAGTAGGGGGCTTAGTAGGTGTGTCCTGCGTATGTTAGATCAGAACAGGCGCCACTGAACACCACTGAAGTGACTCGGCAGCAGTGCAGTGTCTCCTCCGGTGGGTTGCCTCTTGACGACTTGACATTGACTGCTCCTGTCTCTGTCTCTGTCTCTGTCTCTGTCTCTCTCTCTCTCTCTCTCTCTCTCTCTCTCTCTCTCTCTCACTCCTTCTCTCTTTCTCTCGTTGGATGCTCTGTAACTTTCATGATCACGGACCTTAGTGAGTACTCACTTAAACTAGAACATAAAATGAAAATTAAAGACCAAAGAAGATCAAGCTTGAATGAACAGAGAGAGAGAGAGAGAGAGAGAGAGAGAGAGAGAAAGAGAGAGAGAGAGAAGAGAGAGAGAGGGGGGGTGGGGGGGAGAGCACGCAACGTTGCTTACGAAGGCATAAAATGAACATATATGATGAAAGCAAAAGGGGAGGAGTTGAGCACATCGTAACCAATACAAAAATGAAAGCAATCATCAAATATGGGAAGAGAAGGAGAGAGAGGGAGAGAGAGAGAGAGAGAGAGAGGGGGGGGGGGGGGGGGAGAGAGAGAGAGAAGAGAAGAGAGAGAGAGAGAGAGAGAGAGAGAGAGAGAGAGAGAGAGTTTTGACTCTTCGATGATTATTGTCATTACCACAGAGGTCTTCCAAGGAGGAAAGGGGTAACAAGAGAAACACATATACCTCTTCCTTTCGTTACAAACAAATAGTACCCACTTATACCCAGTGTGGACACACACACACACACACACACACACACACACACACACACACACACACCACACACACACACACACACACACACACACACACACACCACACACACACACACACACAGTGCACGCAACATTGTTTACGAAGGTATAAAATGAGCATATATGATGAAAACAAAAGGGAGGGCAAATGAGCACATCGTAGACAAGACGAAAATGAAAGCAACCATCAACTAAGGGACAATAGATATATAGATAGAGAGAGAGAGAGAGAGAGAGAGAGGAGAGAGAGAGAGAGAGAGAGAGAGAGAGAGACAAACAGACAGACAGAGATAGAACAGAGGCAGATAGACAGACAAAGAGACCGACAGAGAGACCGACACACAGACATAAAAGTAAGAGACAGAGAGACAGAGAGAGACACACACACAGAGAAAGCAAGCAACCAGCCGCAGGGATTCCCGTTCCCACACTATACACGTACACTCTGAAACCTCTGAGCGTCTTTTTGACATTCACCGCATGTTTCCATACCATGGGGAGGTGCCATGTCCACCTCGCTCACTCGACTACTATGGTGGTCTTCTTGGTGCTCTTTCACCAGCAGGTCTGCTCTACAGAGGGACTTTCAGGAAATGTCGAAAGGCTTCCCGTGTGTCGACATGCGAACATTGCCCGCAGAAAAAGTGAACATTTTCAGTTACCACCCCCACTGCCCCTCCTCCTCCCCTCCTCCTCTCCCCTTCGACTCCACCTCCGCTGCTCTCTCTGCTGGCTCTGATTCGTAATCATTCCACTCTTTCCCCTTCCTGCTCCCAGAGTTTTTTTTTTTTTCTTTTCAAAAGAATGTGAATATAAACAGTAGAGGGAAGGTTGCGGAGAGTCAGGGCCTCTGAACTGATATAACTGATCAAAATAAATAGTACATACATAGATGGCAGAGAGCAGGATAATTCTACAAATATGCAAGAGCGCGCCGCCACATACACACACAAACAGAGACACACACACATACACACACTTGCGCACACGCGCACCACACACACACACGCATACACACACACACACACACACACACACACACACACACACACACACACACACACACACACACACA
>JADBJO010000892.1:335000-347500 GCA_016801955.1 Conus betulinus | reverse complement strand
TGGGATATAAGAAAACCGCACATTTACCTGTATTGTGGCTACAGGCACTGGGATATAAAACAACTGCACCTTTACCTGTATTATGGCTACAGGTACTGGGATATAAAACAACTGCACATTTTACCTGTATTGTGGCTACAGGTACTGGGATATATAAAAAACTGCACATTTACCTGTATTGTGGCTACAGGTACTGGGATATAAGAAAACTGCACATTACCTATATTGTGGCTACAGGTACTGGGATATAAGAAAACTGCACCTTTACCTGTATTGTGGCTACAGGTACTGGGATATAAAACAACTGCACCTTTACCTGTATTGTGGCTACAGGTACTGGGATAAAACAACTGCACCCTTACCTGTATTGTGGCTACAAGTACTGGGATATAAAACAAACTGCACCTTTACCTGTATTGTGGCTACAGGTACTGGGATATAAAAAAACTGCACCTTTTACCTGTATTGTGGCTACAGGTACTGAGATATATAAACAACTGCACCTTTACCTGTATTATGGCTACAGGTACTGGGATATAAAACAACTGCACCTTTACCTGTATTGTGGCTACAGGTACTGGGATATATTAAAAACTGCACCTTTACCTGTATTGTGGCTACAGGTACTGGGATATAAGAAAACTGCACCTTTACCTGTATTGTGGCTACAGGTACTGGGATATAAGAAAACCGCACATTTACCTGTATTGTGGCTACAGGTACTGGGATATAAGAAACTTCACATTTACCTGTATTGTGGCTACAGGTACTGGGATATAAAAAAAACTGCACCTTTACCTGTATTGTGGCTACAGGTACTGGGATATAAGAAAACCTCACATTCACCTGTATTGTGGCTACAGGTACTGGGATATAAGAAAACCGCACATTTACCTCTATTGTGGCTACAGGTACTGGGATATAAGAAAACCGCACCTTTACCTGTATTGTGGCTACAGGTACTGGGATATAAGAAAACTGCACATTTACCTGTATTGTGGCTACAGGTACTGGGATATAAAGAAAACTGCACATTTACCTGTATTGTGGCTACAGGTACTGGGATATAAGAAAACTGCACCTGTACCTGTATTGTGGCTACAGGTACTGGGATATAAAAAAAACTGCACCTTTACCTGTATTGAGGCTACAAATACTGGGATATAAAAAAAACTGCACCTTTACCTATATTGTGGCTACAATTGCTGGGATATTAAAAAAAACTGCACCTTTACCAGTATTGAGGCTACAAATACTTTGATATAAAAAGAACTGCAGCTTTACCTGTGTTGTGGCTACAAGTACTGGGCTACAAATACGGGGATACAAACAAACCCTGCACCTTCACCTACATTGTAGCTACAAGTGCTAGAATATAACAAATTTGTACCTTTACCTGTATTGAGGCTACAATACTGGCACATCGAAAAACTGCACCTTTACCTGTATATTGTGGCTACAAATACTGGGATATAAAAACACTGCACCTTTCCCTAAATTGTGGCTACAGGTGCTGGGATATAAAAAAAAAATGCACCTTTCCTGTTTTGTGGCTACAAGCACGGAGATATCAAAAACTGCACCTTCACCACTATTTTGGCGCAAAGCCCGAGATATGAAAGGTGAACGTTTTCACGCTTGATGAATATACATGATACGATGATCGATAAGGAAATTCTTTTTGCCCTGATTTGGCTACAGCAAAATGAAAATAATGAAGATCGACAGAACGTTGTAATAGAATATAGGTATGGGATGTTCTGATGGAAGAGTGCGGACCTGTAATTAGATGTTCAGCGTACTGGGATATAATGTACCGCACATTTCGGTCGTTTCGTGTTGCTGTAATATAGAAAACCGCACCTTTACCTGTATTGTGGCTAACAGGTATGGTCAAAACATCTCCTGTATTGTGGCTACAGGTACTGGGATATAAGAAAACCGCACATTTACCTTCTTGTGGCTACAGGTACTGGGATATAAGAAAACCGCACATTTACCTGTATTGTGGCTACAGGTACTGGGATATAAGAAAAACTGCACCTTTACCTGTATTGTGGCTACAGGTACTGGGATATGAAGAAAACAACTCACTGTAACCTATTGTGGCTACAGGTACTGGGATATAAGAAAACCGCACATTTACCTGTATTGTGGCTACAGGTACGGGGATATAAACAACTGCACCTTTTACCTGTATTGTGGCTACAGGTACTGGGATATAAAAAAAAACTGCACCTTTACCTGTATTTGGCTACACAGGTGCTGGGGATATTAAAAAAACTGCACCTTTACCAGTATTGAGGCTACAAATACTTTGATATAAAAAACCGCTGCAGCTTTACCTGTGTTGTGGCTACAAGTACTGGGCTACAAATTGGGGACAACATACAAACCCTGCACCTTTACCTACATTGTCCTACAAGTTGCTTTGATACAAGTGTACTGGGCTTACTGCACCTTTACCTTTACCTTTGTGGCTACTTGCAGCTACAAGTGATAGAACAGGCACTTGTATTGGGCTACAACTGGCACATCGAAAAAAACTGCACCTTTACCTGTATATTGTGGCTACAAATACTGGGATATAAAAACACTGCACCTTTCCCTAAATTGTGGCTACAGGTGCTGGGATATAAAAAAAAAACGCACCTTTCCTGTTTTGTGGCTACAAGCACGGAGATCAAAATCTGCACCTTCACCACCTTTGGCGCAAAGCCCCGAGAGATGAAAGGTGAAACGTTTTCACGCTTGATGAATATACATGATACGATGATCGAACACAAGGAGATTCTTTTGCCCGATTTGAAAAGCAAAATGGGAAAATAATGAAGATCGACAGAACGTTGTAATAGAATATATTCATGAATGTTCTGATGGATAAGAGTGCGGATGATGAATTAGATGTTCAGCGTTTTCTTAATTGTTTTCAGGTCGTTTTCTTTCTTCGTTCTTGTTTTTCTCTGGTGCTAATAGAGAATTTTCTTCTGCACCTTCAGCAATCTTCCTCAAAAAAGGGAATCTTTTCTTCTTGAATATACATGGATCTTTCTTCAAGGAAATTCTTTGGCCCGATTTGAAAAGGAAACTGGAAAATCTCTTAGAATATATTCTTCTTTCGTTCTGATTCTTCGGATGAATTAGATACTTTCTTTCTTGCTTGGTGTCTTCTTCGTCTTCATGTTCTTCTTCTTCATCATCAATCATCATCTTCTCTTCTTTCATCTTTTCTTCTTCTTCTTCTTCTCTTCCTTCTTCTCCTCATCATCATCATCATTCATCCTCCTCATTCTTCTTCTTCTTCTTCTTCTTCTCTTCTTCTTCTTCTTTTTTTTGGGCTTCTTCCTTCCTCCTCTTCTTCTTCTTCTTCGTCTTCTTCTTCTTCTTCTTTTTTTGGGCAATCTCTTTTTTATCTCTTCTTCTTCTTCTTTCTCTTCTTCTTCTCTTCTTCTTCTTCCTCCTCCTTCTCTTCTTCCTCCTCCTTCTCCTTCTCTCTTCTTCTCTCATCTTCTTCTCTTCTTCTCTGCTTCTTCTTCTTCTTCTTTGTCGTCTTCTTCTTCTTCTTCTTCTTCTTCTTCTTCTTCTTCTTCTTCTTTCTTCTTCTCTGTTCTTCTTCTCCTTCTTCTTCTTCTTTCTCTTCTTCCTCTTCCTCTTCTCCTGCTCCTCCTCCTTCTCCACTCCTCTTCCTCCACTTTCTTCTCGTTTTTTCTTTTTGTCTTCTTCTTCTTCTTTTCCTTCTTCTTCATCACATCCTTTGACCACAAGTTGTGGAAGGTGAGAAGGGCATAATTACCCCCACAATGCCCACAACGCCTATGAGAAATGAATAATGCACGTTCGCACTCACCTAGGACACAAGCCGGGGAGAAGAAAACTATACTGTTAGCCATATTTATGTCTACCAGACCCATGGGATGAAGACAATGCGTTCATCATACTTCGTTGAAATGCTTGCAGTATGAAAACAGTACGTTTATCTACACGTTCACGTCCAAGTTCTAGCCGCTGAAGAAAAACAAAAAATGCACGTTTTACCATCAATGCTTCCGTTACAACTCCTAGATGACTACAACAACAACAACAACAACAAAATGCACGTTTTACCCACAACACTTGAGCGACATGCCTAGCGAGAGAATGCACCTTTTAGCCACACTTTGGTAACAAAGCCTGAAGGGCTTTTGGTGTCGATTGACGCCTCTTTTACACCGTCATTTATGTGCCACTCGCTTCAAAGACCTCGAGGGGGGTGTTGATCAATAGTTCTCGGACTCCAAATGTCAAGGACTGGAGGGCGGAAGTGGGGACCGAGAAGAAAAGAAAAGCGAAGAGGAAGAGGAAGGCGGAGAGGAGGAGGAGTACAATGCTGGGCATTCTACGTACGGCAAGAACTTGAAAAAAAAAAAAAAAAAAAAAAAAAAAAAAAAAAAAAAAAAAAACTGCTTCAATATAAAGATGACCAAGTTTGGGGCAAAGAACACGTGGACGGAAGGGGGAAAGAAAACAGAGGAAGCTTTTTGGTGTAATGAGTTTTAGATGAAAAATCGATGACAAGGTGGTACTTACAGGTAGGGGTGTAGAGTCGTTGGAGAGAGAGAAAGAAAGAAAGAGAGAGAGAGAGAAGAAGAGAGAGAGAGAGGGACAGGCAGAGACAGACAATGCAGATAGACGGACAGACAGACAGACAGACAGACAGAGAGTATGTGTATGGATGGATAGATAGATAGATATAAAGACAGGTAGATAGATAGGTATGTGGTCCTCAGCCACACAGACTTGCCCAGATGTAGGAGAGATTTTGGTATACATACAGTGGGGAAGGGGGGGGGGGGGGGGGGGGGGGGGGGGGGGGGGGGGCACAGACAAAAAGGTTAGAGCGTTTGGCTTCGCATCAGACGATCGTTAGTTCGAACCTCGCATGGGGTCGGATTTTTTTTTTCAGCTTGAAACTACTTTCTGTCCACCCAACAGTAAATGGATACCTAATTCAGTTCAGGGAAGGTTGAAGGCGGCGGAAGGAGCAGGATAGTCCTCTGCTTTTTATCATGCCATGCCCTACACACAGTGAGCATGCGACAGTTACGGCCGATAGGCCATAAGAAATTACGGACTCTCTAGCTTATGCTAATATAAGAATGCATCAGCTGAGAGTAAAAGAAATGTGGAAGTTACGGCTATCGGATGGGGGGATAGTCCTGACGGCCATTTTGAGAAAATAGCTTCTAAACTTGTTTGCAGTCTCCTCAGGTACGTTATGCTTAGAGTATTGATCTTCGACTGTTAAGAATCTAGCAACTGTTTTTAAAGTTAATGAGTACTGCAGATGAGAACTTCGGGTGTTGAAAGTTAATCTTTTTAAGAGTTTAAATGCCTCTGATTGCTCCCCACCGTCTATTTTGGCGTCAACTCCAATAATCAATCTTTTTTTTTTCAGAGTGAAAACTAAAAAGCCGCTATGTTATAGACAAACCCAAACAGGAAGAAAAGTTGCACGCCATATCAATCATAGGAAACCAAGTCCATATCAGGAACAACAATGCTCTGCTTTTAGCGCCAGTTAAACATAGGTCAGCATTACCAGACTGAACAGTCTAGTGTTTTTCAAAATGGCCAAACAACGTAATCTTTTATATTTTCCTTGAATGCACAATATGTATCACAAGATTTTCTATTGGTCTCTCTTTGCTTAGAAGACAGACTCTTTCTGCTGAGTATGAAAGTTTAGACAAAGAAATCCGCTGTGGTTTGTGGAGTTTTTCGATTTTCAAAGTGAAGCTTGTTCTTTGAAGGAAAGGGAGATGAACGAACGTAGCATATTAGATGGGAGTCACAATATAGCCATTCTTTCCAGTGTGAAATTATGTAAGCGGCAGATAACCACTTTCCCTCTTTCCTTTCACAGATTCTTGAATAAAGACGAACAATAGGGCCTATCTGACTAGGAAAAAAAAAAATCAAACTCTGCCACCGATACATTTTTTTTTTTTTTTTACTGTCCCAACCTCTGCGCCACCTCAGAGGCAGTGCACCCACGCCGCTCATTCCGACACCCCGCCCATAGCCACAGCCCGGTCGGCCCCGCTGCAGCCCCGGCACCGGCAATCCACAGGGAGCAGTCAAATGTCAAGTCGTCAAGAGGCAACCGACCGGAGGAGACACTGCACTACTGCCGAGTCACTTCGGTGGTGTTCAGTGGCGCCTGTTCTGATCTAACATACGCAGGACTAAGGTCTTAGATCATCTTGTGATGAAAAGACGTTAAATAAAACTACTGAACTGAACTGAACGCAGGACGCCACCTACTAAG
The DNA here is from genome assembly GCA_016801955.1 of Conus betulinus. Classification (NCBI taxonomy): domain Eukaryota; kingdom Metazoa; phylum Mollusca; class Gastropoda; order Neogastropoda; family Conidae; genus Conus; species Conus betulinus. The sequence goes on along the minus strand of JADBJO010000892.1, from coordinate 341,193 downwards.
CCCCCTACTGCCGACAATAATTGCTTAGTCGCGGAGCCGGCGTGAGTGAGCTCTCCCTCCGGAAGGCGCCACCACGTCCCGTCCAACGACAGCCCCCATAAACTCGCCGATACCGGTGACCCCGACGACGGAACCAAACCAAGGCCACAGACGTGGAGAGGACATCGAAATTGAGGTCACCTTGAGAGCAGGGCATGAGGGGGCCACAGAATGAGACTTTTTTTTTTTAATGCTGATCGATGAAAATGAGGATGATTAAGATGATGCTACGGATTTCCATTTCGGTCTGAGACTACATGACAGGGCTGTACTCTACTCTTCCTCTCATAATATATCCCGGCGTCAACCAGGCCCGAGAGATACAGGCACCTGCAGTGTTGGTCAGGAAATTTGAGCAACACTCTCAGAAACGCATCAATTAAGTGGATGAAACTCGACTGTGTGTCCCAGTCTTCCCAGCTGAGTCCGCAGCAAACTCAACTCTGGGTAGGAGCCGGTCGGGGGCAGAAAAACCCACATGACTTCTGATGGGATTCGAACCCACGACCTCCCAGCCGGGAGTCCGCGACGCTAACCACTTCGCCACGGCGGCTGGTTAGATACTTTTCTTTTTTTGAATCAATGGATAGAAAACTCCCACACGCGCACGCGTGCATGCGCGCGCGCGCATGTGTGTGTGTGTGTGTGTGTGTGTGTGTGTGTGTGTGTGTGTGTGTGTGTGTGTGTGTGTGTGTGTCTTATTTTTCTGCGCGCGCGCGCGCGTGTGTACGTGTGTGTGCATATGTGTGTGTGTGTGTGTGTGTGTGTGTGTGTGTGTGTGTGTGTGTGTGTGTGTGTGTGTGTTGTGTGTGTGTGTGAGTCTGTCTGCTTGCCTGTCTATCTGTCTTCGATAATTGATGAACGTAATGATGTCACATTTGACATTGAAGCAAACTGTAAGAGTTCAGAGATGCAGAAATGTATGTAATCTGCAGGCCTATGAAACATTCAGTCTAACGCCCTTCGGCTTTCAACCTCTTCAAACTGCCCGATCCATGCCCCCTACCCCCAGCCCCCCCCCCCCCCTCCCCCCCCCCCCCCCCCCCCCCCCCCCAAAAAAAAAAAAAAAAAAAAAAAAAAAAAAAAAAAACCCTACCCAGAAACATGAGGGATGACAGACAATGCATCAATGACATAAGTTCCCCTCAACCATTTTTTTTTTTTTTGCCTTACCATGTGTTGCTGGAGTTGGGATGGTGAGGGAGCATGCAGCGAAGGAGGTGGGAGTGAGGATATTATACTCGTGGTCACGGCGAAACAGGAGAAGAAAAAGAAAAGCTAAAAACAATTTGAGATGATAGATCGATGTTTGTGCGAAAAAAAGCCAGCCACCAGTTTCTTCGCCCCACTTCTTCTCCATGTTTAGTCGTCCTCTGTACCCTGATACCTCTGTCTCCTCATCTCCTCTCTCTCTCTCTGATACCTCACTCTCTCTCTCTCTCTCTCTCTCTCTCCTCTCTCTCTCTCTCTCTCTCTCTCTCTCTCTCTCTCTCTCTCTCTCTCTCTCTCTCTCTCTCTCTCTCCTTTTGTCTCCCACCTTTCCCCCGTCCCTTTGCCCCCTTCCTCCTCCTCCGAATCCCGCTGAGCCCACTCGTACTTGAAATCCTTCCTACGTCCCAAGGAACCTTAGAAAAGGCACAAACAACGGCTGTCTCTCTCTCTTCTTCGCGATCGTTCGCTGTGGTCATCGAACTCGTCGTTTGTTGTTGACGTCGTCGTCGTGGCCATTGTCGTCGTGATTATCTCGTTGTCTTCTCCTCCTACGTTTTCTGTGCTCTTTGTCTCTGTTCATGAAGATCGATCACACCCGAACCCTTGTAATACACACAAGAACCCTGTTGGAAACAGAAATACTTTTCGATGAAGATAGAGGAAGGTTTGACGTTTCGTCTGGAGTTTGCTACCACAAATATGGTATAAATATCAAATTGCCATGCACGAGTCTGTCATGACATGTCATGTCGTTATGCAGGAGATATAGAAGAGAGACTTGAGTGTGAGTAGGGAGAAAAGGACTACGATACAAAACAAAAAATTGGGGAAGTGGAATCAGGTGTGTGTGGCGGTAACGATCTGTGCTTCCGTCGTCGTCGTCGCTGATGTGGTAAGACGCTCTGCGCGTATTTCTCAACAGTGGTCGGAACAGCTCTCAATATTCACTGACAGCTCTCAGTATTTAGTGGCTGGGGAACAGCTCTCAATATTCACTGACAGCTCTCAGTATTCTGGTTGGGGACAGCCGGTGACAGCTCTCAACGTTTAAAATGTCTTATGTATTTACTGGTTGGGGGACAGCCGGTTGCACGCTTGCTGTTGGCCATGCGACATGTTGCTCAACGTTTAAAATGTCTTATGTATATATAAATAAATTTACAATGATAATGCTAGTGTTGATAATCAATGAAAAATGTGTAATAATTTGAATAAACACATATGGTTTTTCTCTCTGGTCGAGCCCATTATCTATTTATTCAAATCATCACACATTTTTTCAAAAAGCTAGGCAGTCGCTAATTTTTTTATTTCCGTAAGAATGAAATACATGGGAACTAACTCTTTTCGGTTTTTGTACCAGTAATTTGCTTCCCCTGGCGGAGAAAATGTTGCTTTTCACTCTTGAACTGACTCAGATGGTGGATTTAGGAGTTGTTCAATTTGGGCAAAATACTCCGTGCTTCACGATTCTCTTGTAGTTACCTCTGCCATGCAGATTCTGTTTTCGTCCATGCCGATGGCGTTGCTTGGTTGTCTGTCAGCAGGATTATTATTATTATTATTATTATTATTATTATTATTATTATTATTATTATTATTGCCATTATTATCATCATTGTTGTTATTATTATTAGTTTATCATCATCATTATTATCATCATTATATCATTTTTATCATATTTAATTTTGTTATTATTAATGCAATTTTTTTTTTTTTTTTTTTTTTTTTTTTTTTTGCTGTCCCACCTCTGCGCCACCTCAGAAGCAGTGCACCCACGCCGCTCATTCCGACACCACGTCCACAGCCACAGCCCGGTCGGCCCCACCGCAGCCCCGGCACCGGCAATCCACAGGAAGCAGTCAATGTCAAGTCGTCAGAGGGCAACCCGCCGGAGGAGACACTACACTGCTGCCGAGTCATTTCGGTGGTGTTCAGTGCTGCCTGTTCTGATCTAACATACGCAGGACACCACCTACTAAGCCCCCTACTGACGACAATAATTGCTTAGTCGCGGAGCCGGCGTGAGTGAGTGAGCTCTCCCTCCGGAGGGCGCCACCTCGTCCGTCCAACGACAGCCCCCATGGACTCGCCGATACCGTTGACCTCGACGGAACCAAACCAAGACCACAGACGTGGAGAGGACATTGAAGCTGAGGTCACCATGAGAGCAGGGCATGAAGGGCCACAGAATTTGAGACTTTTTTATGCTGATCGATGAGAATTATTGTAATTATTACAATTATTTATACAGGGCGCATCTCCGGGTAGAAACCGAGCTCTAAACGCTTTACAGTTCATATTTTCGTTTACACAATGGGTTGTCTGCCTTGGTAGAGCCGATTAGACAGCTGCCTGCTGATGCCTTATTCAGTCTTTCCAGTGTCGTTCAGTCAGTAATAACCCACTCTGCTTTCTTTCCATTTCTCAGGCAAGGTGCACGCGTGTAATGTGTAATGTGTCATTCATATACAGTGCCAAACTGGCCTCATCCGTAAGATGGTGATCGGATTTTACATGTGTGCATTCACATACGGAACATCGATTTATAATCTCATTCGAAGGACTTTTGGGTGAATGGAGTCAGGAGCATATGTTACCTCCGATGGAAAAATTCCCCTGTACCGAAACGGCCCAGCGGATTACACAAACACACACACGCGCGCGCGCGCGCGCGCGCACGCACGTACGCACGCACGCACACGCACACACACACACACACACACACACACACACACACACACACACACACACACACACCACGTAACCACTTTAATCATACTTTGCAAAAAAAACAAACACAACCAAAAAAAAAAAACAAACAAGCCAACAAAAGAATCGAACTAACGTCTTTTTGATATGGATCCATTTCCTAGAAATAATCACTTTGTGGCCCGAGCATCCGGGACGTGTTCACTTTATGACCGAAATTATTTCGAATTTTTCCACTACAAACGAGAAATGTTAAGTTGCTGTTACGAATCGATAACTATCCACCAAGTAATATATTTTTTAAAGGAATGTAAACATGTTCTGATGATATATAGACGTTGATATTTCTTGTTTTGCATGTTCAGGTCAATGTGCGCTCGCGTGCGCGCGCGCGCGCGCGCGCACACACACACACAACACACACACACACACACACACACACACAGCGCGAGCGTGCACCCACACACGCAACCACGGGCAGAAAAACTTCTTCTGTCCGTATCAAGGATTACTCCCCCTACCAGCCAAAAAAAAAAAAAAAAAAAAAAAAAAACAAGCAGACAGACAAACAAACAAACAAACAAAAAAGTTTTCATTCCAAAGGCGAATCAAAAACTTATTACCTCTTGCTGGAGGTCTGCGTTTTCCCGTGTGTCTTTCAAGTTTCAAAACTGTTCTGTGTAAGCCGCGTAGGGCAATTTTGCTGAATATGCATGCATTAGTTCTGTGGCCCCTTTCGTTCCTTAATCACTTACATTGCGGAAAACTGTCTGTATAATGGATCTCGTGTTTACTTTGATAGATTCCAGCATGCATAATTCAACAAGGGTAGGGGTGGTGGTGGTTGGGGGGGGGGGGGGGGGGGGGGGGGGGGGTTTTGTTTTACGTCATGTAGATATGGCGTGTATTATGATTTTGTGCTTTGGGGACTCTCACACTGCACTGTGTATTCCAGAGGCTGTCTTCTGCATAAACTATGCACTTTATCATCCTGCGGAAATTTCTACTAGTTAACACGCTGTGATTGCTTTTGTGTTCCTCAAAGTCTCTTGGAAAAAGGACATGAAGTTTTGTTTGCTTGCTTGTTTGTTTTGTTTTCTTTCATCCTCCGCGCCATCTCAATGGCATTGTTTTGTTTTCTTTCATCCTCCGCGCCATCTCAATGGCATTCCACCCATGCCTGCCATTCCATTTCCCCGTCCACAGCCCAGCCTGGATTGTTCCGCCACAGCCTTGGCACCGGCAATCCACAGGGAGCAATGAAGGTCAAGGCGTCATAAAGCATCCCTCCAATGGAGACGCTTTCACTGCGGTCGAGTCCCTTCGATGGGGTTCCGTGGCCCCAGTTGTGATTCGACATGCGCGAGACAGCACGACTAAGCCCCTGCTGAGGACCACGTCTGTAAGATTCCCAGTGAAGATTTCAGGAAACCTAGGTATATAAGCTTTCGAGTGAAAAAATAGCAGAAATCTAGGTCTATGAGCTTTGCCAGTGAATATATCAAGAAAACCAGGTCTACCAGCTTTCTCTTGTGAAGATAACAGGAAAAGCAGGTCTATCAGCTTTCTGGTGAAGATAACAGGAAAAGCAGGTCTATCAGCTGTCTGGTGAAGATAAAAAGGAAAAAGCAGGTCTATCAGCTTTCTGGTGAAAGTCTTGGAAAAAACCAGATCTAGCAACTTCACAGTGAAGATACACAAAACGGTGTATCAGTTTTCCAGTCAAGATATTAGGGAACGGGGAGGGGGGGGGGGGGGGGGGGGGGGGGGGTCTATCTCTTCAAAGTGCAGATATCAGAAACATCAGATTATTGAAGATACAGGTCATTGAAGATATCAGGAAAATCAGGTCTATCAGCTTTCTGGTGAAGTGTCACAAAAAATCAGGTGTATCAGTTTTGGAATGAAGTTGACAAGGACAACAGACTGGTGGTGACCTTTGTTTAACGGACGCAAGATCTGAACATTAATAGATCAGGAGAAAAACAAAAAGAAAAAGAGGGGGGAGGGGGGGGGGGGTGAGAATATAAAAAAAAGTTGCAAATGGATTCCACACATTTGAGAAAAAAAACGTTTTCTGTTGGAGAAAAAAAAAGTTTCTGCTACGCTTTCCTGGAACATTTGAGAAAACCCTCTCTCTCTCTCTCTCTTTCTCTCTCTCTCTCTCTCTCTCTCTCTCTCTCTCTCTCTCTCTCTCTCTCTCTCTCTCTCTCACACACACACACACACA
>JADBJO010000892.1:305000-322500 GCA_016801955.1 Conus betulinus | reverse complement strand
CTGATGAACGTGTTAACAAAATTTTTAAAAGAGAAAAGAAAGAAAAAAAAAAACTGTACGAAACAAGACAGAAAAAAAACAAGCGACAGTTTTGAAATAATAACTAATTCAAATAAACTCTGTGAAGATCTGTTCGGTACTGGAGTGCGCTATTTTGGGAGGCTGATTACAAGAGAACATCATACGCAGGGCTTGGCTCCATGTTGTGTTATCTTCTCGTTTTAGTGGTTTATGGCCCGTTGCGCAAGGCGACGACCAGTGATGATGCGACTGCTTGTCCATCACTTTCATGTAATAAGAGATGAGAGTGGGCGCGAGAGAGAGAGAGAGAGAGAGAGAGAGAGAGAGAGAGAGAGAGAGAGAGAGAGAGAGAGAGAGAGAGAGAGAGAGAGAGAGAGAGAGAGAGAGAGAGAGAGAGAGAGAGAGAGAGAGAGAGAGACAGACAGACAGACAGAGAGAGAGAGACAGACAGAGAGGGTAGAGAGAGAGAATGCAGAGAGAGAGGAGATAGACAGAGATAGAGAGAGAGAGAGAGAGAGACGACAGAGAGACAGAGATCTGACAGACAGATGGACACAGGCTAGATAAATGGGTCTCTGCGTTTCATTATAGGCGAAGCGTGTACCTCCATCTCATCGCTTGTCCACCCTTCGCTGCTTCCATCAGTATGGATGAGAGAGCAGGTGAACAGCACAGTAATAATCGGGCACCCTTTTGTTTCCGATCTGCCGGCGGTTTTAGATATATAAAAGGCACGGGAAAGTAGGGAAGGGAGAAATGCATTGTGATAGAGTATGTAGAAACCCCAGAAAACCAAACAGGCAAATGGCTGTCCATTGATCGTCGTTATCATCGAAAAACCAGCTTGTTTGGCGCGCGGTGCATCGTTCTGCTGGGTCTGTGGTGCCAGAGCTCTGCGTTGTCAGTCTCTTCCTGTTCGATGATGCTGATAATTGACTTTTCCTCCCTTTTCGGTCTCATGCTTCCAATGCGAGTGTAGCATGCCAATGTCACTTGGTACAGGGGGGGGGGGGGGGGGGGTCTGATCTACCTAAGTGACTATATCATTCATTGGCTTACGCTTCGGAAAAATGTCGTAGCAGCCGTGGCGTACGCCAAAAATACGATTGTTGTTTTTTTCTTGTTTTCTTACAGAGTCCGTACACACCACCACTACTTCACCGCACAGGCTTTCAGAGGCTCACACTTTGTAAGGTACCGTTGTGACTGTGACAAACGCAAAAAGCACGACTGGCTTTACAAAGTACGCATGCAGACCCAAGAGTCCGCACACACCACTTCTCCAACATACCAGCGTTAAAATTAGGCTGACACTTCGAAAACTACCGTGGGTGCCTGTGACAAAAGCAAAAGGCATATCTGTCTTTTCACAGATCGCACACACCAATACTACTCCAACGCACAGGCGTTCAGATCTCACATTTTGAAAACTTCTGCAACTTACTTTGGCGCACGAAAGAAAAGCACGGCTGCCCTTACAGAATACGCACTACAACACACATTATCGCTTAACACCGACCTCCTCTCTTTTCTTTTTCTTTTTACCCCCTATGAAGGAAAAAGAACTTTTCTGCCTTACAGCGAAGCTGTTGGGCATCCACCAAATATCTGCCTGTACACAGTAAGTCTGTCAAGTATATCTGGATTTTGTTTTGAATACGCTACATCGTCAATCACAAGTAAATTGTTAGGTTCAATTCTTTTTACCCGCAAAGATCAACCTACTACAGCGGTTAAGATTATCATTAACTGTAGTTTATGCAAGCTAGCAGGTAAAGTCACAGTAGCGTCCCCTTTGAACAGCTGCTTCGAAAAAGAATAGGAGCTGACACATTGTGCTGGCGAGATTTCTACAGCACGTACCAGTTTTCATATCTTAACTCATGTCTATTGTTTTCAAAGCGTACGCTCTTAGTACTTTGACAGTAATCATAGCGAGTTACACACAGAGCCACACCGAGCATCGTTCCATTGGAGCCCAAACAAGAATCACTTAACATTGGATCCGTACAAGATAACCCGCCACAAGAGACACTGTACTTCCGCAGAATCGCTTCGATGACGTCGAGTGGTTCGCGCTGTCTAGTTCTCATATCGTTTTTGTTATCCGAAAAATACTGCGCTGTATTTAAACAGTTATTTATTGGCAATCATATTCACTGTTAGTCTAACATGTAATGTATTTAAACAAGTTTTTTTCCGCAGAGTGGCAATCAATTTCACTGTTAGTCTAACATGTCATCAATTTCACTGGTAGTCTAACATGTTTCATTATGTCACAAAATATATGTATATGTAAAGTTCAAATTCATAAGTGCGAGCGTCAATTCATTCAAAATCGATTTTAAAAGAATATACGCTATAAGTTTTCCCATTTTGAAAAATAAAACACCTTAGGTGTATAGTGTCTGTCAATGCGTTGGTCAGTGTCTGATATAATCTAGTAAAACAGTATAACAAAATATCTGATAATATTCGTCAATCCAGTTACACCATCCGGTCAGATTAAAAGCAAAATTGTCTTTTTTTTTTAATCCAAGAAAGGGTTGCAACTCTTGTGCATTGTTTACGAGTATCCCAACAAATCTTAAATGTCTTACCTCTCAGATTATTTCAATTTTTTATTTGCTTGGCAACGGTTAGCATGCGACGGTTAACCTCCTGGGATTTTATCAGCAGGAACTCGGAAAATTTTGACGACGGGTAGATACTAGCCCTTCAAATGAATCCCTACGATTTGGTCAAGATCCGCTCTTTTGTTTCGCAGTAGGCCACCACCGAAGTTTTCTGACTTGCCAGTCAAGGGAGATTAATCCAAGGGACGGTGGAAGCAGACGACCTCGCCAACCTTACGAGGATCACATCATGTGTCTTTCCTTTCCAGGTGCTTACAGGAATGCTCATGTTGACCATATTCTATGTGAAAATTAGTAATTTTTGTTCAGGTCAACACTGATACTTACTTTCCTCATAGCAAAACAATCAATGTCACCGATTCTGCCATTCCAAAATTACTCGATTCCAGAATTTTCGGTCTTGTGCTAGACATGTCAGGGGGATAAAATCCATCTGAATGTAGTCTTATAAAAATGCAAAAAGGTGCTTTCGAGAGATACTGAGATTGTATAATCAATGAAATATAACGAAAGTTAAGATTTCTTATTGTATCAAGTTTTTGAAGCTGTAGGGACGAAGACGGTGATCAACGAGAGAAGCATATGCAGCTGTTCCATATTCGAATCGTTTCCTCTGACAATTGTTGATTGTCACGCGAGGCTGCGATGGAGCTGGCGCCGCAAAGAACCCCCCAAAGAGGTAATTGAGATCCATCTGCCTGCCTGCCTGTCTGTCTGGCTGGCTGGCTGGCTGTCTGGCTGTCCGACCGTCCGTCCGTCTGTCTATCTAGCTAGCTATCATCTGTCCGTCTGTCTCTGTCTATCGGTTTATCTACCTGTCTATTCCATCTACCCATTCATCAGTCTGCCAGTCTGTCTGTCTGTCTCTATATCTGTCGTTCTGTCTGTCTGTCTGTGTTTTTTTTTTTTTTCCACACGTATTTATCCATCTGTAAATGTTTTTGATACTTTGCTTACAATTTTTTCTTTGCTTTTGCTTTGCTTTGTTTCGTTGTTGTTGTTTTTTTCGTCTTAGTCTACGTGTTTATTAAAAACAAATTCAAATTCCGCCTCATTGATACACCCACTTATCCATACAAAATCCAGTCTGTCTATCTATCTCCATCGACTGATCTATCTATCTATCTATCTATTTATCTGTCTATCTATCTGCATGTCATATATATAGCTATCTATCTGTCTGTGTGTCTGTCTGTCTTGTGTTTATCTATCTCTTTATACGTCTGTCAGCCTGTTTTCCTGTCTTCTTGTTTGTCCAGACGTCTAGATCTCTATTGATATATTATCGAACGCTCGATCTATCCATCTAGCAATGTAACCATCATCTATCTGTTTTTGTCTGTCTGTCTGTCCGTTTGACTGTCTATATATCTGCCTGTCTGTCTGTGAAAAGTGGTTTTCTCTCGCTCTGTCTCTAATAACTATGAGGTATAGCAAAAACTGCGTGTGGCAAGGCTAGAAGAAATCGTTCCCTAAGGGGTTAGGTTTTAAAACAAGATTTTTCGGAAACAGATGTTTTACATTCGGATGAGGTGGTCAGATGTTGCAGATTATCTGGAAAAATTTTCAGATAACGACAGCGATGAAAATAAATAGTCCCTCACTATCAGTCCCGTGAGTGAGTGTTTTTCGCCAGCATTCAACGATTTTTTCTCCAAATAAAACTGAAGAGTACTCTCTACGACTCTCTCTCTCTCTCTCTCTCTCTCTCTCTCTGCGATCCTAACTTCCCGTTTCTCTCTCCGCCCATTTTGTTTGTTAAACACCTCATTAAACTGTTAGATCGAGCCAAAGGCTGAGGTGTGTGTGGTTGGAAGAGACGACGGGAGATGGGGGTTGGGGGGGGGTGGGGGTGGGGGGGGGGCGTGGAGATAGGGTGTAATACAGGGGAATGGGAATGAGACAAAGACATTTTTCTGGTTATTTTTCGGAGATAATTCTACCAGGTATACACCAGCTGAAAGTAACCTTCTTTCATCAATCTTTGATATAATCACAACATTCTGTTGACAGCAAATGTTCATCCTGACAATCAGGACAATCTGATAATAAGCTGGTTTCATTCAGTTAGTCTCAGTACAAATTCGTGTTCTCTGGTGGCTATGTATGATATCGGTTATTTCTGTTTTCGGGTAGAATGCTGTAAATACTACATCTCCAGTAACACAACCAAGGGATTTTTTTTAATAGGGGACCCATTTTCATCCCTTCCCCCTCTTCTACCCCATAAAGTTTTTTTTTTTTTCAAAGCTTAAAGTCTAATTCATTTAAACATTGAATGTGCCAATCTGCGGATTAATTAGCTCGGCATATAAAAAAAAAGTTTTAAGGTGTTTATTACATTCGCTTTTGATCTTCGATAAAGAGAAAACACAACGGAAAGAAATCGTGTGAACGGCAGCTGTTTCTGCGAAGAGAAATTGCAGCATGCCAAACCGATCGTCCACACAGTGTGAGCAGGAGTAGGACAGAAGGATGTCGTGTGCTTTCTGCCGTTTTCTCCCTCGCAGCCTGATGTCTGGTTCCATGGTCAAAGATGAACAATGACCTCCGGTGATGCCAGACGGTGCCATTTTCCATGGGGGAGACAATCACTGAGATCACAGGTTGTGTTCTCTTTGCCTCTTGATCATTTACAGAAGCTGTGGATTATGTCGACAACATGCTTTACGGGAATTCAGTCACTCCTCTTGATCCTGTTGATTTTTTTTTTTTAGTATAGTTCCAAACGCAGTTTTGTTATCACAGAAACTGACACACGTCTTGCATGAGTCAGAGATGTTCTGCTCCCAAAGACACGTTGTGAGACTGCAACGTGACATCGATTTTTTTGTTTTTTTTTTCGACGATTGGAAAACACCTGTGTCTACAGTGCAGGACACCCTTCGCTTGGATCATTTTCTCCTGGATTCGTGCATTACCGTTTCTGTATTCACCATTCCCATACTCACGATTTCGATAATAATTTCCCCCATAAATGCATCCCATGAGTAACCTAGTTCCAGTTTTCACAATCGCATTGCCTGAAGACTTGAACGGATAGATAGGGATAGATAGAGAGACAGATAGAGAGATAGATAGAAGAGAGACGGACAGAGAGAGAGATAGAGAGAGATAGAGAGATAGATAGAGAGAGAGAGATGGATAGACAGAGAGAGAGAGAGAAAGAGAGAGAGAGAGAGAGAGAGAGAGAGGAGAGAGAGAGAGAGAGAGAGAGAGAGAGAGAAAGGAGAGAGAGAGAGAGGAGAGATCAGAGGAATGAATAGAAGAGAGAGAGATAGAGAGAGAGAGAGAGAGAGAGAGAGAACCGATGAACAGATTTTACCACTCAGAAAAGAACGGTGGTTTGGTGGGTGGACTTACGTATTGTCACAGCTGCAAAACATCCTGGCTATCTCTACAGGGGGCTCGCCGCGTTTTGTCTCGTTGCGCAATATCGTTTCCGACAAACCGCGAGATTGCGACACACAGTGATGTAACGGGGTATCTGTCACTACTGCAAGCGTCGTCAGCCCTTGCTACGGCAAACAGTATACTACCCCACTGGCTGCCATTCGTAGACCAGAAAGACTGCAGCGAGAAGGACTGATCGAGCAAAAACGCACTGATGGAAAACGTACACAGCCCATGGATTATGCAGCCTAGACGCAGGGCGACTGTCTGCTAGTCTCAACATATCAGGAGTCCTCTTTTTTGTCTGCCGTACCAGCACGTGATGAAGACCTATTCCTCATCTTCTCTAGTACGTGAGAAACAAACATCATACTGTGGAGAGGGAAACCGAACACTGAATACAGTAGCAGTGCATGATGAATGAAACGACGAATCTATTTCATAAAAGAGATTTTGGTTCCATTACGTCAGTGGATGGGGAAAGGCCTTGATTCTTAATTCATTTGTTTGATTAGCGTCTAGCCGTCCTTTTCGAATCCATTCCTTTACCTTTCCTAAATCCGTGAGTTTTCATATCGTTGGTCCTCGTTTCAGGCTGAAAACCCATCTAACTGGCGCGACTGAGATTTCGCAAATAATGTTCACCCCTTTCTCTCTGCCGCTGACGTGATCTAACCCCTTCCCTTCCACCCTGCACTGTCTTTTCCTCACCCTTCCTTGTCCCCATGGCTGCAGCCGTAATGAACTATACACAACCTCTTCAAAGAAAAGTTCAAATTTGTATTCAAATCTGCTATCATTGAACGGTTCAGGTAATGACCATGTCTGCATTGTTTGTGTTGTCGTTAACGGGAATCGTCGTCACGGTTAACCAGATAACGTTAAACAAAGCTGAACGCAAACATTTGGATTTAATTTAGAACTGACTGTCATATTTTGTTACTATACCAAAATTGCCGAAAACGCGACAGAACAGAACGAAATGAATAGAAATTAGTGTCGTAGAAATTTAAATTGAGACTTAAAATTCAAAGTTAGTACTCCCAAACTCCCAAGAATTCGTTGGGATCGGGAGAATTGGTTAAAGCTGGTTGGACTGATCTGAAAATAAGTTTCGTCCGCTAGCCGGAGAGAAAAACGACCTTGACTCAGCTAATATACAAGCTTAAAGTGACCACGGTTGTGGATGATCTGAAAATTGTTTCGTCCGTACACATGGAGTCAAAAACGTTTGACTCCCGTTATACATATAAGGAGACCACGCCGTGAGATCATTTTTTTCTGTACACATGTTTCAGTTCGGCTTTTGTCGAAGGATTACGTGAATGACACTGCAAAAAAAAAAAAACAAAAACAAAAAACACACACACACACACACACACACACACACACACACACACACACACACACACACACACACACACACACACAACACAACAAACAAAAACAAGAAAAAAAAAAAACAAATCAACACTCTTCCAGCAGAACCAAAGAGAGCCCTGGTTGAGGATAGAAAGCACTCAAGGCAGAGAATCTTTAAAGACTGCACGATCCAGTAAAAAAACAACAACAAACAAACAAGCAAACAGCAACAACAGAAACAAGAAAGAAAACGAAATAATGTAAAGTATCTTTGAAGTAGTTGATAGAGTGTTAGAGCCTGTGCGTACTAGACAGGTGAGTTGTTATGATGGATTTGTGTCCGTTCGGAGGGATAGAGGGGACAAGATCAGTATATTGCCATTTTTGTTGGCTGGAGTTCCGTTGCGCACACTGAAGGCACCAGCCACAGCCTGTTGGTCCGACTGACTGTTTCTGCCTCCTGTTTACAAATTGGCGGTCTGTTCATTACACACTGTAGTTGTTAATACCCCCTCCCTCCCTCCTCCCCCCGCTCAGCCTCGGCACCCCTCAATCCACAGATAGTAGTCAATGTCAAAACCGTCAGGGGGCAACGCACTAGAGGAGACACTGCGCTGCCACCGAGTCACTTCGGGTGGTGTTCAGTGGTGCCTGTTCTGATCCAACATGCGCTGGACATCACTTCTAATCCCCCTGCTGACGGCAATAATCGCTTTGTCGCGGAGCCGGCGTTGAGTGAGCTCTCTCCTCCGGAGGGTGCCACCACGTTCGTCCAACGAGAACCCCATGTATTTGCCGATGCCGGTGACCCGGAACTGATAATAACTAAATATCAATTGAAGCACACACATAGGGGTTCAAGCGCAGGCAAAGGCTTTGTGCAGCTAGTAAGCCGACCTCACTGAAGATCAGAAAAGGCGAAGCTAACCATAACTGGTTACCTCTGAGGGCAGCCCGTCCAACTGAACAGTTCTAGAACTAGTCGGTGACCCGCACAAACGAATGGGGCTCAAATAAAGGTAAACAATGGGAAACGGAGGAGAGATATCGATCTCTTCTCCTGATTAACTTTGATTTGTTCAGATAGAAAACTTTTTTTTTTCTTCCCAGAAGCATGTTGCGAACGTTAGCCTCTGTTTGAGCGGCGTTCAGCCCTGTTGTAATTGGTTTGGTTCGTTCAAGTAGAAAACGTTATCTTTCCACAAACATGTTGCGAATGTTGTTAACTATCTGAGTGATGCCCACCCCTGAGGCATTAGCCCAGCTGTTGTGATGATTTTGGTTTACCGAGGCATGGGCTTTATTTGACATCCGCAGTCAGAGTTTCATTCTACGTCACCCACGTCGCCCGTATCGAACATAAACCTGTCTGCCATTGGTTAATGTATGTAAAAGCCGCCTGCGACTGGTTGGCTGACCTGTGTTTATAGGCGAGAGATTCTTGCGTATGGGTGTGTACAATATTCATAACTGAAATGGACTCTGTCTCTTTGATAGACTTAGTTTGTGTTGAAATTTTAAACTGTCTGTCTGTCTGTCTGTCTGTCTGTCTGTGTCTGTATGTCTGTCTGTTTGTCTGTCTCTGTCTCTCTCTCTCTCTGTCTCTCTCTCTCTCTCTCTCTGTCTCTGTCTCTCTCTGTCTCTCTGTCTCTCTGTCTGTCTGTCTCTCTCTCTCTCTCTCTCTCTCTCTCTCTCTCTCCTCTCTCTCTCTCTCTCTCTCGACGTAAGTGCTTCTCCACCCTTCTTTGCCTCCAGATGCATAATTTAGCTTAGCAAGAACAGGCTGGAAGAATAGGCTTTGTCTAAAATCTCAGTCCTCTCTCTCTCTCTCTCTCTCTCTCTCTCACACACACACACACACACACACACACACACACACACACACACACACACACACACACACACGAGATGCCATGGAGTGCATTAATTAACCCCATTTCAATACCTCTTTCCAATATAGGTAACATCACCACAGAAAAAAAAATTGTTTAAAAAAAAAAAAAACCCTGGTCCATACCCATCACCAACCACACGCTACGGCGAAGGCGCGCGCACAGCTGCACGCGCACTCCTCTTGTTCCTTTCTCTCTCCACTCGCACGTGCCGGCTGTTTTTTTTTTTTTTTTTTTTTTTTCTCTCTCTCTCTCTCTCTTCTTTTTTTTCCTCCCTCCCCTTGTCTTCCATCAGCTGCTGAGGGTGCCTGAAACCTAGGTGGAAGGGGGAGAAGAGGAAGAGAAGGAGGAGGGGGCGAGGGGAGGAGGACGAGGGAAGACTAGCAGAGATGATGGGACGTGGGCGCTCGCGGATTCGCTGGCTGGTTTTGCCTCTGACCAGAAATTACGAGTGGCGTGGCAATCGTGTGTGTCTGTGTGTGCGTGTGTGTGTGGTGCGAAGCAATTTCTGTGGAAATAGTGGCTGCGATTTACTGTGTGATTGTAAACTTCGTTCTGTTTTCGTTTTGTTTTCCTCCGGCGTTCTCTTGTTTGCGCTGAAAAGATTTGTGTGAATTCCAACTGCGTGGTTAAGACGGATTATTTTTTTTTTCTTTTTTTTTTTTTTTTTTTTTTTTCTTTTTTTTTTTTTTGCATTCTGTGGAAGAGGGAAAGTGAGAAGAATCATTGTTACAGTTTCTTTTCTCTCTTTTTATTTCATTTTTTAAAAAAGAATTCATTTCTTCGGGTTTTTTTTTTATCGATGTCCGTTTTGTCGCTCAATATTGAGAGTCGTAGAGACAGTAAAAGTTGGGCCAATCTCCTGACTTGAAATTAGAATTTAAAATGCTATCGATTCTTTGGCCCGGCGGTAGAAATGATGCGTGTGTGTGTGTGTGTGTGTGTGCGTGTGTGTGCGTGCGTACGTGCGTGCGTGCGTGCGTGCGTGCGTGCGTGTGTGTGTGTGTGTGTGTGTGTGTGTGTGTGTGTGTGTGTGTGTGTGTGTGTGTGAGTAAGAGAGCCCTCTGTGTATGTGTGTGTGTGTGTGTGTGTGTGTGTGTGTGTGTGTGTGTGAGAGAGAGAGAGAGAGAGAGAGAGAGAGAGAGAGAGAGAGAGAGAGAGAGAGAGAGAGAGATTTGATGCATGGAAGAAATCCTGATGTTCAATTAAAGATGATTATAGTTTTAACATAAAAACGTAATAATCCATTAAAACAAACAAGGGACTGAAAGAAAAGGCAATATTTTACTGCCCACTTTGCTCTTCTTTTGACTGATAGACGGACGTGAGTACAGCTTTTGTTGTGTGTTTTCCGTCATGTGGAAATGATTATTATGGTCTTTCTTCTTCTTTTGTATTGTCAGTGCCTATGTGTTCACGTGTTACCTATCTATCTATCTGTCTCTCTATCTGTTTCTCTATCAATCTATCTGTGTATCTCTCTATCTCTCTATCTATCTATCTATCTATCTATCTGTCTGTCTGTCTGTCTGTCTGTCTACTTATACACGTATCCATCTATTTGCATGTCTGTCTCTTTCTGTCTGTGTATCTTATCTATCGGTCTGTCTGTCTGTCTATCTATCTCTCTATCTCTCTCTCTCTCTCTATCTATCTATCTATCTATCTATCTATATATCGTCTTCTCCATCTTCGTCTTTGAGTGGTTCTCGTTAATTGCCTTTTACCTCCCTTTTCTTCTTGTTCCTAAATTTTTGTTGTCGTTGTTGTTTTCTTTTCTTTGTACTAGTGCTGTTTTTTCTTGTTGTCGTTAATTTCCTTCTTGTTGTTCTGTCTTCTGCCTCAGTAGTCTTGCTCCACGTACTGGTTTTTTTTTTTTTCTTGTTCTTCATTTTCACCTTCATTTTGGTAATTGTATTCAATATCGATGCTCGTCTTCTACCTTCATTTCTTGTTCTTGATTCTTCTCGCGGCGCGCTTTCATTCCTCTTTCTCTCTCCCCCCCCCCCCCCCCCCCCACTTTATAGTGGCTTTCTTTCTCTGTTTCTTTCTTTCTTTATTACTCTTCTTTCACCTCTTCTTCCTCACCCCCTCCCCTCCTCGTCATTCCCTCCGCCTCCTCCTTCTTCTCTTCCTCCTGTTCCTCCTCGTTGTCTTGTATTTCTCCTTTTGTTTCTGTTTCCGTTTATGCTTCTCCCCTTTCTTTGTAATTCTTTGCTTCCTCCTCCTCCTCTTCTTCTTCCTCCTCCTCCTTCTCTTTCTCCTCCTCCTTCTCTTCATTCTCCTTCTATTTCCTCTCCTATTTTTCTCCTCTTTGTCCTCCTTCTCCTCCTCTTCCTCCTCTTCCTTCTACTCCTTCTCCTCCTCCTTCTCCTCCTCCTCTTCTTCTTCTTCTTCTCTTCTTCTTCTTCTTCTTCAGCCTACTGTTTCTCCTCCTCTTATCTCTTAATCCTCATCGTTCTCCTCCCCTCCTCCTTCTTCTTCTCTTATTACCGTCTTTCCCTCCTTTTTTCCTTTTACGTTAAATTAAACTCGCCTTGTCAAAAAAATAAAATAAAAATTAAAAAAAAAAGTAAAAAGAGGCAAAAGCAACAAGAGGTTTTGTCTTTGGTTCGTATAAATTACTACAAAAATTGCGATGATTAGGGGTAGTTTTCTGTTCTTATTTATGATGTCTGTCTGTCATTTGGCCTCTCCCCCTCTTCCCCCTCCCGTTATCTGCTAGTGTCTCTCTCTGCCTTCCAGACTTACTCTTCAATCACCCCGTCAGGTCTTTCTCTGTGTCTTTCTGTCTTAAGTATCATGTAACATTAGATTAGAGAGAGAGAGAGAGAGAGAGAGAGAGAGAGAGAGAGAGAGAGAGAGAGAGAGAGAGAGAGAGAGTGTGAGATATGTACGAGCGCGCGCGCGCGCGCGCGCGCGCGTGTGTGTGTGTGTGTGTGTGTGTGTGTGTGTGTGTGTGTGTGTGTGTGTGTGTGTGTGTGGTGTGTGTGTTGTGTGTGTGTGAGAGAGAGAGAGAGAGAGAGAGAGAGAGAGAGAGAGAGAGAGAGAGAGAGAGAGAGAGAGAGAGTTCTTAGGCGTAAGTGTGTTCGCATGCGTTCATGTCGCAGTCTCGTGTTTGATTAGGGGTGTGTGTGTGTGTGTGTGTGTGTGTGTGTGTGTGTGTGTGTGTGTGTGTGTGTGTGTGGTGTGCGCGTGCGCGTGTGCGCTGTGTGTGTGTGTGTGTGTGTGTGTGTGTGTGTGTGTGTGTGTGTGAGTGTGCGTGCGTGTGTGTGTGAGGGGGGGGGGGGGGGGGGGGGGGGGGGGGGGGGGCTCACGCATGTGAATTAAAGTGCGCGTATGTATATACATTATGTGTGTGGTTTGTGCGTGGTGTGACAAGTTATAATGTACATACTAGGGACTTTGGGGTCATGCAGAGACTTCGTATGCTTTGCTTCTCATGTTTGCTACTACTCACCACCACCACCACCACCACCACCACCACTACTACTACTACTACTACTACTACTACTACTGCTACTACTATACTACTACTACTACTTCTACTTCTACTGCTGCTGCTGCTGCTGCTGCCATTACTACTACTACTGCTACTGCTACTGCCACTACCACTACCACTACCACTACACTACTACTGCACTGCTACTACTCTAGTACTACTGCTGCTAGTACTACAACAACTACTACTACTACTACCACTACTACTACTACTACTACTACTACTACTACTACTACTACTACTAATACTACTACTACTACTACTACTTTCTTCTCTTTTGTTGTTGTTATAATCTTACCAAACCCTCTAAAATCCTGTCATGGAAACTAGATTGCACATTCTTGTTGGATTCTCTCTCTCTCTCTCTCTCTCTCTCTCTCTCTCTCTCTCTCTCTCTCTCTCTCTCTCTCTCTCTCTCTCTCTCTCTCTCTCTCTCTATATTTCAATTATGCATTCTTCTGCATTGGTAATCATTGTCCAGTCTACTGCATGTGGTCCTTTGGGCTCTAGAACCATATCCAAAAGGCACGCAACACTCCAACACTGTTCCTTCAAAAAGTTCAATGAAACAGCAGCACATGTTTTAGACTTAAGCATTTATTATTCGACTTATCATAACTATGCAGATGTCAATGACGCACTATCGCTCTGGTATCACACAGTCTTTGCCGTCATAACTAAATATGCACCGCTACTCAAAAAAAAAAAAAAAAAAAAAAAAAAAAAAAAAAAAGAGAGAGAGACAAACAAACATCACCAGATAAGCTCGTAATTAACTCCCGAATTACAAGAAAACGATTCTACGTGACCAAGTCGAGGAGGCAAATGTATCTGACAAATGCAGAGCAAGGAAATTCTGTATGAAGCCACAACAAAAAGTACATCCACTGCATGATTAACGATGCTAAACGCACAGCGCGCTCATCAGAAGGGCATTGAACATTATTGTTCACAAAAGGTGTACAGATTCACGGAATTCGACAACAAACATCATTCCTAACACATCAATCGCACACTGTTCGGCACTAACTGAGATTATTTCTCAAACTTTACAAACTGTAAGAGAATCCAGTGGACATACATGTCCGTCTTCCCTAATATTGTTTTTTAAACAACAACTGGGATCCAGTAACTCATTCCATATTCTCCTGTGAGTGTACGTGAAGTAGGAACACTCCTAACGCAGTTAAAGAATGAAAAGTCCATGGGTCCGGACAATATGCCACCATTTCTACACGAATTCGGCCTATCTGACATCGTAAAGTCTCTAACATATATGTTATCGTTTATCCACTAAAACTAATACGTTAATTCAAACGTTCAAATAAAAAAAGGCAGTTAACACCTTCCCAGATCGAATGATTCGTCGGATTCAAATAATGTCAGATCTATATCTTTACCACCAGTTCGGTCAAAACCCTCGAAAGACGAGTGAACAGATATGCACCTCAGTTTATATGGAGAAGAAAAAAATCAACTACCTCTCCCATTTCAATTTAACCACTTTTGCTGCACAGCATTATCGCGAATGTGTGACATGTTTTTTTTCATATGAATCAGTCCCAAATGACAGGCATTTTCTTGGCTTCAGACACGCTTCTGATTTTGTTGATCATTCCGTTCTCTTATAGAAATTGCCCCATCTATTTGAACTATTCCTCAATAGTCTCATTATTCTAAACAGACCCAGTGACAGGACTCGGTGTGTGTTATTTAATGCTTGATACAATCAGGGGGTTAGAAACGTCAACGATTTTTATTCGTACATTTCGCCAACGGTGAACAGACTGTATTTGGCGAAAATGGACTGAACGTGTTCAGACTAGACTAGTAGCAGATTTGACATGTATGAAACTTTGAAGCCTTATCTATTGTTGGATCTGAATCCACATTTGAAATACATACCACAACGTTTCAGGCCAGGAATCTGACATTCAGTGGTACATGGCTTCAGTTACAGAGCTGACGACAGAGTTGTTTTAATTTGTTCATTGTGTAAAGATGCAGAAGACTAGGGATGCATTTTGTTTTGTGCTGTTCAACGCTCAGACGTATTCGTGAAAGTTTTATAGAACCTAGATATTACCGACAATCCTCTCTGTTTCAACTCATTTCACTAACGTTCTCACAAAGCTCTCATGATATGCGAAAAATGTCGCAATATATTATGTAAGCATTTTGTTTAGATAATTAGCAAAGTCATAGGAATATAGTTCATTTGCTTTGGTCCCTATTCTAGTTCTTCTATGCATGCTTATTGGTACTTATTAAGAAACTTTTCAATACGTGTTCTTGCTAACCTTTTTGTGTGGTTGTTGATTGATTGCCTGTATGATGTCTACACTATATAAGTGGCCATGGCCTATTATGAATAAATCAGGTCGGCTCTCTCGCTCCCCTCACTCCCTCTCTCTCTCTCCATCTCCCTCCCCCTCCCCCCTCTCTCTCTCTCTCTCTCTCTCTCTTTCTAACTTGTTTCTTGTTCTACCTCCTGGCCTATTCAACACGTATCCCTCCCTCTCCTCTTACTCTCGCTCACTCCTGTTTGTCGTTCTCTCTTCTTGATTCCCCCTCTCTCCGCTCTCTCTCTCTGATCTTCTTACTTTTGTTTACTCTGTTCGCCTCCTTGCATATTCCAAACACGTTATTTGATATTTGATGAACTGTTGATGTCGGTCATTAGATGTCATTTACGGTGTCGTTCGGAACTGAATCTGTCGATGGAACTGTATGCATTGAAATTATGTGCGCATGAGGGACCTATCTAGTGTAGAAAAAGATCTCTGTCTGCCTGTCTGTCTGTCTCTGTTTGTCTGTCTCTCTCTCACCTTGCTTTGTTTCTCTCCTTTTGCAGTCTGCCTGTCGGTATTGGAATGTGATTTAACTGTGTTTATTCTATTGATTTGTCTGCAAAAATCATCAAAGTAAACCCAGTGTGTGCTTACAAGGAAACCTTCAGAGAAAAAAAAACAGAATAAAACAACAAAAATTCAAATTCTCCTTTCTGATCTTCAGAAAAGCAAGGTGTACTAAAGATGCTGCACACTACAACACAAAAATTTAACTCGATTTCCACGAAGCTGTACCCTTGTAGTAGTACACAGTACCAGCCGGCCACAAGAGAGGTAAACGACACTTTAACAGCCGATCTCAAGTCGATATGGCACAAACAACAATTATACTGGTCTACGTTCGGCTGACATCGACGTGTACTAAATGAGTTTAGCACTTTCAGGAAAAAAAAAAAACAAAAAAAAAAATAAATACGAGGAACGTCTTCCTCCCCCCCCCCCCTCCCCCTCAAGAACTGTGCCCATTATTGTCCTCTTTCCAAACTTGAACAGATCAACAAAAGGTTCTCAGTGAAGTGTGAATTTTTTTTTCTAGCATGGACTATCTTGTTTAACTGTGGAGACAACAGCAGTTTATAGGTAACCGGCCATTTGACACTCATAGCAATAAATTATGCAGTAGATGTGGTCGCAGTATTTAGTGACCATAAACAAAACTATATTATCTTTCCATAGGGTAGATGACCTGCTTTCTTAAGTTACATTCAGTCTGTCGTTGTTATAGTCGTCATCGTCATCATCATTATACATCACCCATCATCATTATCATGACCATCATCATCATCGTCGTCGTCGTCCGTCGTCGTCGTGTCCCTCCGTTCCCTCCTCCTCGCCGTCCTCCTCTCTCCTCCTCCTCCTAATCTGTGTTTGTCGCGTACATCCGTCACTGCCATCATCATCATTAATAGCGAAAAGTCATCATCTAGTTACTGTATATTTTACTCTGTCTGCCTGTCTGTCTGTCTGCCTATCTGTCTGTCTGTTCTGTCTGTCTGTCGTGTCTGTCCTCTGTCTCTCTATCTCTCATCTCTCTCTCTCCTCTCTCTCTCTCTCTCTCCCCTCTCTATCTCTCCTCTCCTGGGGTCAGCTTATGAACATGTATGCGTACGTACTTATGACAGATCCATACACGCTGCCCTAAGTGTCTTTTATTTGTGTGTGATGATTGTTGTGCGTGCTTCCGCGCGTGCGTGCTGTGCGGACAGAAAGTTACGTTGTGTGGTTGTCGGGTGCTACGGTGTGTGGTGACTGTGTGCGTTGTGGTGTGGCTGTTTGAGTGCGTGCGTGCGTGCGGGTGTGCTGTGTTCTGTGTGTTGTGTGTGTGTGTGTGGTGTATGTTGTGTGTGTGTGTGTGATCTGGGAGTTGTGCAGTGCTTAGTCTTTTTCCTAATCGTTTTGAACGACTGGAGTCCGACAGGGCGTCAGTTCTAAGTCAGTTTTTCCTCTGAAGGAATGCGGGCTGACGAGAAGAAGTCAGGGATGAAGAAGAGAGCGCCAGACCAGCTCGAGAAAGAGCCAGCTGAAGAATGACGAGAGCCAGCTTAGGACTGTCGACCCCTGACCTCCTCCAATCTTCACCTTTTCTTGCCCCTCATCACTCGCCTCACCCCAGCCTTCTTTCTTGACTCTTACCACCCCCCCCCCCCCCTCCCCCCCACCCACCCCCCCCCACCCCCCCACCAACCCTACAGTCCTACCCCATATCGAATTAATCGAAAAAGGAATTCGTGCCTGTTAAACTGCTCTGAAGTTGAACTGCTCTGAAGATTAGTTCGCAGGACCTCTCTGGGAAGCAAAACTACATGTCTCTGTGAGGCATTGCGCAGATTATTGACTCTCTGA
>JADBJO010000892.1:295000-300000 GCA_016801955.1 Conus betulinus | reverse complement strand
TTGCTATTCTTACAAATTAGAACCCAACTTCGTATGGATGTGGGGAGATGCTTCAGAGTCTGCTACCACAATCATAACACGTTCGATGTGAATTTCCGTCTTATGGCCCAAATTGTGCCCACAATGATACATTCAAAAGGACAGCATTTATTAATATTTTACCAGTGGGCCTCTTTTGAAAACAAAGATGTTTTGCATTTAATTTAAATGGCAACTTTGGCCTCGCCCCAGCAAGACGATTAATGCACTCCATACCGTGAACTCCATGACCGGAAGTAAATGTCCCCAAAGCCAGTCGAAAGGGCTCTGTTTACAAGTTCACAAAAATCCCAGTGAAGCGAGGGAAAGGGAGGGGGGGGGGGGGGGGGGGGGGGGGGGGGGGGGGGGAGGGGGGGGAAGAAAAGAAAGATACTGGATTGACAACATCGCAGAATGGTCAAAGAAACCGTTTACAGACACCCGAACCTTAGCACACCAACAGAATTGGAAGCACCTGGTGAAATATTCTTCAGCGTGGTGGTGCCCCTTTAACCACCTCCACCTGCCTCCCCACCGCGTCTAGGGAGAAAATGAAGATCCCGATTCAGCTTTCTCTGCCTAACATCCCCATTGTCAACATTTTCTCGCTTGTGCCGAAGATGAACTGGACGTTTACACGGAAAAAGAAACTAAACAAGAGACAACGCTGCTTAAATGTTGTCCTTAACCAGTTTCTGTAGTATGCTAAATTTTGGCCAAGACAGGCGCAAGAACATGGATTACAAAGTACAAGCTGCAACAGCAGAGGACGTCACGTTGGGAGAAGGTCAGCAAACCTTCACGGACCATTAGTAGTGCAGATTGCACGTGCTTAAAACTCGGAGACAACACGCTGAAAAAGATGCCCGAATGTCGTGTATAACTGTACGTTTGGCTTCAGCAATACGTTCCAGAAGTTAGCAAAGTCCGTTTCGACTGTGCCCAGTTCAACGGTTTATGCATAAGCGCCTTAGGCAGTGTTCATGCAAAGTGCTGACGTGTAACGGTGCGGGACAGAGGAGCACGCTCTTTTGCCGTCCGTCTGTTGTGGTTAAAACTGTTGGATTTCTACATTTTCAAACACGGCAACAGATACTTCAACCCTGGGGGTTAATCGACCATCTTCAGATGTACATCTGTTACGCTGGAGCAAAACTGCTGTTAAGTACTGCACAAACTACACGAACATGTTTTTGTTGAGCTTCTTTCACTGTCAGCTACACACACGCACACACACACACACACACCACACACACACACACACACAACACACGCACGCACGCACGCACGCGCACACGCACGCACGCACGCACACACACACACAACATAAACGCTCGCAAACACACATTTGATCTCTCTCTCTCTCTCTCTCTCTCTCTCTCTCTCTCTCTCTCTCTCTCTCTCTCTCTCTCTCTCTCTCTCAGAAATCGCTGTGCATTGCTACCAATATCGATCTTACAATGACAACGATTTAATCTGCCCGCTGCGTAAAAACAGTAAAGAGGATGAGGTCCATTTTGTTTTGTGTTGCCCAGCACTAGTAGCTTAAGACAGCAATATATTCCTGCATAATTTCATAAGTTTCCAAACCTGTTTCGATTAGTTTTACTTTGGCACGCAAACATGATAGAACCATCAGAAATCTATCAATTTTCTTGTATAAAGCGTTTCAGCTGCGTCAAGTTGCTATGTCGTAAAACGTTATCTTTCCTTATCTTTATCTATCTATATATATATCTATATATTTATTTTGTTAGAATAGGGTATTAAAAGGAAGTTTTAAAATACATATATATATAGCGCTTGCTATATATCAAGATCCTGAATTGAGCAAGCGCTCGAAATATATATATATATATACTTCCTGTTAATGTGTTATTCTGAACAGTGTTGCTCCCCAAGGGGTTGTGTGCATAATATAATTTTTATTACGCTTATATATATATATATATATATATATATATATATATAATATAAGATATATTGTGTGAAATGATTTTTGTGTATCCCCATGTGAGGGGCAATGGCCTATATATGATTGAAAACATCTCAATCTGAATCTCTACCCCCATCATGAAGGGTTGCAATTGGCCCCCCCCCCTCCCCCTAATATATAAAATCTCTATCTCGCTCCCCCCTCTCTCTCTCAAAACGCGTGTGCCCATTTTCTTCTTTCGCAATCACCTCCCCCTCCCCCCTCTTTCTTTCTCTCTTCTCAGCTGATCAACAAAATCATGATCAACAGCCTACCAGTAAGTCAACATTGCCAACCTCCGAATTCTCTGGGGCTATCACTAGTTTACAGCGTCAAAACATCAACACAAAGCGAGACCGATTGCACCTTTTACTGTTGTTGTCTCGCCTGTTTTCGCCCAAGGTTATTGTTTTTTTTTTACAGGTGCATGCTACGACTGCGTTTTCTTCTTTCGCGCGTATGAACAAAGGAGACCTAACATGCTCATTCCATCATAGGATGATGTCACTCTTTCGTGGTGGACCCTCATCAAGTATATGATGGTCTGGGATAGTTAGTATGGATTCCCCCTAAACCACGGGACGTGTCGATATTTCTGGTGATTGGATGTGGAAGGGAGGGATTAGGACACCCCCGCAGAACATGTTTACTTGCGTACCATCCCTGCAGTCGATTTATGAAAATTGTTGCGACGTTAGCTCCTGCGAAAAAAAAAAAAGTCTTTTTTTACCCAAAGAAAATGCAGAATGGCTGAACCTGAGGGGAACTGGGGGAAAAAATTGCTGACCATAATACTGTAACAGGGTTTTTTTTTTTTTCAGTCAGTGACGATGAGAATCGAGTTCCATTATGAAATGAAAGTACATGACACGGTTGTTCTCTTCGCTACCTTTCACGAGATATCCTCTGCAATAACAAGTCCCGGAGAGATACATACACATGAAGGGTTGGTCAAGAAATTTCGGTAAACGTCTCAGGGATGCATCAACTGAGGACATGAAAATAGGCTCCATTCCCCCCCCCGCCCTCCGCCCTCCTCATGCCCATTTCTCCTGTTCCTTCCCCCATCATAAAACCAAACAAAACCAAACGAAACACACACACACACACACACACACCCACACACACACACACACACACACACACACACACACACACACACACAGAGGGGGGAGAGAGAGAGGGAGGGGGGGGAGAGAGAGAGGAGTTAGAGAGAGAGAGAGGAAGAGAGAGAGAGAGAGAGAGAGAGAGAGAGAGAGAGAGAGAGAGAGAGAGAGAGAGAGAGAGAACGAAATTCTATTTAACCAGGGTAATGAGTTAAGCAAATTGCGCATGCTTTTTTCACCCAGCCCTGAGAGAGAGAGAGAGAGAGAGAGAGAGAGAGAGAGAGAGAGAGAGAGAGAGAGAGAGAACAACAGGAGTGGGCAGACTAGTTTAGGTAGACATCCATGGCCGAATAGCCAATAGGTTTATGCGCAGTCAGGCATATGTTATGTGTCGTATCTTCCTTGCTTTTTCATTGCCGATGTTTCAAGGTTCAGCAGACACGCTGCGGTTACTGTGGCTTAGTTCGCTCGCACTTATGCCTCTTTAATGGCTTTTCTTAAACTACTTTTTATCTGTTGCTTCTCTTCTCCCCCGTGTAAACCACGTTTTGCTTCCTCCTCCTCTCCTCCTCCTCCTCCTCCTCCTATTCTTCTTCTTTTTCTTCTCCTTCTTCCTTTCCTCCTTCCCCTCCTCCTCATATTTCTCATCTTTGTTCTTTTTTCCTTCTAATCTTTTGTTCTTGTTGTTCTTCTTCCCTTCTCATCGTCGTCCTCTCCTCCTTCCCTCCTCCTCCTCTCCTCTTCCCCTTCCTCTCCTCCTCCTCCTTCTTCTTACTCTTTTTTTTCCTCCACCCCTTCTTCTCCTTTATATGTTTCTCCTTTTGTTCCTCTGCTAACTTCCTCTTCTTCCCACCACTCCTTTTTTCGTTTTTATTTGTTTTCGTTCCGACTTTTCCCCTTCCCTCACTCTCTTTCTTCTTTTTTCTACCTTCATCTTTCTCCTCTTCATCCTCCTCCTCATCTTCATCTCTTCTTCTTTCTCTTCTTTTTCTTTTCCTCCTCCTCCTCCTCCTCCACATCCCCCTCTTCGTCGCCTCTTCTTCCCCCTCTTCTTCTCTTCCACTCTTCTTCTTTTCTTTCTTCTCTTCATCATCATCATCTCCCATCATCATCTCATCATCATCATCATAGTCATCTCTTCTTCTTCTTCTTCTTCTTCTCTTCTTCTCTCTCTCTTTCTCCTCATCCTCCTCTTCTTGATCTTTCTTTTCATCTGCTCCTTCTTTCTCTTCTCTAGCTTTTTCCTCTTCCTCCTCCTCCCTCCTCCTCCTCCTCCTCTTCTTCTTCTTTTCTTCTTCTTCTTCTTCTTCTTCTTCTTCTTCTTCTTCTTCTTTCTTCTTCTTCTTCTTCCTTCACTTCACCACAGGGTCTTCAGGGTTTCTCGGAGAGAAGCCACATAGATAACTGGTAATTTCTGCCATTCGGGCAAGGAGGGTGGGGGGAGAGGGGGGGGGGGGGGGGGGGCGGGGGCGGAGGGAGACGAAGGACGGCCAACAAATAAACATCGATGCTCACTGCTGACTGGGCGAACTCAGCCGCAAAGGAGCCCGATCTGATTTGTTTGAGGAGAGCGTCAGAAGAGAGAACTGGACAGAAGTTCTGTAAGCCCATCGTTAGCAACCTCTTCGATAAGTGTTCTCTTCTTCGAAAAAAACGCTGGCCGCTTTCGTTCTGTTCTGATAAAACTTAATAGTTCTTTTTGCCTTCTTATCCTCTATTTCACTTCGCTCTTTTTTCTCTCTCTTCTTGGTTGCTCCCTTATTTTCTGTGCACCCTTAGGGGCAGTTATGACCACGCCGTCTATTCAGCTTTTCCGTTCACTGTCATGTCCAGGCTCATGCTGGTCCATTTAATATGCACAGCAAGCCTCGTATATACTGTTTGTGTGTGTGTGTGTGTGT
>JADBJO010000892.1:287500-290000 GCA_016801955.1 Conus betulinus | reverse complement strand
AAGCTTAAAAGGATTGTGCACTTTTCTCCTTCTCACCTGACAAAATCAATCTCGCCCTCAATGGCGATCGAGCTCAAAGGCTCAGCTCAGTAGCTATTAATCTCGATAGCTCACCAGCTCAATTGCTTGGGGGTCAGGCTTTGGTCGATAGTTTCCCGGGAGGAACCTGAGGAAGTAGCTGGGTGGGTGGGTGGGTGGGGGTGGGGGAGTTGACAGGAAACGGGGGGGGGGGGGGGGGGGGGGGGGGCAGGATTGGGGCCGTTTGTGGTGGAGATGGTAACTGTGAATGGTAGCTGCGTGGGTTGCCAGTCTTACCAACCTCTCTCCGCTCCTTTGATCGTCTTCTTGTGTGTTATATGCGCGTGTTACGTCTTCCTGTCTTTCCTATGGGCATATTGAAAGAATGGGGTCTGCCAAGAAATCTGTATCCTTTTTCGTATAAAGGTATTCTGAGTTCTGAGTTCTCCAGTTTTTTAGTACGTTTATCTCTGTCTCTCTTTCTCTCTGGCATCACTACTGTCCCCCACACCTACACCCCTCTCTCTCTCTCTCTGTCCCTCTGTCTGTCTGTCTGTCTGTCTCTCCCTCTCTCTCTCTATGCACACTTCCCCGTACCCCCCCCCCCCCCCCCCCCCCCCCCCCCCGTGTTTTTTTTCTGTCAGTCTTTCTCCGACCATCCTTGTAGCTGTCCGTACTGTCTTCCATTATCCCTGACTCCCTCTCAACCACTCGGCCCTCACACCCTCTCTCCCTTCCTGCTGATAAATCTCATTCATCAAAGAGAAGGCCATGAAAAAAAACATTCTCCTTAATGATCAAGGGGTTTTGTCCAATCAGCTGTTCCATTTCAGTAACTCTCCGGGTGGGAACCGCGAAAGATTAATTTGCACAAAAGAGAACGACCTCGAAAGCTTTCGATTTTTCGGGCGTAGTTTTATTCCTACAAACGGATTATTTGTTTGTCCTGTTTCAGCATTGCATCGATTCTTTGAAACAGCCTCGAGATGAAGCAGAAAAGATACGATGGAATGAAAGCTTTGAGAGAAAGCAGAACTCCAAATAGTCAATCAAAGACTGAGAATTAAAGTAGTCCCTTTCTTGATAATTACGTAAAATCATGTGAACAATGTAAAATAAAGCCAAGGGGGAAAAAAACAAACAGAGAGAGGGGGTAGACACTCGCGTACATGTACGGATATCATACTACAAACATGCATACTTTTTGACTCTATCTGAATGTGTATAAACCATCATGAACTGACAAGAGACTGCGAACCTGTTCTTGGATTAACAAGGATGTGTTCCTCAACCACAATCACTATCAAGACACTGTGCTGTCACGCTTGTACTACGGCATTATCAATATAATCAGACCGAGGGTCAGAGCCAGTCTGGTGCTTTTGGCTGATAATTATAGCCATACTTTTTGTCTTCTCGGAATGAATTCGGCACAGAAAAAGCGCGCAAAAGACGCGAAAAGACACGAAAAAAAAGACACGAAAAGACAAAAGACACGAAAAGACACGCGAAAAGACGCGAAAAGACACGAAAAGATGCGAAAAGACACGAAAAGAAAAAAAAAAAAAAACACCGAAAAGAATGTGAAAAGACATGAAAAGTCCTGGAATATCTAATGTCTTTTCAGATGTCTTTTCGTGTCTTTTCGCGTCTTTTCGTGTCTTTTCGCGTCTTTTAAAAAGGGGGTCAAGATACCAAAAGCACACAAATGAGCATACCAAATGTTAACAAATGTTAACATACCAAATTTTGTAACTCTAGGCCAAACCATTCTCAAGTTGTGTCCCGTAGAAATGCGTGACCTTTGTTCATGACCTTGACCTTGACCTGCAAAGCCCATATTTTAGCACACGACCTGCGCATCACACGAACTTGTCAAGGTCACTGACCAGTGGTAAGTTTGGTCAATTTTCACGCTGTCACAGTCAACAATGTGGCAGAAGTTCCCGTGAGCAAATTTTTATCCAATTGGTCAGTGGTCAAGGTCACTGACCAGTGGTCAATTTTCACGCTTTCAAAGTCAACAATATAGTAGAAGTTCCCGTGAATATTTATTTTTTCATATAAAATTGGCCAGTGGTCAAGGCCACTGACCAGTGGTCTGGAAGGGAGAGAGAAAGAGAGCTGTAAAAACTAGAAAAATTGACCAAAATGGCCACTGATTAGTGACTGACCACTGGTCATCGGCCTTGGCCAATTTGAAAAAAAATAATATTCACGTGAACTTCTACCACATTGTTGACTGTGAACGCGTGAAATTTGACCAAAATGACCACTGGTCATGACCTTGATCCAAATGTTCACAGGAACGGCACGTGGTCAGAACAACACGTGGTCACAATGGCACGTGGTCACAACGGCACGTGGTCACAACACGTAGCACTTGATTCTTGACCAAAGCTGTGCCTGCAAGCAAACATGAATCAGTGCCGGTACTTAGAAGTGTAGGTGTGATGTTAGGCCTAAATGCGGCGTTTTAAAG
>JADBJO010000892.1:275000-277500 GCA_016801955.1 Conus betulinus | reverse complement strand
CCCTCACTCCTCGACTCCTCCCTCGCCCTCCACACTCCCACTTCTCCAACCAGCTCTCGATCTCCTCTCTCTCCTCTCTTCTCTCACAACTCACTCTCTCCCCACTTCCGTTTTCGCACCCTATCACTGTCTTTGCATATGGTCTCTCTAGGCCGAAGAGTGTAGATCTGTGCTCTTTCTCTCCAGTCCAATGCGGAGCTATTCATGATGAAGACGTCTAACGGAATTCCGCTCTGTGAAAATCAGAAAAAGGTGGCGAGGGGGAGATAAGGGTGGTGGTGGCTATGGACAAGGACAGTGTTTTGAAGCAAACTCTGCAAACTGCATACCTCATTTGACCTCTGACCTGAACATTGAGCGTCACGTTTGGTACGTCGTCCCCTACGGATACGTAGCGGAAGGAGGCGAGCGTTTGAGTAAAGTACATTGCATGTATCATGGTCCCCCCAAGTTCGTCTGTACGGCCAGTTGGATCAGACAGAGTGAGAACAATTTAGAACTATCACGAACACACCGATGGCTTTAAGACAAAGAGTCATAACATGAACGCGGTTGACCGGGACATATTGCCCATGACAGGCTCCACTGAAGACACCTGTTCTATCGAGGTAAAATAGACAACGGAGAGGAATTATAGAGCGGCAGCCATTAAGGCCAGGTTGGAACGGGAGAAGCAGAGCCTGACCTCGTTAAACTCCCTTCCCTTTCGGCGTCCTCGACCGACTGTATTCCTCAAAGATACGTCTACCTTAGTACAGCGCAAAATGTCACTGCAGCGTAAAATGTCACAATGCTACATTTTTGCGAGGTGCGAGTTGTAACAATTGTCACTTTTCTTTGACATTTAGCCTAGATGATCCATGCATAATGTCAAATCAATGCGTGCGCTTGATGCTGTACATTGTTACATCTTGTGCTGTATTACTCCATTTCCTCCATGATCCTTTCTGGAAAATGACGTGTCTGAAACGTCATCGGTTCGACTGTTATACAGATGTTGAATACAAGCCCCACAGCCACCACCACTACGCCTCCCTCCATCTCCTCCTCCACCTCCTCCTCCTCCTTCTTTTCTCCTCCTTCTCTTCCTTCTCCTCTCCTCCTCTTCCTCCTCCATCCTCCTCCTCCTACTACTACTACAATCACCACTACCACCTCACTAATATTACTACTGCTACAACTGCTACTGCTATTACTGCTATCGTTGCTACTACAACTACTACTAATACTACTTCTTCTACTACTACTACCACCACCACCATTACTACAACAACAACAACAACACAACACCACCAACAAACCACAACAACCACTACAACTACTACTACTACTACTACTACTACTACTACTACTACTACTACTACTACTTCCACTACCACTATTGCGCCCACTACAACTATCTTGCCCACTGCTGCCGTGTTAATTATTTTACCCTTCCACTATCACTGTCACAACTGGTGCAGATGCCTTTGCGGCTCTGGAACCCTATAATAAGCACAGGCTCCATTTGGAGCACAGTGCCAACTGCAACCGCAAAACATCAGTCCATTAACGTTGAAA
This sequence comes from Conus betulinus, assembly GCA_016801955.1. Classification (NCBI taxonomy): domain Eukaryota; kingdom Metazoa; phylum Mollusca; class Gastropoda; order Neogastropoda; family Conidae; genus Conus; species Conus betulinus. The sequence continues at coordinate 275,940 of JADBJO010000892.1, read as the reverse complement.
CCGCATTAGCCTTATCTGGAGGGGCTGCAGTCGAGAGCCGTCAAGACATGGAATTTTGTGGGCCACTCAGTGGCACTTGCGTAAGAGACTTTGGCCATACACACTTTACCTGCTGTTGAGTCCAGACTAGCAGGAAAACGCTGGGGGGTCTCCAGTCTGGCACCATCGTATGCCTGTTCTGTGAACCTGCGATGCCGAGTCACGTAAGACGGTCTGAACACGTGGCATCTGGAAAGGCTGGATACTGTCACGTCCTAGCATTTGTCTGTCTGTCTGTTTGTCTGTTTGTCTGTCTGTCTGTCTGTCTCTGTCTCTCTGTCTCTCTCTCTCTGTGTTTCTCTGTCTCTCACTCTCAGGTCTGTCTGCCTGTCTGTCTGTCTGTCGCTCTCTCTCTCTGTCTCTCTCTCTTTGTCTCTGTCCTGTCTTTGTCTCTGTCTTTGATTTTGTCTCTGTCTCTGTCTTTGTCTGTCTATCTGTTTGTCTATCTGTCTGTCTGTCTGTCTCTCTGTCTCATTCTCTCTCTCTCTCTCTCCTCTCTCTCTCTCTCTCTCTCTCCTTTTCTCTTTGTGTCTCTGCCCTTGTCTTTGTCTCTGTCTTGACTTTGTCTGTCGCTCTGTCCTCCCTGTCTCTGTCTCTCTGCCTCTGTCTTTGTCTGTCCGTTCTGTTTGTCTCTCTCTCTCTCTCTCTCTCTCTCTGTCTGTCTCTCTCTCCTCCCTCTGTCTCTCTCTCTCTGTCTCTCTCTGTCTGTCTCTCTCTCTCCCTCACTGTCCCCTCTCTCTCTCTTTTAAAACGAGTCGTATGATAAAATACAACTTTGAATCGGAGAAATACGTTTCAAAAACTAAACAAATTACCTGCCAGGAAGGAAACTGGGGATGGCGAATCGACGAAAATGAAACGGCCCCTGCGAATAAAAACGGCTTGAACATGCGGCCCTGAA
>JADBJO010000892.1:252500-267500 GCA_016801955.1 Conus betulinus | reverse complement strand
AACAAATCGAGATGGAAACAAACAAATCCAAAGAACACAGCACAAACACCACGGTCAAACCCCAGGCCATATATCAATAAATGAACGTTTTACCATTGTGCTACTAAATAGCGCTACTTCATGCTAAAAAATACGATTTATTCCTACGTCACTTCAGTAAGGTCACAACTAATTAAATCGCCGTCGACGTCCTTCGCTTTTTTTTACGGTAAAATTAATGATACGCCTTTAAGACAGACGACAAACAAGCGTTATCTTCTATTAAAAGTCAGCAGACTGGTTCACAGGCTAACTTGTACTGTCAGAAATTAAGCAATCAGTGGGGAATGAGTGGCTCCCCCAATTCCATTATCCTGTTTATGTCTGGACCTGGTGGCGTTTCTGCAGAAAACGCCACAGCAAAGGATAATGTAATTTGGTGCCAGTCCACTTTGGTCTGGTACTGATCTCTCTGCCAGCAGAATCGACGCCATGAAGAAAAGGGCACTGTGTGGTGCTGGTGGTAGAACTAGGTCTTAGAGGTGCCAATCCTAACAGGACGATCCAGACCAAACTGCGTATTGTTGAAGTGTAGTGTTTGCGTCTTGATATCTTTGATCGTCCATGACAAGTAGAGTAGTAAACCTACAAATCTGAACATTGAATCAGTTCAGAAGAAATCATGAGTCGAACGTGTGATAGAAAATGACATCTTTTTTTTTTTTTTTTAAAAATTGAGACTGCTTTACAATCTTTTTGGGGACAAAGTCTTCGTAAATCAAGAAGCACGCACGCACCTCATCATCGACTCAGCTTGAAAGGCACCTTCTCGCAATCTGAACATTTTGTACAAAAACGCCGAGTGTTGAGACGCAGCTTTTAGAAATACCGGATATGGGTAGCCTGGAAACCACAATGACAACAACAACAACACAAACAACAACAACAACACTCACACAGATGCATGCACGCGAACCCCCCCCCCCCCCCCCCCCCCCCCACACACACACACACACACACACACAGGTCACTTCAATTGAAGAAACATGCTGCAACGTCAGCAAACATGAAACAGGTTTCCACCTTTTTTTTTAAAAAAAAAACAAAACAAAATTATCCAATATAGAATAATTGAACATTTGAATTTGAGTGAATTTTCTCACGAGTCGAAACGCGTCAGCGATACGCACGAACACGTCGAGTGGATTGTTTTCGACTTCTCTTTGATCGTGTTTGTTGTCGGTGAACGTCACAAACTTCATTACGAACTCGAATGTGATTTCAAGCCCATCTCAACATTTGGAAACGACTTTAGGAGGGAAGGATCAATAAGCTTAGAGGAGCGACAGTTGGGAGGGAAACTTGTCTTGCCTGAAAATCCACTCTTCGTGTTGTTTATTGTTGCGAACACTTGTGACACGAAGAAGATTCGGCAAGGTAGAGGGAAGGGAAGGGAAGGAAGACGAGGGAGTGCTAGTGACGGGATGGGGATTGAAGGAAACGGAGGTGCGAAGAGAGAGGGGGGGGGGGGGGGGGGGGGGGGGGGGGGAGGAGAATGGTGGAGGGAGGGTGGGGGTAAGGGGGGGGGGGGGGCACTGGTGAGGGTGGGGAGTGGGTGTGCAAAGAGAGAGAGATAGAGAGATGGGGGTGGGGGATATGTTGTCCGAACGTAATGCAGCGACGGTTAGTAGAGATGGTGGATAAAAGAGGGCCAGGTACATTTTTGGATCAATCTCAAAAACACACACAGAAATACACACACACGAACGCGCGCGCACACACACCACACACACACACACACACACACACACACACACACACACACACACACACGTGCGTGCCAGCGCGCGCGCACGCACGCACACACACACACACACACACACACACACACACACACACACACACACACACACACACACACACACGCACACACACACGAACAGTCACGCACGCAGAGAGCCAGAGAGAGAGAGGAGAGGAGAGAGAGAGAGAGAGAGAGAGAGAGAGAGAGAGAGAGAGGAGAGAGAGAGAGAGAGAGACAGACAGACAGACAGACAGACAGACAGACAGACCGACCGACAGACAGAGACCCTGTGGCTGCTATACGTGACTGCACTCTGGACAGGTGATGAACGTGCGGAAGGTGATGAGCTCAGAGCTGATCCCACCCATTTACCCCTGACGACGACCTGCACATAGTCATGACACCGGGAGGCAGGTTCCAGGGACGTTGAAATTGGAAGCTTTGCATGTATATCTATGGTATACTGCTGGTGTCAGAAAAAATGTATATTACGGTTGTCATTTTCTTTTTTCTTCCTTAAAAGAATCTTTTCCGTTATGAACAGAGCAGCTTTCATATTGAAAAAGCAGGCACTAATCGTTTCCGTTACGAGCAGAGCAGCTTTCGTATTGAAAAAGCAGGCACTAATCGTTTCCGTTACGAGCAGTGCAGCTTTCGTATTGAAAAAAAAACAGGCACTAATCGTTTCCGGTTACGAGCAGTGCAGCTTTCATATTGAAAAAAGAAGGCACTAATGTTTCGGTTACGAACAGAGCAGCTTTCATATTAAAAAAGAAGAGCTATTGCAGGTAATAAAAGTTTTATCATGAAAAGAATTATTCTGGTATAATGAAGTAATTTTCGTCATGAAAAGAACAATTTTAGCATGATAATCTTCAGGTGTCCTGTTTTTAGGTTTGTTGTTGCTGTTGTTGTTGTTGTTGTTGTTGTTGTGTTGAAAAGATTTATTTTGAACACAGAACTGTTGCTTTTTACAATGAGAAGAATAATTTTGTATGGCAGAGAATAACCGTGAAATGAAAAAAGATTACTTTCAGAACAGAAAGCACTGATCTCCCTGCGAACAGTAGTTTTTGTTATCCTAAAAAGTAATTGTCCCCATAGGGGGAGGGGGGGGGGGGGGTGGATGGGGGACGGAGGATGAGAGGGTAGGTTATAATTGTATTCGTCTGGGGGGACCCATAACCGTTGTTATCGTTCCTTTTGTTACTGTCATCTTCTATGTCGTCGCCTTCACTGTTATCATCATCATCATCATCATCATCATCGTCGTCGTCGCGTCGTCGTCGTCTTTATTGCCATCATCATCGACGTCGTCGATGTCGTCGTCATCATCATCATCATCATCATCATCATCATCATCATCATCATCATCATCATCATAATCATCATCATCATCATCATCATCATCGTCGTCGTCGTCGTCGTCGTCGTCTTTATTGCCATCATCATCGACGTCGTCGATGGTCGTCGTCATCATCATCATCATCATCATCATCATCATCATCATCATCATTATCATCATCATCATCATCATCATCATTATCATCATCATCATCATCATCATCCATCATCACCACCACACACCACCACCACCACCACCACCACCACCACTATCACCATCGTCATCATCAGTGTCATCATCATCATCATCATCATGAATACCCTCATTACCTTCGTCGTCAGAATCGTCGTCGTTCTCTGCGCGTGTTGTGATATATGTAGAAATTTATTCCGGCCACTCTTCCATTGGTCCTGCGCCTTGTGCGGTCTTCCTTTAGGCCATGTCTTCATGAATACGCATGTCATCTCTGAGAAAGGGATCACTGTATCTGTAGAAGGGGACAACATCACCCGCCACTCCTGGTCCCTGTAGTGATTTGGATGCTTCTATACGTTTTCTGTCCGGCTGTCTGTCTGTCTGTCTGTCTGTCTACTGCTCTCTCTCTCCTCTCTCTCTCTCTCTCTATAGATCTATCTCTCTATCGAAAATGGTGTGTGTGTGTGTGTGTGTGTGTGTGTGTGTGTTGTGTGTGGTGTGTGTGTGTGTGTGTGTGTGTGTGTGTGGGTGTGTGTGTGTGTGTGGGTGTGTGTGTGTGTGTGTGTGGCATGTGTGTGTGTGTGTGTGTGTCCTATATCGCGCTCTCTCCTCTCTCTCCCATCTCTCTCTATCTCTCTCTCCTCTCTATCTCTTCTCCATCCCTTTTCTCTCTCTCCATACTATCTCTCCAGTCTATCTATCTTTCTCTCTACCCTCTCTCCATCCTATTTTTTTTTTATTCTTCTCCCTTCCCTTACCATCCCGCCTTCTCTCTGTCTTTCCCCCTCTATCTCTTTTTCTCTCCTTCCCTTCCTCCCTCCCCTCTCTCCTCTCTGCATACTCTGGGCATCTCTTTCTCTGTCGCTCTATGTCTCTGTCTCTCATGTCTCTGTCTGTCTGTCGTAGTCTGTCTGTCTGTCTGTCTCTCTCTGCTCATCTGTCTCTGTCGTGTCTGTCTGTCTGTCCTGTCTGTCTGTCTCTCTCTCTCTCTCTCTCTCTCTCTCTCTCTCTCTCCTCTCTCTCTCTCTCTGTTGTCCCAGATAGGACAAAGCCCCATCTGCACGGGGTTTGATACTCACTGCATGCCTGGCTTCTTACAGACATAGCATCGTCATGGTCATATGATACTGAACATGCTGTCCAAAACAGTGGTTACAGTTACGAAGGGAATGCTATATTAAGACGAGACAGAGGGAGAGAGAGAGGGAGAAACCCTCTCTGTCATGCTATTTCTGTATGGTAGCTTGTTTCTGTTTCTCTCTTCGCCTGTATGTCTATCTGCCTGGCTGCCTGCTGCCCGCCTGCCTGCCTACCTGTCTGTCTGTCTGTCTGTCTGTCCGTCTGTCCGTCTGTCTGTCTGTCTCTGTCTATCCCTGATGTCTGTTGTCTGTCCTTTTATCCCTGTCTCCATTTGTGATCGTCTCCATTTGTTGTCTGTCTCTGTCTTTCACTCTGTTTGTCTGTCTGTCTGTCATTCCCTTGCCCTCTCTGTCCTCCGTCTCTCTCTCTCTCTCTCTCTCTCTCTCTCTCTCTCTCTCTCTCTCTCGCACACACACACACACACACACACACACACACACACACACACACACACACACACACACACACACACTCACACACACACACACACACACACCACTCTCTCTCTCTCTCTCTCTCTCTCTCTCTCTCTCTCTCTCTCACCCCATGTCTATGGTGGAGACGGTGTGAGAAAAACAAACGTTACCATCAAGGCTGGGCTGTTCGATCGATTGTTTCTTTTTTATTTCATATCCGTAAGTGTTGTGAAAAGCAACATGCTACAAGCTTTGCTAAACCAACATGCATTCTGATCATTGATCAAATCACAACTATGAAGGCTGTTGAAATACTTTTGCGCTCAGAATTAAAAACAGATCAAAGCAAATGCAACTAACAAACTAAACGCGCGCACGCTAAGACTCACACACACACACACACACACACACACACACACACACACACACACACACACACACACACACACACACACACACACACACACACTCACTCGAGAGAGAGAGAGAGAGGAGAGAGAGAGAGAGAGAGAGAGAGAGAGACGAGAGAGACAGACAGACAGACAAACAGACAGACAGACAGAGACAGAGAGAGAGAGAGAGGAGAGAGAGAGAGAGAGAGAGAGAGAGAGAGAGAGAGAGAGAGAGAGAGAGGAGAAACAAAATCAAGTCAGCTGTTGATGGAAGAAAATTAAGTAAATCATGTATCCCATTAGAGAGAGATCAGGACAACAAAATTGCGTTTCTTCACGTGAAGACGCTTCAGCTCTACGGCTGCGAGACTTGGAGAATGACCAAGGCAATACAGCAAAAAAAAAAAAAAAAAAAAAACAAACAAAAAATCAGGCTTTCATCAACACCTGTGTGATACGCATCTTCAAAATCAGATGGCCAGAGAAGATTAACAATGAAGGTCTATGGAAGGAAGCAGGCCAGGAACCAGTGGCCAAGTAGATTCTGCGGAGGAAGTGGGGCTGATAGGACACACTCTCAGGAAGCCAGCATCCAGCACCACACGCCAAGCCTTGACATGGAACCCGCAGGGGAAAAGAAAGAGAGGCCGACCGCGCAGCAGCTGGAGGCGAGACGCTGAGGCAGAGATAAAGAGGCAGGGGACCAACTGGACAGGCATTCAGCGAGCAGCCCAGAACCGTGCGCGATGACGGGAGTGTTGTCGATGGACTATGATCACCCTTGAGCAATGGGCCTAAGTAAGTAAGTCATGTGTCCCATCTCTGAGTGCCCCGCCGGAGACGTACTGTGGTTTATCTCTTCCTAACAGACACTAGAACGTAAGGGGGAGAGAGAGGATGGGGTCGGAGGGGGGTGGGGTAGTGGTCAGGATGAAAAAGAGAAGGATGACAAAGGGAGCGAACAAAAAAGGTGACTTTGTAATGTTCTATTCTCTGTGTGAAAACAAGCAGGCAAGCAAAACGTCAATCACAATACAAACATGCTCATATGATTATTCTCTCTCTCTCCCTCTTCTCTCTCTCTCTCTCTCTCTCTCTCTCTCTCTCTCTCACACACACACACACACACACACACACACACACACACACACACACACACACACACACACACACACACTCACACTCACGCAGAACAGGTTAAAGTACTCTAATTTTTCTCCCCAAAACTTTCGAATGTATGAGAGTGCCGCCTTTCCCGACACCCCTTCCGACGTCCAGTCCCCTAATTCTCTGTGTGTCTCTCTCTGTCTCTCTCTCTCTCTCTCTCTGTCTGTCTGTCTCTCTCTCTCTCTCTCTCTCTCTCTCTGGCCTCTCTCTCTCTCTCTGTGTCTCTGTCGCGTTTCTCTGTCTCTGTCTCTCTCTCTCTGTCTCTCTGTCTCTGTATCTCTCTTTCTCTGTCTCTGTCTCTCTCTCTCTCTCTCTCTCTTTCTCTCTCTCTCTCTCTCTCTCTCTCTCTTTCAATGACCGATATTGCTTAACTCGATTTGATTAATAACCGCAACCCCGGTGACATTGGGCCTATCGAATTTGTCTCACAGAAAATGTTCTGATTACTATTTAGACCAACCATTCGAAAAATATCGGTCTCACGCATTTTATTTTCTTGCTGATTATTCCCATGACTGGTCCAAGAAAAATGTCCAAACACTTAGAAGTGAGCAAATGAAAAGAAGGGGAAAAAATCGGTCTCCGAACGCAGAATGTCCTCCATTCTTTATTTATGTTGGACTTTGGTTCGGATTTTACTGTTATTTTGTTTCTGTCGTTGATAGCCACCAATGTAGATAATGTTTACACACATCTCTCTCTCTCTCTCTCTCTCTCTCTCTCTCTATCCTCTCTCTCTCTCTCTCTGTGTCTGTGTGTGTGTGTGTGTGTGTGTGTGGTGTGTGTGTGTGTGTGTGTGTGTGTGTGTGTGTGTGTGTGTGTGTGTGTGGGTGTGTGTGTGTGTGTCTGTCTGTCTGTCTGTCTGTGTGTCTGTGTATACCTCTGTGTTCTGAATCTGCGTGTGTTGTACGTAGATTTTGTCTTGTTGTTATTGGTATTCTTCTTCTTTGTCGTAATTTCTCTTCATTTTTTTTTCTGGATGATTGGATGGCGGCGGTAGTGGTAGTGGTGGTGAGTTGGTGATTGTGGTGGTGGTGGTGGTGATGGTCTGCTTTTGTTGCAGGACATGATGTAAGTAAGATACCGAGAGCTTAAACCGTTATACTCTCAATTAAGCATTCGTATTCGATTAGTTAATAAAGACGCACCACTACACCTTTAAAGCCATGACCACACAGTCGGCCACGGTCAGATAAAGAAATGGAACTGGCAGATCAAGAAACAGAAGGTTAAGATTTGAGAACAGGAGGAGTGGAGTTGGAGCTCATAAGGAAACTTAACAGATGCCTTAACCTACACATTGACCCGTTAACCCAACGGCATGGTCCGATCCTGGGAAGAGTCAGACGTGGCGAAAGACGTGGGGAAAGAGATGAAGACGTTGGGGGGAAAAAGTGGCATGGGGAAGAGATTGAGGGGAAGAGGTGGAGCGGGTAGGAATAACTGTTACGCTTGTTTGAATAACTTTAGTACCTCTTTGGTCTCTGTCCCCCTCTCCCTCCCCCTCCACCCATTCCGCATAGGATGACAACCTCATCATGCTTACCTTAGGGGGATTCTCCGTCCTTCTCCGTCAGTGAAATCTCCTGCCGCCTTTCGTCTGGGATTGGATCCCATTGCCATGATAGGCAACGATTTCTTCTTTTTAGTATGCCGCCGTCTTTCCCTTCTTCGTTCCCATTGGTTGAAATTGCCCGTGATGTGTGTCACAAACAGGGGGCCCATCATCGAATGGGGGTTAACAGCAGTTGGGTATAACATATTGTTTAGTCATCTGTCTTGCGTTTGACCGTCTTTTAGTGCCCTTCACCCACTATGGAATTATTGTTTGTTTTTGTCTGTACTTATATCTAATACGAGTCCGTCTTGATTCTCTGTCTATCTGTCTCTGTATATCTGTTTGTCTCTCTGCCTGCCTGTCTGTCTGTCTGTCTGTCTCTTTCTGTCTCTCTCTCTCATTCTCTCTCTTTGTCTCTCTAACTTTTTCTCTCTCTGACACTATCTCTGAGTCATACACACACACACACACACAGACACACACAGACACACACACACACACACACACACACACACACACACACACACACACACACACACACACACACACACACACACACACACACACACACACAAGATTCAAGATTCAAGATTCAATTATTTAATTATCCTGTCACCCCTTTGGGGGTATGGAGGACATAAAACAAAAGAAAAAAAAAACAATGTAATCCACTTCAACATGACACAAAATAACTAAGCAAAATGCAGGAAGCGTTTTATGTGTATTAAAGGCGTAATGGCATAATCACTAAAAACATAGAGCAGGCTGGTCATCATAAACTTACACCATTTTGCTGAATTTAAAATATTTACTCAGCTTTAACAGAACATTCTTGCCAGCCGAGAATAGTCTGCACAGGTTGTAAACAGATTTCACACTCGTATACTTTCTGGGAATAAAAACGTACTCGTAACTCTTCATACTTTGGGCATTCCATAATGAAATGAAATTCGTCTCCAACATCTTGTTTACAATCTTTACAAAAGCGTTCCTCGCGGGGCAAGACCAAGTCTTCTTCCTACTTCAATCATGAGTTTGTGATTACTACATCGGAATTTAATTAAGGGAAATATATATAGATCAGGTAATTGTTCAATGTAATTTTCACGTTTGAAATCTGTTTTATAATTTCTATAGAATAGGCATTTATTACTTGAATATAATACCCTATTCCACGAACGTACATAGTTATCTTTCAAAGATAAAGAAATGTTTCTACATAACGATCTTTCGTTAGAAAACTGCTGTGTTTCCCAAATACAATCATAGCCTGTTTCTACAAAAATGCTTTGTATACACTTTATCCACCCAGACATATAAATACCACTTTTATACAAGTCATATATAAAACAATATATTTTACTCGAATATTTATCCGTTTGAGTTGCTAGTGAGATCCAGAATCGGATCATTCGGGTTTTAATTTGCACAGACAACGGATAAATCCCAAGTTCCCCATATAATAACTCTGTCATGGTACTCACACACACACACACACACACACACACACACACACACACACACACACACACACACACACACACACACACACACACACACACACACACACACAAAGCGTCTGAAAGCTCCCTTCCCCCCACAGCCTGTTGACAGTTTCTTGAGGTGTGGCTTTGGGAGACCTCCCACAGCCTCTTGATGTCCGCATGTCTCTCCATTCATTCCCAGAGTCCTCAGACAGGGATGAGCCTTTGAACTCAGTCAGTGCGGAGACAAGCCTCTTCGGCTCAGCCCGCTTCGCTCTCCCTTTAACTCCACTGAACACAAACCGCCATTATAGACAGACAGCAGGATGAAGAAAATTCTCTGGTTGATTAGAAGAAAAAAAAATCCCTGAGAGACGAAACAAAACTCTTGGAAGAACGGGGGAAAAATCCCCGGTAGTCCCTGGAAAGGCAAAATAAAAAATCCAGAGAAGACAACCGTAAAATGCTTGGAAGACGGAAAAAAAAAAAAAAAAAAAGAAATCTCCAGAAGAATAGCAAACTTCGGCGTTACACTTCATCCTCTTCTTCCGCTGGCGCTGTAAAGAGTATGCGTACATCTAGCTAGAGAGAAAACACATTTCAATGGCAGGAGAAACGTCTAAGGCTAATTCACTGTACTTTCAAGTGGCATTACTGGACTTTGTTTTCTAGCGATGCTGCCGACTGAACCGAAAGACGAACAAAAAAACAAAGGGATTTGTTGTAGCTTTAGAGTTTTTGGACAGATATGGGCAGGAGTTTGTTGAACAGGTCAGAACGTATGAGTAGAGAATGCATGACTGACTGTTTTGTTGAAGGATAACTGAACTTAAAGGTTTCCACACTCTGTCTCTATCTCCCTGTTTGTCAGTCTTAATTGTTTGTCTGTCTGTCTTTCCCTTTTCCTCCCCCCCCCCCCCTCTCTCTCTCTCTCTCTCTCTGGCACTCGTTTCTATCTGTCTGTCTCTGATCTTCCTCTCTCTGTATCTCTGTATGTTACAGTCTGTCTGTTTGCCTGTCTCTCTGTCGGTCTGTCTATGTCTGTCGGTCTCTCTCTCTCTCTCTCGTCTCTCTCTTTCTCTCTCTCCGTCTCTGTCTGTCTGTCTGTCTCTCTCTCTCTGTTTCTCTCTCTCATTCTGTCCCCCTTTCCTTCTCATCTCCTTTCTCCATGTCCCTCTCTCGACTCCCCCCCCCCTCCCCTCCCCTCTCTGTCTGTTTGTCAGCCTTACGCTATTTTCTGTCTGTCTGTCCGTTTCTCTGTCTCTCTGTCTCTGTCTGTCTGTCTCTCTCTCTGTCTTCTCTCTCTCTTTCTCTCTTTCTATCTCTCTCTCTCTCTCTCACCTTCCCCCTCCCTCATCCTCACCCTCACCCCCTCACATCCCCCTCTCTGTCTCCCCCTCTCTCGCCCCCCCCCCCACCCCCCTCTCTGTCTCTGCTTCCCACACCGGCCCTCCCTCTCTCTCTCTCCCCCTCTCTCTCTCTCTCACACACACACACACACACACACACACACACACACACACACACACACACACACACACACACACACACACACACACACACACACACACACACACACACACACACACACACACACACACACACACACACACACCCTCCCTGTCTGGTGTTCCGAGCTTTGCCTCCTTCATTGTGACCTGTTTGGATAACATGGTCAGGACCCACAGAGACACGACTGTCACTTTCTGGACATGGGAGCCACATGGTGACTGTCACATTCAGCACAGAAAGGGCATTGTCCTGTATGTGGGGGAGACAGAGAGAGAGAGAGAGAGAGAGAGAGAGAGAGAGAGAGAGATTGAGAGGGGGGGGGGGGTCAATGAATTATGCATCTGCAGATTTTGTTTTCCTGAGCCTTTTTCTTGGAGCTATGCTTCTTGGTGTGCGCATACCTGAAGATACAAGCACTGTATGCCTTTCTCTGTCTGTCTGTCTGTCTGTGTGTGCCTGTTTGTCAATCTGTCTGCTTGTTAATCTGCCTGTCTACCTGTCTGTCTGTCTCTATTTCTCTCTCTCTCTCTCTCTCTCTCTCTCTCTCTCTCTCTCTCTCTTGTCGATGGATAGATGCGAAACATGCAGACACACACACACACACACACACCACACACACACACACACACACACACACACACACACACACACACACACACACACACTACACACACACACACACACACACACACACACACACACACACACACACACACACACACACACACTAACACACCACACACACACACACACACACACACACACACACACACACACACACACACGAACACACACACACTAACACACACACACACTAACACACACACACACACACACACACACACACACACACACACACACAACGAGACAAGTCAGATAACACAGATGGGGGATGGGGGGGGGGGGAGGGTGGAAGGAGGGTGAAAAGATTGTGGGGATGAGGCGGGGGTGAGGTGCGAGAACCGCAGAGAGTTGGGGGGGGGGGGGGTAGGGGGGGGGGGGGGGCGCGTCGTTAGGAGTGACACACATAGCAGTAACAAAGTAGCAGCCAACAAGAACATAATGACATAGTCTTAGCCGAGCCTCTTCTTGTGCAATGCATTGTCTCTGAGAGGGTGGGGTGTGCTAGGCCAATACAAGAAGAAAACGGGGATAGAAAGAAAGAAAGAAAAAAAGCCAAGTTCGCTCGCAGTTCGCTTCTCCCTTCCATGTAGAAATATGCCATCTGCAACAGCTAATCCAATCAATATTATGGAGACACAAGAACGCAATACCCCTCATACCATACAGTTATGCAATATCGATCAGCCTGAGAAACTCGAAAAGACGCACACAGGATGCTTAAAAAGAATTCCCATTCCAGTTTCATCAAAGGGACGGGGAAAGGTGGGGGGGGGGGGGGGGGGGGGGGGGGGGGCGTGCGGAGAAGTTCATGCACGTTACAGCACATGTGCTAAGCAATGAGACGTCAGTGCGAAGGGGTGAGAGAGGAATGAAATAAGGGAAGAGTTCGGACGAGGGGCCATGGAGGATGCAAGATCTATGCATGAATACAACACGCCGTTCAGATTTTGGAGATGTGTCTTTGTCTCCGCCACTGTTGTCTGTGTGTGTGTGTCTGTCTGTCTGTCGGTCGGTCGGTCGGTCGGTCGGTCGATCTGTTTGAATTGTCTGTCTGTTAGTCTGGGTCTCTGTCTTGTCTGTCTTGCTGTCTCTCTGTCTCTCTCTGTCTCTCACGGTCACTCTCTGTCTGTGTCTGTCTCTGTCGGTCTCTCTGTCTCTCTCTCTCTCTCTCTCTGTCTGTCAGACTGTCTGTGTGTCTGTCTCTCTCTGTCTGTCTGTCTATCTGTCTGTCTGTCTGTCTGTCTGTCTCTCTCTCTCTCTGTAAGTGTGTGTGTGTGTGTGTGTGTGTGTGTGTGTGTGTGCGTGCGTGTGTGTGTGTGTGCGCTTGCGCGCGCGCACGCGCGCACCCATATCTGCGTGTATTTGCCATAGAAGTTGGAGCAATGGAGGAGGGGGGGTTAATTCTAATCAGCCTGTGATCTCATGAAACAGCTTACGATTTCCAGTATAAAAAGCGGACGAAAACCCTAGAGGCAATGGCAGAGGCAGCTGAACAGTCGTCCAGCTGGATGTGGTCGAGAGGAACAGAAGCAAACTTCACAAGGCTTAGATTTCCCAAATTAGAACAGGTGTCCGATAACGACGTGGACAAGACATTTGCTTGAAAAGTCAATGCCTTGAGACACCCACTCATCTAGAAGGTGCTGGATCGAATCTTGTCAGTGCCAGAAAAGAAAATCTGACAACAGATGGGCATATAGGGTTCATGGCCTGGATCTATATGGACATGCAGTTTTATAGCATTTTTACATCTGAAAAAATGCTTAATACGTTCGTGAGGGAAGTAATACGTTTATGGTAAGTGGATCGTCTATTGACTGTAATTCTATTTCACACAGCCACGGGCGGTTCACTTAGGAATAAAATACTAGCCATTTCTTCCATGCAATCACGCCAGCCCCACGTAAGCGTTCTTAAACAGAAGCTAGACTCCAGTTAGTAACCGACGGACCCAGACCTCGTCACTATGCTGATTAGAGTAACCAAAAGTCCAGCCTCATGAACAAAATTCTCGTCCACAATGGAACTAACGCACACACTGGCCCGGTTCGAAAGTTGTGAGTTCATGACTTTTTTTTCACTGCCCAGCAGATAGATTCTCATGCTGGCCAATGTCTGAGAGTATGGTTATGTGCATTTAAAAAAAATCTGAAGAAAACATGTTTGTCGAACACTCACTCGCCTGTTTGTGCTGTGTATTGAATAAGCGTTACTTTCCACTTTGTTCTGAGCTTTTATTTGGTTTTTTGTTTTGTTTTTTTGTTTTTCATCTCGCAGAAAACGTGGGTACACAAACAAATTAGGCTTTCTCTTAACCGTAGCACAAGAAAACTGGCTTCAGTTGAAATTTTCCACATTGTGTCTACTTGAACTTGAAGTTAATCTTTTCCCATGCCCCTCCAATATCTAAGTTCTAGCGAACTTGCTAAGGAAACAATAGTCTGCAATTTCAGACTGCAGACCGAATGCCTGCTGGAAATAGTATAACCTTCTCAACCAGAAGACAGAATATTACTGACATCTTACATTCGTATTTCCACCAGTTAACCACACTTCCGATCGAATACCTTCTTACTTGTCGTCTGCTTGAAGCAAGCTACAAAAGTGTGAAAAGCTGACAGGCCTGTACGTACGTTTGGTACAGTTTCCAGTGCTGCCACCCGGTGTATCAGCCCGTTCTTACCGCCCTCTGGAACTTACCCCGGGGTAAGTCTGGGCTAGCCTGCTTTTACCCCTGGGGGTCATTCTAGATCTAGCTAGAACTTACCCCGCCCCACTAGTTGGAACTTACCCCCCCCCCCCCCCCCCCCCCCCCCCCCCCCCCCCCCCCAGGTAAGTTTGGCTAGCCTGGATTTACCCCCCCCCCCCCCCCCCCAGGGTCAATCTAGGACTATTTGGAATTTTCCTCCACCCCACCCCCCCTTCAAACTAGAGAAGGTTATTCAGGGTTTTCCTCTGCCTTTTCCCAACACGCACATCCGCCTTTTAAAAAAAAAATGTGTTAGCCTGCATATTTACCTCTCCTCTCCCACTTCCTATATACAGTCAGTTGGTTTAGACAAAGTGTAGCTCTAGACTCTTCTCAATAGATGGACCTCCTACTTCCCCAACCCCCCCCCCCCCCCCCCCCCCCACACACACACACACCCCTGGTTCACTAACAGGTACGTATTAACATTTCTCACGCTAGCTTACACGCGTAGGTCACTATTCGGGTGTGTGAGTACGCCCTTGCATGCGTGGGAAAGAAAGACGGCTACATGCCAGTGTGACCAAGTGCCAATGTGACCAAGCGTAGTTGTGACAAAATGTCGTTGTGACCATGTGTCGTTGTGACCACGTACCGTTGTTGCTTCATCCCGGTTTGCCTCTTTTAACTATGTT
>JADBJO010000892.1:225000-235000 GCA_016801955.1 Conus betulinus | reverse complement strand
TCTCCCGTTAAGGCATCGGGCCTGATAAGGTCGTGAACAGCCAGCCAGAAAGATACGGTAACACACCAAACAAAATGGTAACCATATTTAAACTATTAGGGGGTAAATACTCATGCTATGTACTTGATACTATGCACTGTATATTCTCTTTCGTTCCCATTTAATTCGTCCGCAACCCTGGAACCTTATTAGAACAATGTGACACCAAAATATGTCTGTATAATTTACTTCTTTCGAATGTCATAATTTGATGGATTTAAGATAAGAAGGCTTGTAACGTGTTTTCTAACCTTGTATGATGCTTGTGTACAGTGTTAATGTCAATCGATGTAAGGTGTTTTCTAACCTTCTATGATGTTTGAGTACATTGTTAATGTCAATCAACGTAACGTTTTTTTTTTTTTTTTTAACCTTCTACGCTTGTTTACATTTGTTAATGTCAATCAATGTAACGTGTCGTAATTCCTAACCTTCTTTGGCGTTTGTGTACATTGTTAAAATCAATGAATGTAACGTGTTTTTATAACCTATGATGTTTGTGTACATTGTTAACGCCAAGTCACTGGCATTTTTTCGTTAGGTGTACCCGTTCAAGAAAAAGACAGGACAACACAACGAATGTCGGCAGAATAAAAGCACACTGATGCATGCATTTTGAAGCGATGTTCTCTAGCGTTGAAGATCAGAAAAAAAAATGCCATTCGTTTGTTACCCTCCTCCACTACACTCCTTTCCACCCAGGCATTCCAGAGCAGACCGTCCATTTCATCTTTGATATAAGCAAGATGGATGCTGTCTTGATGGCCCAGATCTTTGTGAACCATGTTCGGCAATCATCACCCTTCCCCTGCTACCCCCTACCCCCCCCCCCCCCCCTCTCATGCTCACAAAATGATAACATCCTCTGTTAGGGGCAGAGCAGTGGGCTTCGCCACTCTCTCCAGTGCACACAAGGAGAAGGAGAATGCAGATAGTCTCCCTTGCCAATGAGAGGACGCTGGCGCGCTGGCTTTTTCGCGGTGCCCTGGAAAACTAATGAAGGAACACATTTCCAAAAGATTTCCTGTTCAGTCTCCAGCTTGTAAATGCTACATTGACATTGACGATGAAATGGATTTTTAAACGGAATGAATCTGAAAAGGTAGCTAGATTGTTTTAACTTCGTCGTGTTTTTTTTTTCATGGCTGTTCCTTTTTATACCTCTCTCTCTCTCTCTCTCTCTCTCTCTCTCTCTCTCTCTCTCTCTCTCTATATATATATATATATATATATATATATATCGTATGCCACCGTGTCTCTATGTCGCCTGATCTATATGCCACTGTGTGTATAAGTCACCATGCCTTTATATAACCCCTGACACCTAATCCAACTCAAACCCTAATCCTAACCTACCGCATAGACGCGGTGGTGTATAGATATGGTAACATATAGAACCCACGTTTAAAACGGAAAGAAGACACAGAGACACGGTGTCATACAGACACAGCAACAAAGAGAACCCTCATTGAAACGAAAAAAGTGACATAGACATTCGTTGACAACAGACGCACGGTGACATTCAGACACGATGACACCTGAACACAATGACACATAGACACGATGCACACACAGACTCGACGACACACAGAGCTGACCCCAACCGGCCGATCGAAGAAGCCCTGCATCTGTAGAGACTATGAACGAAACAACCCAAGGTGCCGACATCACAAAACAACACAATCATTGTGGCGAGGTGAAGGAGAGGCCAAACTATTTTGTTTTCACCTCAGTTGACCAGGTCTTGACATCAGGAAGCAATCGAGTTAAAATCAGAGCTATGTTTAAACTCCAGTCCCAAGGTTCGAATCCAAAAGCCAGAGCATTTCCATAAAGTAAGTGTCCGAAGTAGAAGAAGAGGAAGAGGAAAAAGAAGAGAAAAACAAACAAAAACAAAACAAAAACAAACAAGAGCAGCCCAAACAACGACAACAAGGTTGAGAATATGGAGAGGTTGAATTAAAGGGAAAGGATAAGGAAAAGGAGGACGAAGAAAAAAAAAAAGAAGAAGAGGAGGAAAGTCCCTTTCCTCCTCTTCTTCTTTTTTTTTTTCTTCGTCCTCCTTGTTACTTGTCCTCCTTGGACGATGACAAGGAGAAGAAGGAAGGGGTGGGGGCG
The DNA here is from genome assembly GCA_016801955.1 of Conus betulinus. Classification (NCBI taxonomy): domain Eukaryota; kingdom Metazoa; phylum Mollusca; class Gastropoda; order Neogastropoda; family Conidae; genus Conus; species Conus betulinus. The sequence continues at coordinate 232,843 of JADBJO010000892.1, read as the reverse complement.
GAACGTCTCTGAACAAGGTTTTCATGGAATCTGCTGTAAAATGTTTTGTCTCTCACATCATGCAAGTCCCAACACACTAAAACGAATATGTTTCATTGTGAGTGGCACATGACATGGAATGTACCATGGAGCTTCTTCACTCTTTAAAAGGTTTATGGAGGGACAAGGACAAGGTGGAGAAGAAAAAGAAGAAGAAGAAGAAAGAAGAAAGAAAAAGAAAAAAGAAGAAAGAAAGAAAAGAAAGAAAGACAGAAAGAAAGAAAGAAAGAAGGAAAAGAAAGAAAGAAAGAAAGAAAGAAAAGGAAAGAAAGAGAGACGAAGAAGAAGAAGAGGAGAGAGGAGGAGAAGAGGAGGAGGAGTCGGCGAGGAGGAGGACGAGTTAAAGAAATAAGAGAAAGATTAAGGAAAAGGAGGAGGAGCAGGTAGAGAGGAAGAAAGAGGAGGAGAAGGAGGAGGAGGAGGAGGAGGAGGAGGAGGAGGAGGAGGAGGAGGAGGAGGAGGAGGAGGAAGTGGAGAATGAAATAAAAAGCAAAAGCTGAGGAAGAAGAAATCAAAAGAAGAGCAGGGGAAGAAACAGGTAAAGAAGACGGAAGGACAGAGAGGTTTAGTTATTGAACCCATGCAAAACACACCGGGGCCTTTTCAGGGCTGAAAATAGAAATAATTGAAAAACAAGGAAGTACGTTAATGAAGGATACACAGAGAAGGAGGAGGAGAAGGAGGAGGAGGAGGGGGCGGGGGGGGAGAAGAAGAAGAAGAGAGAAGAAGAAGAAGTATAAAGGGGGAGGAAGTAGAGGACAATGAAGAAGGAAACAGCAGGGCAAGTTAATGACTAATAAATAACAAGTTAATGGAGAATGACAGTTTGGGAATGAAGAAAAGACAGAGAGGGGGGGGGGGGGGGGGGGTGGGGAGGGAGGGAGGGAGGGAGGGAGAACAGGAGAGAGAGAGAGAGAGAGAGAGAGAGAGAGAGAGAGAGAGAAGGAGGGGACGAAGAGAGAGAGAGAGAGAGAGAGAGAGAGAGAGAGAGAGAGAGAGAGAGAGAGAAAATCGAGAAATCTCCTTCCTTACAGTCTGAAGGAGATCTCATTCTTGGCAGGGTCGTAGTCTCTTCGTTTTCTCCAGACTTTTGTTTGTCTTGAACCTTTAAACGGAACATCTCAAGTTTCCAGTGGCGTGCTTCTTCACTCTAAAGTGTTTAATCCCAACTCTGGTCTGTGCTTATTCTGGCATCTTTCCTGCTTCCTTTGTAGGGTGCAATCTGAGAGATGTCCCCTGGGACTTTCACACACACACACGCACACACACACACACACACACACACACACACACACACACACACACACACACACACACACACACACACACACATTCTCTCTCTCTCTCTCTCTCTCTCTCTCTGTCTCTGTCTTGTCTGTCTGTTGTCTGTCTGTCTGTCTCCTCTCACTGCTCCTCTCTCCTCTCTCCTCTCTCTCTCTCTCTCTCTCTCTCTCTCTCTCAAAAACAGATTGAATGAACAGGCCCTGCCAAAATTCTCAATCCATGATCGAATACAGGTTTTCTTAGTTAGTAACTTCTCTCTCTCTCTCTCTCTCTCTCTCTCTCTCTCTCTCTCTCTCTCTCTCTCTCTCTCTCTCTCTCTCTCTCTCTCTCTCTCTCTCTGTATATCTGTGTCTCGGATTCTTTGTCCCAGTGTCTGTCTCTATCTGTCGGTCTGTATGTTCCTGCTCTCTCTCTCTCTCTCTCTCTCTCTCTCTCTCTCTCTCTCTCTCTCTCTCTCTCTCTCTGTGCATGTCTTTGTCTATTTTCGTCATGACCCACCCCGCCCAATTCCCTCCCCTGTCCTTTTCTTATTCGATCGTGGTTCTTTTGGAAAGACGATCGGAGGGCACTGACCGCAACCGACAGTCAGCCACATTGAGGTCAGCTCTGAAACAATTCTCCTGGACATGGTAGCCACCACTACCACCACTACCAGCTCAGCTTGATCACCGACACCGCCATCACCAGTAACAACAACAACAACGATATATAACAACAACGAGGAAGCTATGGTCTATCCAATCGCAACATGACTACTCCATTAGCTATGCATTAGCTTGCTGAATCATGAGTGGCACCTCCCTACAGGGAAAAGGGAGGAACGCGGGAAGGAGCAAAACGGGGTAGGGGTGGGAGGGGGATCTAAATTTCCTAGACCAGAACTGAAGAGCAGAGCTGTGTCTACGCTTTTCCTTCCCTCACTACATTCCTACCCCCCCCCCCCCCCCCCCTACAGTCCTAACTAGCACTCTCACCCTCCCATCCTTTTTCACCTACCCACTCCATCCATCCACTGGAGTCCGTACCATCCGATAACAGACCTACATTCTCCACTAATGGGACTACACATTACTCGTCATGGGCCAACATCGTCTCGTGTTGGGTCAGCTTTTCACATTGTTGGCCTGCATCTTTTCGTTATGGGCTGGCACCGAGCCGCTATAAGATTTCATCAGGCCATTATGGGCCTTGTTCCTTCCATTACAGGCCGACATTTAATCGTTATGGGTTTTCACACTTGCATTACGGGCCTTCTACCTCTTGTTATGGACCAACATGCAGCTCGTAGGGACCTTCAGTCTTCCATTAGGGAACTGTTTTCCTCCCATAATGGGCCAAAATTCAGCCGTTAGGAATTTTCATAGCTCTGATATGAACCTTTTCCTTTACACATTGGGCCATTATGAACCAACTTTATTCCTTTATGGGGGCCTCATCTTTCCATTGTAAGACTTTTTCTCCCATTACATGCCAACGTTAAGCCATTTGGAGCTAACTTTCATCTATGATAGGTCTTCGTCTTTCCCTTCATGGACTTTTTTTCATCCATCAAATGTCAGTTCTATTATTAGTTTCAAAACGAAGTGACTGATGGCGGAAAAAATGAAGCAAAATTTAGAAAGAAAAGAGGGCAGCTACCGCCACAGATACAAACAGATAACAGGACCAAACACAATGCATTTCGATCTCTTGGGTCTTCTTCAGGCAAAAAAAACAAACAACATTTAAGGCAGTGAAAACGAAGAACAAGAAACCACGTATCTTCTCATATTCGGCGCAAAATTGCCAGTGGTTTCTCGTTCTTCGTTTTTACTGTCCTAATTGTTGTTTGCATTGGCCTGGAGAAGACCCAAGAGGTCGGACCGCATTTTTTTTCCCTGTAATCTATTCGCATGCAACTGTGGCAGTATCTAACCCCTTTTCTTGCTGATTTTGTTTTTCAATTCGATTGTGTCCCTTCTTCCTCTCATTTTTAATCGCTGTAGGCCAACTTTTAACTTTCATGGGCCTTTATCTTACCACCATGGGACTTTCTCCCCCTATTTTTTTACCCAACATTCAGCCTTTCGGCGCCTTCATCCCTCCATTATAGGACTTTTCTGCCTTTCCCACCTCACCCCACCCCCTCAGTAAAGACTCTAACTGTAAACATTTTTTTCTGGATCCCATTTCAGTTAAATTGTAACAATAGGTGATTACCTCCCCCCATCAATCCACCGTAAGATCTCTATCCCTATCTCTTCCTCTATCTAAGACTTTTAGAACCTGCTTTTTGTTTTTGTATTTTTAATGTATAGATTTGCCTCAAAACAGCGACTTTCTCTATTTAAAGACTCAGTGTTCAAAGTAGATTGGTCAATTGTTATCAAGCGATTCCACTACATACAAAACACTGGTTTGGGATTTTCGGACGATGTGGATGTGGATGGAGGGTTAGGTTAGGAACAGAAGAGAGAGAGAGAGAGAGAGAGAGAGAGAGAGAGAGAGAGAGAGAGAGAGAGAGAGAGAGAGAGAGAGAGAGAGAGAGGGGGGTGGGCTTTTTGCTTTCTTTGCTATCCCCTCCTGGTATGTGTGGTACCTGTTCTATACATCACTCTTTTGAAGTCTAGTTACAGTAGCAAAGTTGTACTTGGTGATTCGAACACAATGGAGTCTGACTCGTAAGTTTTCACCCACTTTCACAGCACTGCAGAAAAACGTATCGAGATCATAGTCCATTTTTGTACTCCCAGTTCTTGTAGAACAGGGAGTACTTTACAATGGGAACGAACAAATGCTCTTGTGTGCTGTGTGTGCGTGTCTGTCTGTCCGTCTGTCTGTCTGTCTGTGTGTCCTCCATGGTCAAAATGTGTTCTCACTCCAGACAAAACATCGCTCTTTCGACAAAACATCTGGGTCGCCGATTTTTCTGAAAATTTGTAGGTAAAAAAAAAAAAATCAAGTCCGATAAGGAAAGTAACCACCGCACTGTCGAATTTTTCTTCCACTAACTTGAAATTGTCTCCCATGTCTGTCACTGTACTGGGAGTACGTTTATATGCTTTGTGTCCTGTTTGTGTTTTTGTTTTTTTGTTTTAGCTATCGGCTATGGTAGTGCGGTTGGCGTAGGACAACTTCAAAAGAAAAATAAACATGGTTACAAAACAAACCAAAGAAATCAGGGATTGAACTCACCTAGGCTGTTTCATTACTTAGATGGGGTTGTGTGTTGATTATCAGAGAAGGAATGACAAAGGTGGGATCCTGTGGAGGCGTGGTGGGGGTGAGAATGGGGGTGAGAGTGAATGTGGGGGTAACAGGAAGTTGAGGAGACTTCCTTGAGTTTATTTCTCTTGCTTTCTATTTCTGCTTCCCTGTTGAAGCAGCTCACTCTATCTGTAAGTCTGTCTGTCTATTGTTCCGTTTGTCTGTCTGTCTGCCTGTCTGCCTGCCTTTCAGTTCGTCTGTCTGTCTGTATGTCTCTCTTAATCTCTCTGTCTAACTCTCTCTCTCTCTCTCTCTCTCTCTCTCTCTCTCTCTCTCTCTCTCTCTCTCTCTCTCCTCCCTCACACACACGCGCGCGCGTACAGTCACACACACACACACACACACACACACACACACACACACACACACACACACACACACACACACACACACACACAGATTTTCCCCTCTCTTTCCTTCCCTTCCTGCTTCTTTTCCCTCCTCCTCCCTCCTCTCCTCTCTCTCTCTCTCTCTCTCTCTCTCTCTCTCTCTCTCTCTCTCTCTGTCTCACTCATTTACTCAACAACAGCTCTGTGTGTGTGTGTGTGTGTGTGTGTGTGTGTGTGTGTGTGTGTGTGTGTGTGTGTGTGTGTGTGTGTGTGTGTGTGCGTGCGTGTGTGTGTGTATGTGTATGTGTGCGCGCGCGTTTATGTGTGTGTGTGCGTGTGTGTGTGTGTGTGTGTGTGTGTGTGTGTGTGTGTGTGTGTGTGTGTGTGTGTGTGTGTGCGTGTGTACGCGCGCGCGCGCGCGCGACGGTCAAAGCAATGTTATCTCTGGGTGGCTGCCTTCATATTTTCAAGATCGGTTTGCATGAGGGATTTTTCAATTGAAACTAATTTATTTCATTCCAGACCCGGAGGTTTGCAAAGCGTAACGTTATTACAACGGCACTGACTGAGTCACCAGTTGTTCTCATCGTAACTTTATCTTGTGAGCGACAACTTTCCGAACTGATCTGATTCACATGCTTTACTGCTGGTGAACTGAACTAAGGGAAGCTGTCTACACTTTTTCTGGCGGACATTGTAATGCAAAATCCTTTCTGGTTCAGCAGGAACGAAATCATGTAAAAGGCGCTTTTTGTTGTTTTGTTTTGGGGGGTGGGGTAGGATTGGAAAATAACAAGAAATCATTAGATGCATTAGAAAAGAAAGAAGAAGAAGATATAAAAAGATAGGCGAAGAAAAGCTACTGCTTTTGCTGTTGCTGTTGCTGCTGCAGCTTCTGCTGCTGCTGCTGCTGCTGCTGCTGCTACTGCTGCTGATGATAATCATGAAGATGAAAGAAAGAAAGGAAGAAACTGGCAAAGAAGTACAACAAGAAAGAGAGAAAGGAAGAAAGAACGGAAGAAAGAACGGAGCAAAAAAAAAAAAAAGAAAAAAGAAAAAAACGAAAGAAAGAAACAAACAAAGAACCAGCAAAGAAATACAAGAAACAAAGAAAGAACGGGAGAAAGAAAAGGGAAAAGAAAAGAAAGGAAAAACGGTATAATGAAGAATGAAGGAAACAAAATAAGACAACAAACAAAGAACAAAGAAGAAAAGAAAAAAAAAAAAAAAAAAGAAGAAAAGAAATATCAGGAAAGAAGAAGCTCAAGAAAGAACGAAAGAACGGGAGAAAGAAAGGAAGGAAAAAAAGAAAAGAAAAGAAAAACGAAAAGAGAAAAACAAACAAACACACAAACAAAGAAAAGAAGAAAGAAAGAAAGAAAGAAATCACCAGTGAAGTACCACAAGAAAGAACGAAAGAACAAAAAAACGAACGAACGAAAGAAAGAAGAAAGAACCAAAGAAAGGAAAGAAAAGAAAAAAAAGAAAGAGAAATCAGCAAAGAAGTGCCACAAGAAGGAAAGAAAGGAGGAAAGGGAGAAAGAAAGAAAGAAAAAGAAAGAAAGAAAGAAAGAAAGCACGAAAGAAAGAAAGGAAGGAAAAAGAAAAGCAAGGAATCAGCAAAAGACGTACCACAGGAAGGAACGAAAGGAAGAAAGAAACCCTTTCTCTTCTTGACTTCTCTTTTTGACACGCAGGGGAAACGGGCGGACGGATCATTAACACTGGAAATCTTTGAAAAGGAACACGATGAAAAATATATGTGGTAGGGAGAAGAGTAGGGGGGGGGGGGGGGGGGGGGGGGGGGGGGGAGGTGGTGGATGGGGAGGATGAGTGGTTATTAAAGAAGGTATCTCGCCTTTTTATTTTTTTTTTTTTGGTCGGGGCCGTTATTGGAAGATCAAGGGGGTACGACCCTTTTTCAGAGAGAATTTCTTTTTTTTTTTTTTTTGTTTGTGTTTGTTTGTTTTCTTTTGAAGCAGCCCGTGCCTGCCATTTTAACACGTGTTTGTGTGTAGGTGCTAATGACGGCTGGACTCCCTTGCTTCCTGTCCGATATTGTTATTTCCCCACCCTGAACCCATCCCCATCTCATCCCCTCCACTCTGTCTGTCTGTCTCTCTATTTCTCTGTCTCGCTGTCTCTGTCTATGTCTCTCTCTCTCTCTCTCTCTGTCTCTCTCTCTGTCTCTGTCTCTGTGGAGTGGAAAAAACTGCTGTAAAAATTGTAACCTCTGACAAACTGATTTTCTTTCTCTCTGCCTCTGTCTCTGTCTCTGTTTCTTTCTCTGTCTCTGTCTCTGTCTTTCTCTCTTTCTGTCCCTCCGTCTCTCTGTTTCTCAGTCTGTCTGCCTCCTCCCCCCTCCCTCTCTCTCTCTCTCTCTCTCTCTCTCTCTCTCTCTCTCTCTCTTCTCTTTTTCCCTTCTTCTGCTTCTGTTCTTTCTCCTTCTTCGCCTCTTTCCTCCTCTTCCTCCTTCTCTCCCCCTCCTTCTCCTCATCCACCTCCTCCCCCACTCCACCTCCCACCAAGTGATGTCAACTGGAGGCTTCCCCAGAGAGAAGTCTCCTAGATAACCTTGTATTTTCTGGCCCGAGGAGAAGGAGGGGAGGAGAGAGGGAGGGCGGCCAACAACTTCACATCAATGCTTCACCGCTGACTGAGTAAACTGAACTGCAAAGGAGCCGATTTGGTTTGCTTGGAGAGCGTCTCTGGAGCTGGGCATAAGTTCCATATCCTCGTCTTTAGCAGCTTCTTTCGTTAAGTTTCCCATTCCTCGAAAGCCCTGCTCTTCTTCTTCTTCTTTCTTCTTCTTCTCTTCTTCTTCTTCTTCTTTCTTTCTTTGTTTCTTTTCTTTCTTTCTTTCTTTCTTTCTTCTTCAAATTATTGTCCTTCAAAAATTCTTCTTCAAATTCTTCTTCTTCAACTTCTTCTTCGAATTCTTCTTC
>JADBJO010000892.1:190000-195000 GCA_016801955.1 Conus betulinus | reverse complement strand
GATATAGAGAACCCCCTTAGCTTACCTGCCTTCAAAGACACAAGCTGACCTGAATGGGAGGTCTTTCAGCAGATAAAATGAAGAAACAGAGAAAGAGAAGAATAAAAAAAGCAAACAAAAACAATAAAAAAAAAAACAGACAATGTTAGGCAAACACAAGCAAAAGCCTGAAGTGAGAGGAAACAGCTGGAGAGAAACGTGTAGTGACTTTTACCCTCAGGGACTTGTATTCATAGAAATGAATGGTCTCTCTGCCATCTTTTAAGAAAAAAAAAAAAGAGGACTAGCTCATCAAGCCTAAGTGGTCATGGCTAAAAGACTTGTGGTGTCAGTGGGCTTTGGGGTCAGTCTGCAGACCACTGAGTCACCATTCTGATGTCAAATAGGTTGTCATTGTTTTTTTGTTTGTTTGGTTGTGTTTTTTTGTTTGTTTGTTTGTTTGTTTTTTTTTTTTTGTTTTGTTTTTGTTTGGTTTTTTTTTTGGCTGTCCCAACCTCTGCGCCACCTCAGAGGCAGTGCACCCACGCTGCTCATTCCAACACCCGTCCACAGTCACACCCCGGTCAGCCCCGCCGCAGCCCCGGCACCGCAATGCACCGGGAGCACTCAATGTCAAGTCGTCAAGAGGCAACCCACCGGAGGAGACACTGCACTGCCGCTGAGTCACTTCGGTGGTGTCAGTGGCGCCTGTTCTGATCCAACATACGCAGGACACAACCTACTAAGCCCCCTACTGGCGACAATAATTGCTTAGTCGCGGAGCCGGCGTGAGTGAGCTCTCCGTCCGGAGGGCGCCACCACGTCCGTCCAACGACAGCCCCCATGGACTCGCCGATACCGGTGACCCTAACGGAACCAAACCAGGGCCACATACGTGGAGAGGACATCGAAATTGAGGTCATCATGAGAGCAGGGCATGAAGGGCCACAGAATTTGAGACCCTTTTTTATGCTGATCGACGAGAACGAGGATGATTAAGATGACACCATGGATTTCCATTTCGGTCTGAGACTACATGACAGGGCTGTACTCTACGCTTCCTTTCAATAATATATCCCAGCATCAACCAGGCCCGAGAGATACAGGCACCTGCAGTGCCGGTCACGAAATTTGAGTAACACTCTCAGAAATGCATCCATTAAGTGGATGAAACTCGACTGTGTGGTCCCAGTCTTCCCAACTGAGTCCGCAGCAAACTCAACTCTGGGTAGGAGCCGTCGGGGCAGAAAAAACCCACATGACTCTGATGGGATTCGAACCCACGACCTCCCAACCGGGAGTCCGCGATGCTAACCACTTCGCTACGGCGGCTGGTAGTTTGTCATTGTTGATGGTTTGAATCATCTACAGACCTGTTTCATCTATCCCGCTCACCCTCCACCGCCACTTTGGTCCTCAATCCCTGCGCCCTCTCGCTTGTGTTTTTTTCTTCTTTTCCCATCCATTGAATCGTTTGTGTAAGAAGAGTTGAAAAGGAGGAATACACACACACGCGTGCATGTACACAGATATTCTCTCTCTCTCTCTCTCTCTCTCTCTCTCTCTCTCTCTCTCTCTCTCTCTCTCTCATCCACTCCCACATTACAGGCACACACCTCCCTCACACACACACACACACACACACACACACACACACACACACACACACACACACACACACACACACACACGCACGCACGCACGCACGCACGCGAGCGCACACACACACACACACACACACACACACAACGCGCGCGCGCGCGGAATGCGCTGATAAACAAAAGGTAACGGAAAACAGACGCGGGGTCAGGAAAGTTCACTCATAAACAACAGGCCCCCAGGAGAAGACAGAAGCTCTTCAAACTCCCCATTGCCCCAGCGATCCAATAACGCCTGGGGCCCGCACTATCACCACAATACCCGCTTTCCCAATAATCTTCTTATCTATTCTTTACTTAAATGGGTCTTTTTGTTTTGTTTTTTTTTTTTTTTTTGACAGGTTTAGACCTTAAGGTCCCTATAACTGATGAGTCGATTTCCTGTAGAGAGCCATTCTTTCTCACAACCACCATCCTGAAGATTTAGTTCCTGTCGTATCTCTCAATAAGCCTAAATTGAATTGAAGGGCTTGGATGCTTCAAGGCTGGGGGGGGGGGGGGGGGGGGGGGGGGGGGGGGGGGGTTTTTAAAACAGGATTTCTTTTATATAGGCAATGCAAAGGGTCTAGGATACACATGGATGGAAAGAAGGAGAGAGGAGGAGGAGGGATGTAGGAGACTGATAAGCTGAACAAAGAGGCAAGAGAAGAGAGGTGTGTGTGTGTGTGTGTGTGTGTGTGTGTGTGTGTGTGTGTGTGTGTGAGAGAGAGAGAGAGAGAGAGAGAGAGAGAGAGAGAGAGAGAGAGAGAATGCGTCTGTATGCTTTTGAATCGGTGTGCTCTTGTTTTGTTTGTTTTTTTATGTACATGTATAGCTCTACAGAAAGACGAAAGAAAGAAAGAGAAAAGACAGATCATGCTAGCTGGTCCAAACGAAAATCTGAAGCAAAGAAACTTACGGGGACACCGCTTTTGCCTACATGCCTTCATATATAAAGTCATGTTGACCTTAGCGGACGTTCCATCAGCAGAAAAAAAATGAAGAAATAGAGAAGGGATGAAAGAAATAAAGAGAGGGTAAATAAAGACAGATCATGCCACTTGGATTAAAACAAAAAAAAAAACTTTTCGTTCTGTCTCTCTCACACACATGTACACACACTCGCATTCCTCCCCACATATACACGCGTACGCATGCACGCGCGCGCGCACACTCACACACGCGCACACACACACACACATACATACGCATGCCAACACACACCACACACACACACACACACACACACACACACACACACACACACACACACACACACACACACACACACACACACATATTCACTCGCGCGTGCACACACACGCGCGCACACACACACGCGCGCACACACACACACACACACACACACACACACACACACACACACACACACACACACACACACACACACACACACACACACACATACATACATACATACATACATTCATGCATACACACAGATGTATGCGCACACGCTATCTCTCCTTTCTTTGAAAGGGTATAAACATGAACAACAGTCGACAAACAAGATCCCGATCCAGATGATACGGATAACAGCTTGATAAGTGTTGTGCTCATCTGGAATAAAAAAAAAAATCCAGGACACATTTGAAGAAATCGGTCACCAAACTTAATTTTAGAACAAGATTATAACACATTTCCGAAAAAAAAACAACAGCATTAATATTCCTGCAATGCAATCAAGGAACAAAGGAACTTGCCAAACTGGCATACAAAAACTACATGTGTCTAAGAAGCTTAGTGCAGTTTAACGGCAGGATTTGTTGTGTTGATTTGTACGTGTCAGGGTGCAAGTGATTATAATTACCAAAACATTCATTGAGACATATTTGAGACAGATTAATGTGTGCCTGGAAATATGAATAATAGAGAATGAAGTTTTTTTTTTTTTTCCTGCTGCAGCAAATGTATTTAATGGCACCTTATTATTCCACGTTCATCGTTCCTTTGGCATGTCCCGGTAAGTCGGACAAAGCAGCTCTTGACTGTGAACATGTGTTGATTAAATCGCCCCAGTGCACTGTCCAACAAAAAAAAAAAGGGCTCTTTTATGTATGATGCCTCATGTTTCTTGTCAGCGTGGCTCATATGTTGATTCCAGTTATGCCATCGCCAGTGTGTGTGTGTGTGTGTGTGTGTGTGTGTGTGTGTGTGTGTGTGTGTGTGTGTGTGTGTGTGTGTGTGTGTGTGTGTGTGTGTGTAATTAAGAGAGAGAGAGAGAGAGAGAGAGAGAGAGAGAGAGAGAGAGAGAGAGAGAGAGAGCTGACGACATTCATATCTTATTTCAAAACCACGTGCGTATATGTTCTCTCTCTCTCTCTCTCTCTCTCTCTCTCTCTCTCTCTCTCTCTCTCTCTCTCTCTCTCTCTCTCTCTCTGTGCCTGTATTTGCGTTCATATGTGTGTGTGTGTGTGTGTGTGTGTGTGTGTGTGTGTGTGTGTGTGTGTGTGTGTGTGTGTGTGCGTGCATGTGCGCGCGCGCGAACATTTATAAACGTCTGTATGCGCGTGTTTATCTTCTCCAGACCGCATACAGCATGCACCTTGCAAAGAATCTGCCATATATGGGTATGAGGATCTAGAGAAAATGGAGGTCACACATTCAGGTCCTACGGAAAATGATGAATGGATGAAAGATAGGAAGGTATAACGTAAACTATCCGGTTGCTAAGAACCGGCATTTCTACCCTTTACAGCCTGACCTCTCCCCCCCCCCCCCCCTCCACCACCACCACTCCCATCCTGACTGGGACCCTCGTGCCCTTCTGGAGTTTTCTTGCATTTGCTTGCAAGCTGAAGATGTCAGTATTGATCATAGCCAAGGTTTGAAAAAAACCAGCACAATTCCTCCTCGCAATGCCAAGCTGCGATTTCACAACTCAAAACTGGTTTTGTGCCAGGGAAATGGGATTTAAAATCTGTCTGTTCTACGTGGGGTCATTCAATTCATAGGATTTTTTTTTTTTTTACCTTTGTGTGCTTTGAAAGGTCACGGTCGATACTGCAAATACCTCATCACCATATGTGACGTGCTCTCACTGAATAATCCACTACTGGAAATGTGGGATGTATTTAGTCATGAGAGATTTACAAGAAGCGAGGAATGCTAGTTTACAGTGACGCAAGAGATACAAGTATTATGTACTTTTTCCAGAATAGGTGGAAACATGCTTTGAAGTGGGGTGGGTCATCATAACAGACATTAAAGATGTGTTTTGCCTTGCTGAGGAGCATATATTTCTTAGTCACAGACCTCGAGTGTTACCTGATTTTCTGAATTTACACAGTAGAGTAATGTAAAGTAATGAGGTGATATCCACTGTGTGCACAGAAAGAAATGCATTTTATTTCTTTGAATATC
>JADBJO010000892.1:177500-180000 GCA_016801955.1 Conus betulinus | reverse complement strand
AAAGGTCGTTATACAGGTATACCACGAAATCAAAGATTTTGTATAGCATGTAATGAAATAGAAGACGAATTTCATTTTTTAGATAATTGTAGAATACTTTATGACTTAAGAACAAAACTAAAGACACAGTAGAACAGATGCAAGATCTAACGGATGACCCAGGAAAAAGAATATTTTGTGTCAACGACTTCAAACCAAGTATTCTATTAAACTCCAGGAAACACCAAAAAATATTAGCCAGCTTTGTTTTTGAGGCATTCAAAGCCAGGCAAAATAGATAATCGAAGCACTTTTTTTTTTTTTGTTTTTTTTGTTTTTTGTTTTTGTTGATGTTTTGTGCCAAATATCTTTCAAAGGTGACGGCAATACCAAAACAAGAACTCCAAACACAGCCGCGACTTTTATTTTATCGTGGAAGGGACAAAATTACTAGCAGCAAATCTAACAACCAGAATAGAAACTCAGCAATCAGAAGACAACTGGGATTGGAGATGGCATTGCTCAAACTCAGGAGTGATATATCTTCCATCTCATTTCCTTGAATGTTACCTGTGTTATATCTCTTCTCGTCTTTTTTCATCCACTTTTGTTTAAGTGCACTGGAATCTAATGTGAAATAATTTCCCTTAATTTTGTTTCGGTAACTAGTGGAAGTTAACGAAGGATAATGAAAATCTCTCTCATTTTATGGGAATATTTCCTTCCCGTCTCTCTCTATGTTCTTCTCTCTCTCTCTCTCTCTCTCTCTCTCTCTCTCTCTCTCTCTCTCTCTCTCTCTCTCTCTCGCTTTCTCTCTCCCTCATGAAATGATGTGTTAAGATAGTAAGTTATTTCTTAGCTTGTCAATGTGTTTACCTGCGCAGTCTGATGTGTAATCATGCCCCTCGTAAGGGGCTATGGCCTTTATGAATAAAAAGTCTGCGTCTGAATCTCTCTCTCTCTCTCTCTCTCTCTCTCTCTCTCTGTCTCTGTCTCTCTCTCTCTCTCTCTCTCTCTCTCTCTCTCTCTCTCTCTCTCTGATCTCGTTATCGTTTCAGTGGGTGGTAGAGATGAAGGACGCAACTGTAATATTGGTGTTAAACGAAGGAGATAATGAAAGCCTTTCCATATTAAGGGGATATCCGTTTCCCACCCCCTCCCCTCCCATTTCCCGATGTCTTTCTCTGTATGTCTGTTAGTCTGCCTGTCTGTCTATCTGCCTGCCTGCGTGCCTGTCTGTTGGTCTGTCTGTCGGCCTCTCTCTCTCTGTATTCTCTGTATCTCTCTCTCTCTCTCTCTGTCACACACACACACACACACACACACACACACACACACACACACACACACACACACACACACACACACACACACGTGGGCGTCCGCAGACGCCCGAAGCACGCAGGCTCTCTCTCTCTCTCTCTCTCTCTCTCTCTCTTCACTCTCTCTCTCTCTCTCTCTCTCTGTTTCTCACACACACACACACACACACACACACACACACACACACACACACACACACACACACACACACACATTATCTCTTAACGTATCCCTTCACTTCAGTCTCCCTGCCCACTCTCTGCATTCCCTCACCTTCCCTTCAAATGTACAATACAATGGGGGAAAAAAAAAAAAAAAGAAAAGACAACTGAACGTAGACTTTGAATTCGGAAAAAGGGCTCCCATCAACGGAAACCAAATCAATCCATGGACCTAGCCGAATTTTCAGGGCGAAGCGCATGCAGAAACCTCCTGCTTCCACATCGCCCTGAGTCTGTCACTACAGGGGTTAACCGTGGGGCGCTGTGTCACTCACACTGAACACCGAGTCAGCTCTCTAGCCAATTAAGCCCCATCACTGTCTATCTGCACGTACTTTCTCTCCATGAGAGAGAGAGAGACAGACAAACTTGAGTTCCTGGACGGGATGAATGGTCTAACCAGATCACAAGCAGTTTCTGGTGTGTATCAGAGCGGCACGGAAGTTACTTCCCATACTGTGTGTGTGTGTGTGTGTGTGTGTGGGGGGGGGGGGGGGGGGGGGGGGGGGGGCCGTTTTCCAGAAAACATTTTCTGACGGAGGGCTGGTGAAGTGATTTCTCTGTTTTATCCACCTGTTGCACTTCAACTCCTGCTACCCCGCACACCGCCTGTTTTTTTCCATTTTTAGATGCAGAAACTCTCTCTCTCTCTCTCTCTCTCTCTCTCTCTCTCTCTCTCTCTCAATCCATCTCTCTCTAACCCCCCCCCTCTCTCTCACACTTATGCACTTACACACACACACACACATACACCACACACACGCGTGCGCGCGCAGCCACACACGCGCGCGCAAACACACACACACACACACACACACACACACACACACACACACACACACACGTTGATATCATCCCTCAATACCATTTCCGTCCCTGTTACCCCGCCCATCTCTCCCATTCGCTAGCCCCTGCCTTGAAATTACATTGAAATCGATGTAGATTTGGAATCTACAAACAGGGTTTCTTCTCAAAGT
>JADBJO010000892.1:150000-157500 GCA_016801955.1 Conus betulinus | reverse complement strand
TTTTGCTTTCTACTGACTAAGTCAACAAGGCTGCAATTCATGTCGAAACAACATACCAGACTTCCAACTGGGAACCTTACACTAGCATGTAATGAATACACCTTACAGCATTAAAGACCTGCGCGTGCGAAGTTGCCTGGCTGTATCTAAATGTGGAGTCTCCACTCATCAAGAATGTGGACCCTGGTACGCTGTACCACACCGTTTAACGTTTTTTGTCTGGAACAAGTTTCACACAGTAATAGTCTCCACAGGGGGGGGGGGGGGGGGGGGGGGGGGGGGGGGGGGGAGCAAGACAAATATTGTCAGCTGTCGAACGATCGTCTCTCCTCCACAGAACACTCTCCGCCGATTGAATGATCTAGTGATAGGATAGAAGAGATGGGTGGAGGTAAGGGTGGGGTGGGGGTGTGGTAAGGTAAATGGCAATGACGGTGAAATAGGGAATGAGAGGAGGAATCTGGTGGGGTAGGGAGGGTGGTTGGTGACAGTGGGGACGGGGGGCACGTAAAAGAGGAACTGAGGGGTTTGGTGGTGTGGAAAGTAGGAGGGAAAGATGGTGCTACTGAAAGGTTGTGTGTGTGTGTGTGGTGTGTGTGTGTGTGTGTGTGTGTGTGTGTGTGTGTCTGTGTGTCTGTGTGTCTGTGTGTGTGTGTGTGTGTGTGTGTGTGTGTGTGTGTGTGCGTGTGTTGTGAGCGCGTGCATGTGTGTTTGTGTGTGTGTGTGTGTGTGTGTGTGTGTGTGTGTGTGTGTGTGTGTGTGTGTGTGTGTGTGTGTGTTGCGCGCGCGCGCGCGCGCGTGGGTATGTGTATGTATCTGCGTGTGTGTCTATGTCTGAACGGTGTGTGTGTAAGTGTGTGCGTGCGTGTGCGGGCACGCCCGCGCGTGCGCCTATGTGTGTGTGTTTGTGTGTGTGTGTGTGTGTGTGTGTGTGTGTGTGTGTGTGTGTGTGTGTGTGTGTGTGTGTGTGTGGTGTGTGTTAAGCCAAAGCTGCCCCACCCTGTCTCCTTTGGCTTTGAGAGTTCTTTCCACTTTTGTCTGGTGTGCCCTTCTAGCTCTCTCTCCCTGCCCACTGCCACAGACTCCAGTCAACATTTCTTCCAGACTAGTGTCTGAGACCTGACTGGTCTGTCTGGTGATCAGACTTGATGGGGTCCCTATGTTGGTCTCCTCTGTTCTCTCTCCTTCACTCTCTTTCTTTATCTGTCTGTCTGTCTGTCTGTCGGTCTGTCTGTCTGTCGGTCTGTCTGCCTGTCTGTCTGTCTGTCTGATTCTCTCTCTCTCTCTCTCTCTCTCTCTCTCTCTCTCTCTCTCTCCCCCTCTCTCTCCTCTCTCTCCTCTCTCTCTCTCTCTCTCTCTCTCTCTCTCTCTCTCTCTCTCTTCTGTCTTTTCAAGGGCGTATAAATTCAAGGAGAGGGAGTGAGGGAGACAGGGAGAGAGAGGCACAGAGAGAGAGACAGAGCGAGAGAGAGGGAGAGAGAGAGAGAGAGAGAGAGAGAGAGAGAGGAGAGAGAGAGAGAGAGATAGAGACAGAGAGAGAGAGAGAGAATAAAACTCACAAAAAAACGTTTGATTTTATCGAAGACCTAGATTATAGGCCGTACGTAACTTATCAGGCCTTGCTGAATGTAATCATGCAGAACTCATTGATTCATTGACATATCTGTATTAAGAACTATACAGATATAATAACAGAAAAGGGCGCGGTTTTTTCGTCCACAGGAAAATAAAACATTTCTTATCCAATTATTATTCCTATATCTGTGGACAGACACGTATATGGTTGCAAACCGCTGTCCATTTCATAAAGATGAAAATATAACTGTACTTCATAACCACGTGATCCGATGACATGTTATACGAAGTAAATATCATCCGATGTCAATAATTATGACAGAACGCTAATATAGTGTTACGTAATTGCGACATAGATTTAATGTACTGTAAATATTAACAGAGGAGGATACACTAAAGTTCGATGACAATATGATTGCGCGTGCATCTTACGTTGTAATTAAAGAGCAGAGTTTTGGGCAAGATCCAACGCATACAGAAGAGACATGTCTCACATAGAAAAAGTGCAAAAAAAAAAGTACTGTCTAGCTTATTATCTAATAGACCGGACGCCAACAGGGCTTCGTTACTCTTTCATGACTGAAAGGCAAGGCAAGCTGCAGCGCTTTTAACCATCTTATTAATTAAGCTTGTCAATTATTACAGGGCAAAAGGGCAAGAAGCTTTTTTCTTTCCAGAATTAGCATGAACAGTTGATCTCACTTCTAAGCGTTCATGTCACTTCTCCAACTTCAAAGGGCAAAGATGTTTTAGGATTAACTTGAGTAAGTTCCTTCGCCACTTAGCCGCATTTTCTTACTCCTGAAACGTAGAATGATCAAAATCGATCTTCTGATTCTGTCGCTGTCTGTCTGCCTCTCTGTCTGCCCGTCTGTTTGTCTGTCTGTCTATCCGTCTGTCCGTCTGTTTGTCTGTCTGTCTATCTGACTGGCCCTCTGATCTGTCTGTCTGTCTGTCGGTCGGTCGGTCGGTCGGGTCGGTCGGTCTCTCTCTCTCTCTCTCTCTCTCTCTCTCTCTCTCTCTCTCTCTCTCTCCAGAGATGAGAGAGAGAGAGAGAGAGAGAGAGAGAGAGAGAGAGAGAGAGAGAGAGAGAGAGAGACTCTCGCAAATACATATACACACACATGAATACAAGCACACATACCCTCTCTTCGTCACTAAAATGCACATACGCGCACGCACGCGCGCACGCATGTGTGTGCGCGCGCGCACACACACACACAATACATACATACACATACATACGTATATGCATGCATACATACATACATGCATACATACATGCACATGTACATACATGCATACATACATGTACATGCATGCATACATACATACATACATACATACATACATACATACATACATACATTACATTACATTACATTACATTACATTACATTCATACATTACACTACATTACATTACATTACATGTATGCGTACATGCACACATACATACATACATATGCACAGTCAGACGCGCGCGCGCACAGACGATCATACTCTCTCTCTCTCTCTCTCTCTCTCTCTCTCTCTCTCTCTCTCTCTCTCTCTCTCTCTCTCTCTCTCTCTCTCTCGTGACTGACGAAAATAAAATAGTAAAACAACTGCTCTGCGCATGATAAATTAAATGTGCATTCGTGTTGTGACGAAGTTGGCATCTGCTCATTCGTTTCCTCTCCGTAATGAGTCTAGGGGAGTATGCTTATTCCTGTCAGGACATGTGATATCACACACACACACACACACACACACACACACACACACACACACACACACACACACACACACACACACACGCTCTCTCTCTCTCTCTCTCTCTCTCTCTCTCTCTCTCTCTCTCTCTCTCTCTGTAGCGCGTAAGGGCGCGCGTGTGCGCGCGAGGGAGAGAGCGAGGAAGAAAGAGACAGAGACAGACAGATTGAAAGAGAGAAGCAGAGACAGAAACAGGGAGACAGAGAAAGAGAAACAGAGGGAGAGGGCGCGCGTGAAGCCTTCCGTCTTATCTTTCATACTTTCCCACTCATAACACTAATGCTTCGACAGAGAAGGAGAGACAGGGAGAGAGGGTGCATGAAGTGTTCCACCTTACCTTTCACACTTTCCAAGTCATTATACTAATAATGCGTGGACAACTCTGTGCTAGCCACGTACTAAAGCAATCACTGTTGTTGACGAGGCAGCCACCAGCTCATTCATCATGTTAATATACCTAGACATGTATACCTACCACACGCGGTTCACGTTGTTCACTCAAGCTAAAATAGCATGGGGAAGGGGCCATTGATGTCACCCTTGGTCCTTCTATTTGTTTTGACGTACCGTTCATTGCAACGAGCTAAACTGTGATGATGGTAACGAGATAATGAATATGGTGTTGAAAATAATGATAATGAAAAAAGTTGAAAGAGCTGTACGGCATAACCAAATTTAAAAATACATTAGAACAATGATTGAAGCCTAACTGGGGAAAATGTGTACTAAAACAATACTTGAAGAATATGAAATAACAAGAATTCGAGCTATGCTTGGGATATATAATGCAAACGTGGTTGGTGCTATACTTGGCAAACACAATATATTAATAGAACAATGCTCGAAAACAGTTTTGGAGAACGTATGGAAACAACACTTTAAACCGTACATAGAGAATAGTATAGAGCATTCCTTGGAACCATACCTGGACAATAGAACACGACAACACTTGAACATCAATACTCTGCAGAATACACCAGAACGATATTCGTAGATCATGATTTAATGACACTGAGAAAATATCAATACTCGAAGAATATGCATGAATAATATGAAAAAAAATTGTAATAAATAACTCATTGGAATGTAAAGAAAAATAGTTTGAAAAATGTATTAAAATACTAGAGAATATAACAGAGAGAATATAACAGAACAATAGTTGGAGAATATAGCAGAACAGCACTTGGAGAATACTTGAAGACCTGGTCGATGCCAAACGTGGAGCGTATAACCCAGCCATCCATGACTTCCACCAGTGGAGGCTACAGCATCAAAGAAAGCGTCAGCAGACAAATATTAAACTGACACCGCTTTCATAACATTGCCATACATCATTTGCTCTTTCAAGAAAACTTACAACGCGCACAAAGAAAAACAAACATCGACAGGCGAGCATCAAGCATTGCACCGCTTCCACAATGTAGCCACCCGTCAATCATTCAGCAAATAACACATGTAAAGAGTGACACCACTTCCGTGAAAAACAGTCATAAACTTCTGCCGAGAGATAACATTAGTCTACCTAAAAAGGCTGAAACCACGAAAAAAAAAAACCCACCAACAAGCAAATACTAAGCATGGTATTATTTCAATAGCGTAAGAATTCTTGCTGTCACAAAAAACTACTGCCGATAAATCATCTAGAGGAATACGATCAACCATAGCGCTGCTTCCATGAGATTTCCATACTTGAGTCCTCTGCTTGGAAAGGCTACAACATTAGACAGAATTATGGATGGCATCGCTTCTATAACAAAACCACCGCCGACTGTTCAGCTGAGCAAGATCAGAACACCACTCACAATATGAACGGCCATACATTATACATGGCGCCGCTTCCATATCCATAGCATAGCCGTCTATGATTTTTCTTACCCAGTGAAGCTTCAGAATTGTAAGCAAAACATAGCTAGTCAATATCGGAATGGGGTCGCTTTTGTTACATTACTTCTCTTAACTTATTTTACCGAGAGAGGCTACATCAAAACAGAAGACAATAACGAACAACATTAAGCTAAGGTGCCGCTAGCTCTATAAAGGCTACAATAGTACGCAGGATGTCAACAGATAATATTTACGCATGACATCGCTTCAATGATATAACCATCCTTCCCTCATCCAGGTCAAGAGAGGCAACATCAACACAGAAAAGGTCCACAGGCAAATTGTTCGCATAGCACCACTTCCAAACCGTAGTTAACATCGACTTCTCCGCCTGGAAAGGCTACAACAATACACAAATCATGAATAGGTTTGTTATCAAACAGTACCTCTCCCATAATACAACCATCCCAGATTTGTCCCTGCCCAGAGGTTTCACAACAAAGAAGACGTCAACCAACACTTTATCAAGCATGACACCGCTTCTATCAAACGGCCATCCTTGCTGTGCCATGGGGCTGACCTCCCCTCATCCTTCACGGAACCGGAACAAGACAGACAGTAGTACCAATCATTTAACGACCGCCTCATCCTTTGTGTGCCTCCACTACCGAGGAAAATTGGGTCTGGACAACGGAAGACAGAATGGGTGGTGTGATGAAAGGGGAGAGTGGGAACTGGAGGGATGGGGGGTGAGGCATGGAGGTTAGGATGGGGTGGTGGTAGAGAAAGGCCAGGAACTGTGGAAGAAAGAGTAGAAAACCATCACGGCTCCCTTCCTAGCGTTGGCATCAATATGTCATCCTTTGTATGTCTCAGTAATGTCAGTCGCCATCGCAAGCCTCTGGTAGCTAAGGCCTGTATGTCTTAGGTGTCTGGTCACCTTATTGTTTCTCACACACACGCGGACACACACACACACACACACACACACACACACACACACACACACCACACACACACACACGCACGCACACACACACACACACACACACACACACACACACACACACACGCACACACACACACACACGCACACGCACACACGCGCACACACACACACACACACACATACACAATGGGGCGGAGAGAGAGAGAGAGAGAGAGAGAGAGAGAGAGAGAGAGAGAGAGAGAGAGAGAGGAGAGAGGAGAGAGAGGGAGAGAGAGAGAGGGAGAGAGAGAGAGAGAGAGAGAGAGAGAGAGAGGAGAGAGAGAGAGAAGAGAGAAAGAGAGACAGAGAGATGACTTAAAGGTGGACGGGGAAAGACTAAAGGAATGAGCACAAAATGGCTTTTCATCCTGCCATAAAAAGAGAACACACACACACACACACACGCACGCACGCACGCACGCACGCACGCACGCACGCACACACGCACGCACGCACGGACGCACGCACGCACGCACACACACATGTGCCAAACAAAAAGCAAATGCTTAGTCAAGCAAAAAAAAAAGATATAACTGCAATTTAGAGTGATTATATATCAAATAATAAACAACACACAAGGACACCAAAACACCACAGTGATCCGACCCAATCTGTCATTTTTGATCAAGTTCAATCTGCCCCAAGCCCATCTTTGTGTGGTGTGTCCCAGGGATCCATGCTTGAGCCTGTCTTGTTTACCCTGTACGCGCAGCTAGTGTTAGATGTAATTTCCCTTCACAAATACACCGCTGACCCTGAGCTGTCTTAAGGGCGCTTCACCTGAAGCTATTTGTTCTGTGCAAAACAGATGTTCCATCACGTATTGATATTCTGGTCTAATGAACAGTAACAAGCTGATGCTGAATCCTGATATAAAAGGGAAGATGCCTGTTGACACTCTGTCTTGTGCGTTAGACTGGTTTGCCACTGGGTGGGTCCACAGAAGTAGATGGACGGAGAGAGAGAGAGAGAGAGAGAGAGAGAGAGAGAGAGAGAGAGAGAGAGAGAGACAGAGAGAGAGAGACAGACAGACAGACACAGACACACAGACACACAGACACACAGGCACAGAGAGACAGACAGACAGACAACAGAGAGACAGACAGACAGGCAGGCGAACGGACAAACAGACAGACAGACACGAGGGATACAACATTCCGGGGGGCCGGAATAGTTCAGTTGGTAGAGCACGGGACTCGTAATCTTGGTGATCCTGGGTTGCGGGTTCAAAACTCCGCCGGGCGTTTTCGGTACAGTGGGATTTTTCCTTCGAACTTAACATTGGTTCTGACTCCATTTCCCACACAGTCCTTCGAATGAGACTATAAATCGAAGTTCCGTTTGTGAACGCACGCATAA
>JADBJO010000892.1:140000-145000 GCA_016801955.1 Conus betulinus | reverse complement strand
GTCCGGATGACCCCTTAACCGTCCCTTCCTCCCCTCCCCCTCCCCTCCTGCTTGCAAAATATATCGGATCATACAAAACATGGCCATCACTTTCAGTTTCATCAAGATGTATGTCCTTCTGCCTAGACTGTTCTGTTACTTCAGGACAATTTAATAACCAACGGAGCATTGAAATAAATCTTTCACAGACGAACGCGACATCAAGATTAAACAGTTTGTGTTGCACGTGCTCTTCCTAAATGTTTTAAAACTCCTAGTTATGAGACATGAGCAGGTGGGCAATGTGTACAACACGACTTTTCGCACACACACACAACACACACACACACGCACACGCGCGCACACACACACGCACGCACGCACGCACGCACGCACACACACACACACACACACACACAAACACACACACACACAAAACACGCGCGCGCGCGTGTGCACACACACTGCGTGCATGTGTGTGGTGTGTGTGTGTGTGTGTGTGTGTGTGTGTGTGTGCGTGTGTGTGTGTGGTGTGTGTGTGTACATAAAGATAGTGTTTGAAACCTGGTACATAAAGATTTGGCAAGGATCCTTGCAGACTGGCACAGTTTGACTCCAAGGAAGAAAGAATGGTGTGACATGCCAGAGAAGAGATTCAAGTTCCCATGTATGAAACACTTGGTGGCGTATTCATGGAAAACACCCGTGAGTGATTAAGAGACTCGGCTGTTACAGCACAAAGCCTGTCACTGGAGGCGGCACCGCTGACGAAGCTCAATGCCTGTTAACATATTTATGGCTAATCATGGAGTACTTGGCGCTGAAGAGTTCATGGAACCATGGTCCTCAAGTTACCATATACATATTCATAGTCATACACACAAAACTCCACTGCCTGTCTCTACAGGCAGTGTCCGCAGGAGCATCAGCCTGCGTACGCAGAAAGAAAAGAAAGAAAGAAAGAATAAGGTTTCAGGGTAATATCTTTCAGCCCTTTTTTTTAGTTTCAAAGACTGGTCTGCCGTGTAAAAGCGTGGTTTTGATTTATACGATGCTAAATATCCTCGAAAATAAGGATTGTTGGGAAGAAAAACAAAAATGACAAAACAATAACAGATCTGCTCTTGGCCAAATTCTCACAAAGTTTCACTTACAGAGATGAGCATAAAGCAAACAAAAAAAACAAAACAAAACAACAACAAAAAAACACCCCAAGAACAAATCAAAAAAAGAAATTTCGTGAGTTACAGAACATAATTTATACGATCATGAAACACTTTTCTGCCCCCAAAAAAAAACATGAATAATTAAGCACTTGGCGCTCTATAATGTACATTTCAGACTACCACGACACGTCATACTACTATTACTTGTTTTTAAAAAGGATGCACTCAAAATCAAAATAGACCGACAGACAGGCAGACAGACAGACAGATAGATAGACACATAGACAGACAGACAGATGCATACATACATACATGCATACATATACACATACATACAGACAGACATATGTACGTACATACATACATAGGGAGATATCTAGGTAGATAGGCAGACAGATTGATAGATAAACAGATAGACACATGCATACATGCATGCATGCATATATACACACATACATACATACATACATACATACACACATAGTATATATATATATATATATATATATATATATATATATACATATATATATATATATATATACATGCATGCATACATACATACATAGAGAATTAGGTGGATAGGCAGACAGACTGATAGACAGAGAGGCAGCTAGTTAGCTACCTAGCTAGCTAGATGGGTAGGTAGATAGATAGATAGATAGATAGATAGATAGATAGATAGATAGACGGACAGACAGACAGATAGGTAGGTAGGTAGGTAGGTAGGTATAGTAGGTAGATAGATAGATAGATAGAGATAGATGGATAAATAGACCGACAGATATAGATAGGTAGATAGATAGTTAGACAGACAGACAGACGTACTGATCTCTCTCTCTCTCTCTCTCTCTCTCTCTCTCTCTCTCTCTCTCTCCTCTCTCTCTCTCTCTCTCCCCTCCCCCTCAACTGAAGTCCAGCACGGTGAAGTTGATAAAGGAGGCATTTTAGTTGCGGCGACACCTGCCGTCAACAGCTGTGGAAATTCATTTCCCCTGCTACAGTCACACAGCGGATCGGATTAATCACTTCTCACACTACGCTATTGTGCCTGCTGAATTGAACAGCCCCCCAGGGATGGGGCGAAATAGTGCGCGCGCTATTGTTAGCATTGTGCGCGCGCGCGTGTGTGTGTATGTGTGTGTGTGTGTGTGTGTGTGTGTGTGTGTGTGTGTGTGTGTGTGTGTGTGTGTGTGTGTGTGTGTGTGTGTGTGTGTGTGTGTGTTTGAGAGAGAGAGACAGAGAAAGAGAGAGAGAGGGGGAGAGGGGAGGAGGGAGGGAGAAGTCCGTACGGAATGGGAAATTGGGCATGTTATTTCTTCATCAACTTTCTTTTCTTTCTTTTTCTTTCTTTCTTCTTTCTTTCTTTCTCTCTCTTTTTTTTCTTTCTTTCTTTCTCTACCTTTTTCATTTTTGTTGTTATTATTATTATCCGTTTCTATCATTATTGTCATCATTATTGGTGGTGTTGGTGCTGGTGGTGGCGGTGTGTGGTGGTGGTATTGTGACGTTTGTTGTTGTGTTGTTGTTGTTGTTGTTGTTGTTGTTCTTGTTGTTCTTGTTCTTGTTCTTGTTGTTCTTGATTTTGTCGTCGTCGTGATCGTCGCCGTTGCATATTGTCGTTCACACTGTGACTGTAGTGATCGTTGGTACAGGCAATGTACAGCTGTTTTATCAGAGTTGACGCTGAAGCTGCTGATTCTCTTATTGCCACAACTCCTCTTGTCAGGACGCCTACAAATACAATCATTTCTCCTCATGCTATATAAACAGCAGCTAGGCAGTTAACTTCCCTAATCCCAGCTCTTTGTTGCACTGTACTGAAGTTGGTTATATTGGGGATTAGAATACCTCAGTTAATGGAGTGCCGGGACTCATGAACCTGGCTGGTGCTGCTGGTTCGAATCTCCGCGTGGCAGTTTCGGTACAGGAGGGTTTTTTCCTTCGTTAATAACCTTGGGTCTGACCCCGTTTCCCAGGAAGTCCATCGAATGAGACCATAAACCGAGGTTTTGTGTGTGAAAGCACGCTTAACTACTTGCACACGACGCGTAAAACTCCATCACCCAAATTCTGAAGAGAAGGCCAGTTTGACTGTCGGGTGGATGACAAGTATACACATAGCATGCACCTAACGAATGAAAATATGAATGAAAAACTTACTGACTGACAGACTGAATGACACTGAAAAAGGACTAAATATAGCGCCAGCAGGCAGCTCTTCAGTCCACTCTACCCAGGTAGGCAGCCGGTTAAGGAAAAGAGAGCGTGGACTGTAAAGCGCTTGGAGCTTGGTCTCCAACTGAGGATAGGCGCTGTAGATGTACCCCTTCCTCATCATCATCATCATCATCATCATCATCATCATCATCATCATCATCATCATCATCGGCGTCGTCGTCAAAGTCGTCATCATCATCATCATCATCATCATCAGCAGCAGCAGCAGCAGCATCATCATCATCATCATCATCATCTTCATCTTCTTCTTCTCTTCTTCTTCTTCTTCTTCTTCTTCTT
This sequence comes from Conus betulinus, assembly GCA_016801955.1. Lineage (NCBI taxonomy): Eukaryota > Metazoa > Mollusca > Gastropoda > Neogastropoda > Conidae > Conus > Conus betulinus. The sequence continues at coordinate 141,335 of JADBJO010000892.1, read as the reverse complement.
CTTTCCTCCTCTCTCCCCTCCTCCTCCTCCTCCTCCTCCTCCTCCTCCTCATCCTCATCATCATCAGCTCTCATCAAAAGTGCGCAACCAGCTCAGTGACACAAAACGATGATGATCTTAATATCTGCAATTAGTCCGAGACAGGTAACTTACAATTGGGAAAATGAAAAAAAAAAAAATAAGATCGCGATGTGTGACTTCCCAATGACGTGGAGTTCTGTACACTGGTGCTGCTTCCCAGCAAACCAAAGCTGGCTGCTTCTTCGTCTTCTCTACAATGAAGATTGGCCGTGGTGTCAAGTCTTATCACGAGCTGATATTCATATCTCCCAAAGGGCTGCTGGTTCTGGCACCAAAACAGGACAAACCTTGGCGTGTTGCTATTTGTGCGTGTGGAGTCGGAATGAGCGGCAGTGAGGGGGCCCGCACAATGGGATAATCCAAAAGATGAAAGAAGTTCAGCAGTTTTATTTCACGTCATGTGAGAGAATGTGAGACGGAGAACAAGATAAGACAGCCGTTCAACTTCACTCAGCAATTGCCCCATTCATCTACACAAACTTACATTTAAGACACTGAGATTCAAGTTGGAGATCCTCATGGCAATCTACCTACTTCAGATGGAGGACTTACAGTGCGTGGATCGTACAAAACACGGCTTTCATTTTGAGATTTGTCCAGACTGATTCTTTCCCTTCACTGAGTTCTGTTGGTACAAAACAACCTAATAAAAAAGATGATACCCTGAATTATTCCACAGACACAGGCAGCATGAAGAAAATCACTAGGGTGTTGCACGTGCTCAATCCTAATGTTATATTTGTCTTAATAAAAAAAAAAGGCGTGGACCAGACGGACAATGTGTTTGACGTTTCACAAAAGTGAGTTTTATGCATGCACTTTTCCCAGACCCCGAAGTGTTTCTAACGGAGGGAAATTGCAATGGACAGTTTGAAATTCATAGAAATAATGAATGACCGTGAGTTATTTTCCATGCATAGAAGACAGGATGGCGTCAGCACAGAAGGCAGATCTGCCGATCAGAACGGAAACCACATCATTGGCACCAGTAAGAGCAGCACTGTTGACAAAGCTCACTGCTTGTTAAACATATTTAAAGCTATCGCTCAATGATGAATTGGCGACGCCAGCGAATTCGAGATGTTATAAACATATTCAGGATCATGTTAAGATTCCATTGTGGTGTCTTTTAGCATTCGTAGAGTTCAAGGGCTGGTTTGGGGTGTAGAGCGTGGAGTCCTTAAAAGGCTTACCTGTCCCCGAATGTAAAAGGCATATAAAGAGATATTGAACGACAGCAACTATACAACCAAG
>JADBJO010000892.1:122500-130000 GCA_016801955.1 Conus betulinus | reverse complement strand
AGGTGAAGAGAGAGAGGGATGAGGGGTGGAGAGTGGGCGAGGGGGGGGGGGGGGGGGGGACGAGATGGAGGGAGGAGGGGGGGGGGGGGGGGGAGGAAGGAGGGGGGGGGGGGGGGGAGAAGGAGAGAGAGAGAGATGTGTTGTCTGCTGGGGAGAGAATGAAAAAAAGTTGTTCCTGTCACGAAAACTGCAACAGGCAAGTCGCCCTGATTCTGATTCTCATCGATGTGTTTTTCTGGTAGGCTGGAGATTGGGAAAGGTGTATCGATGTTGTGGGAAATAGCGCCTTTTCTTTGGTTCTGATAGCACCCCTGAGTTAAGTTTTTCCTCTCTCTAGTATGGGTTTCCTATTTTTAACTTGTAGCGTATGTTGCTGTGTCTATCTCCGTGATTGTGTGCGGGCGGTATTGTGTGGCGGTGTGTGGTGTGTGGTGTGTGTGTGTGTGTGTGGTGTGTGTGTGTGTGTGTGTGTGTGTGTGTGCGTTGTGTGTGTGTGTGTGTGTGGTGTGTGTGTGTGTGTGTGTGTGGTGTGTGTGTGTGTGTGTGGTGTGTGTGTTCTTCTCCTCCCTCCCTCCCTCCTCTCTCTCTCTCTCTCTCCTCTCTCTCTCTCTCTCTCTCTCTGTCGTTTTGTCTCTCTGTCGCTGTCTCTCCCTTCCTATCTGTCTCTGTCTCTGTCTCTCCTCTCTCTCTCTCTCTGTCTCTGTCTCTCTCTGTCCTGTTTCATGTGTCTGTCCCTGTCTGTGTCTGTCTGTCTCTCTCTCTCTCCTCTCTCAGCTCTCACACACCTCTCTCCTCTCTCCCTCACCTCACACACACACACTCTCACACACACACTCACATCACTCTCACCATCCTGTCTTATATCGTCACCTCTCCCTGTTTGTGTTTTAGCGATAACATGGTAAAATGTTTTTGATTTCATTGATAATGATTATGATTAGAAAAAAAAAAAAAAACCTGGATTTGACAGAATATTAATCTCATTCCAACAAAGCGAAAATATAGAACACAAAAGGACAGAAAACGTAGCTGGCTCCACGACTAGGCAACCATTATCATCATCAGTAGTGTGCTTAGTAGGTGTTGTCCTGTCCTGCACATGCAATACCACCGAAGGGAATCGGCAGCAGCGCAGTGCCTCCTCCTATGGGTTGCCTTATGACGCCTTGGCATTGCTGGTGCCAGAGCTGTGGAGGGACGAGCCAGGCTTTTGTCTGTGAAAGGGGAGCTGGAATGAGCGACGAGGAGACAACTCCGTTGAAGTAGAATGGAGGATGAGACGGAAAAAAATGTAGCCTATACATCTGTTACGACAGATTTTTTTTTCGAGCATGTACAAATCAGAGAGGATAACAAACAACCGAACAATGTACAGATTCTGTTTCCTTTCTCGATGACTTGAGATCTTTATGTGTCCTGCGACTGACAAGACCATAGATTTCTCCCGTCTTTTCACGATCCGTTTCTTCCTCCCCCCCCCTCCACCTCCTCCTCATTTTTGCGATGAAAGTTCCTTGCCATCTAGTGCACGCAGTGCACGATCGTTTTGAACATATCCTGTCAGGCACACATAATGCAAACTTGCACTTTACTCCTGTACAGTTCACGAATACAAAACGCCATTCTATAATTCCAAGGGTGTTTTGTAAAACTTAGAGCGAAAACAATGTTATATTCTATTGCGTAGGTAAACATGGGTTATGAAAAAGGAATATGCACGAAATACCATATCTGGTTTTTGGGATTTCTTTAATGGGCTGTAAATGTTGAAGTTCTTTCAAAATGTACACACTCTGGGATAACATTTGCATATATAATCGATCACGTGACCTGCCAGCACATTTGTAGTGCTCTGTTTGTTGTGTTTGTTGTTGTTGTTGTCGTTTTGTTGTTGTTGTTGTTGTTGTTGTTGTTGTCGTTGTTTTTCATGTATGTGGCGGTGGAGGGTGTGGACGGGAAGGGTGGAGCTGGGGTAGCATGCCTCGTTGAATTGATTTGCTTGAATCGATTTATTTTAATATGCAATATTGTGTGTGTGTGTGAGAGAGAGAGAGAGAGACAGACAGACAGACAGACAGACAGACAGACAGACAGACAGACAGACAGAATGTGTATGTGAAGGTTTAGGGAGTGTGCTGCACACAGTTTACATAATGTGCCTCTTCCTGTACCTGCAAGCACATTCCGTGTGCTCTGGTTTGTTTGAATGCATGTGTATGAGGGGGGGGGGGGGGGGGGGGGGGTGGGGGGAACCTTAAATTGTTGCATGTTTGTGATTGAATGGATTTATTTTGATATGTATGCAATATGTGAGAGTCTTACTTTTTTTTTTTTAACCTCAATTATAGTTATATAAATTTAGCATAGATTATTTGTTTGCACTCGGACCTTTGTTTTCGGCCACAATTGATTTCTCTTGTGGTGATAATTGAATTGATTCAATCTGAAATTACAGATTCAATCTGAATAGGCTAGGCTAAATTAAAAATGTTTGTCACATCAAGTCTCGAATGTAGAGTAGCTAGGATCTTCTGTGATTTTGTTGCTGTTTGTTTGCTTTGGCAGAACACACAATTTTTGGGATGTTTCTGTCCTTCTTTAGGAATAATATTTTCATTAACGTGAGCCAAATTAACAAGAACACATCACACCAACATTACATCGATTTTCAGTTCTTAGGCTTGCTCTACCCCTCTCGTGTCCCCCCCCCCCCCCCCCCTCCCTACCCCTCTACCCCTCTCCCTTCCTCACACTATCCTCTCCCTGCGTCCCAGCCCATCATCCCCCACCAACCCGCCCCCTCGACTACCCTACCCCACCCACCCACCCACCCCATTCCCCCGCCTTCCCTGCGGGGTTTTCTGTTTCTGTTGTCCTATATCAACAACTACATAAAGCCAGTCTCGTATGTATTGTATCGACCGGTGAACCTCTCCGACTAGCCACAATGTCCAGATCAGACAGTATTCGACGTGATATTCAAGGATGGTCAGCTCAGAGCGGGTTTCCGTTTGGAAATCAGCGAGACATCACACACGGTGTAGCATAAAGAGGTTTTAGGCGATTTGTCCAAAAATGAATAATTTATCCAGCACTTAGATAGGGCGGGGTGGGGGGGGAGGGGGGGGGGGGGAGGATTGTTCTATGGAGGGGCCGGCAGAGGTTTGTAGATATCACAAACACGTGTCTGTTTCCATGATCCTGTTCTGCATTCAGTCAGCTGGTATTCCTTAAATTTACAGCCAGTCAAACATGCACGCACGCACGCACGCACGCACGCGCACGTATGCATGCTCACACAGACGAGCGGGCACACACACACACACACACACACGCACGCATGCATGCAAGCGCGCATACAACACATACACTCGCGCGCGGCACACACACAGACACACATACTTACACATGCACGCACGTTCGCATGCACACACACACACGCACGCGCACGCGCGCGCGCATGCAAGCACACTCGCATACATGCACACACACACGCACATTTGCACGCATGCACGCACACATGCAAGCACGCACGCACGCGCACGCGCACGCGCACGCGCGCGCGCACACACACACACACACACACACACAAACACACACACTCACACATCACTATTGTCTCAATCAAAAGTTTAAACTGAACCACGGAGAGAGAGACAGAGAGAGAGGGGGGGGTGAGGGAGAGAGAGAGAGAGAGAGAGAGAGAGAGCGAGAGAGAGAGAGAGAGAGAGGAGGAGAGACGAGAGAGAAAGAGAGAAGAGAGGAGAGGAAGAGAGGAGAAGGGAGGAGGGAGGGAGGAAGGTAGAGAGAGACAGAGAGAGGGAGAGACAAACAGACAGAGACAGAGAAAAAGAGACAGACAGACAGAAAGACAGACAGCGACAGCCAGCCAGACAGACAGACAGTCAGGGTAAACAGACAGAGAGACAGGCATACAGACAGACGGGGACAAAGACCAAGAAACCCGACCCTATTTTTTCAATCTTCCCCAGTCGTAGTAGGACTTACCGGGAGGAACATTTTATCAGTGCTTTCACTACTTGTTTGCGCACCGAAACCAATCGTATTACAGACCTCCACCCCTATCCCCCACCTCCCCCCCCCCCCCCCCCCCCCACACCACACACACACAGATGTACCACCCTTCCTGTTCTACCCCATCTTCTTCTCCTCTCTTTCGCTCCATCGGGGGGGGAGGGGGGAAACTAACCGACGGTGCAACGCCTATGTGCGGAAAAAAAAAAACCCTGTCAATTTGAACATAATATATTCACCAATGTTTTACTACAAGAAGCAGCTTTCTTCTTTTAAAGAGAGGAACGAGGGTAGGGGAAGGACAGAAAAAGAGCTTCGGGGGAAAAAAAACAATACAGAAAGGATTCGAAAGAGGTGTTTAAGTGTGGTGAGGGGTGTGTGTGAGAGAGGGGGGGGGGGGGGGGGGGGGGGGGGGGGGGGGGGAGGGAGGGAGAGCAGGAGAAAAGGATGGACTTCTGTTCAAAGTAACGGTAAGCGGTTTGGAGTCTTTTTGGTTCAGCTGTCCGGTGGAGGGACATAAGTGGATGTGGTTTAAATGACTGCTGTTATAGATTAGAGAGAATGAGAGAGGGGTGGGGGCAGGGAGGGAGAGAGAGAGAGGAAAGAGAGAGTATGTGTGTGTGTGTGTGTGAGGAGAGAGAGAGAGAGAGAGAGAGGAGAGAGGAGAGAGAGAACAGGAGAGAGAGAGAGAGAGAGAGGAGAGAGAGAGATAGAGAGGGAGGGGACAGGAGGGGAGGAGAGAGGGATAGGATGAGGACAGGAAGAGAGAGGAGAAAGTGAGACAGAGAGACAGACAGACAGAGAGAGAGACAGACAGACAGACAGAGAGAGAGAGAGACAGAGAGAGAGACAGAGACAGGAGAGACAGAGAGACTACAGGACTCACAGAGTTAGAGAGGCAGGCAGACAGAAACAGAGAACAAGAGAGACAGGACAGACACAGAGAGAGGCACATCGAGACAGACTGACGGTCAGTGAGAGAGAGAGAGAGGAGAGATGGAGGGGACGGGGGTAGGGAGGGAAGAGAGAGAGACAGAGAGAGAGGAGAGAGAGAGAGGACAGAGAGAGAGAGAGAGAGAGAGAGGGAGAGGGAGAGGGAGAGAGAGAGAGATACAGAGACAGCGAAAGAGACAGTCAGTCAGACAGGACAGACAGACAGAGACAGACAGGCACAGAGTCATAAACAGGAGAGAGAGAGAGAGAGAGAGAGGAGGAGAGAGAGAAGAGAGAGGGGAGAGAGAGAGGAGAGAGAGAGAGACAGAGAGAGACAGACAGACAGGACAGACAGGAGAGAGAGAGAAGAGAGGAGAGAGAGAGAGAGAGAGAGAGAGAGAGAGAGAAGATGGTGTGTGGGTGGGAACGGTACAAACAGACTAACACTCATGTAGACAGTCAGACAGAGATACTCAGACGCAGTTGGAGAAGAAGACAGAAATGCGGTTTTCCACAGAAAATTAAGTCAACCATGCTTCCTAAAAAAAAAAAAAAAAAAAAAAAAAAAAAGGAAAGAAAAAAGAACCAGTTCTATTTCTGTCGAACCTGCCCCCTCAGATTCTGGTTCGTTACCCTCCTCGACCTGGAGGAGGGGATCCTGGGGTAAATGCATCGCACGTCGCTGCAGCGGGCGCGCCTGGATTGACAGATGGAGTAGATAAACACCACAAGATGAACAGAAAGGTTAGACAAACACGACGAGATAAGTGAAAGGTTCAGGAAACACAACGAGATTAACAGAAAAGTGAGACAAACATCATGAGGTAAAACTGAAAGATTAGAGAGATTAGACAAATACGAATAGATTAACTCAAAGGTTAGACGACGAGGTTAATATCTTCATTCATAGTTTCAAAACGAAGTGACTGAGGGCGGAAAATGAAGCAAAATTTAGAAAAAGGGGGAGGGGGGGGGGGGGGGTAGTTACCGCCAAGGACATAGACAAACAAAGTACATGACAAAACGTGATGCATTTCGACCTTTTGGGTCTTCTTCAGGCACAAACAAATAACATTTAGGACAGTGAAAACGAAGAACGAAAAACCACTTGTCATTATTACGCCGAATGTGAGAAGATAAGTGGTTTCTCGTTCTTTGTTTTCACTGTCCTAAATGTCATGGTAGACAAACAAGACGAAAAATTAACACAAGGGTACGCAAACAGAACGAAATTGACGGAGGGGGATAGAAACAGGATGAAAATTAACACAAGGGTAGACACAAACAGGACAAAAATTGACAGAAGGGTAGACAAACAGGACGAAATTGACAAAAAGGTAGACAACCCCGACAGGATTGACAAGAAGAAGGGTAGACAAACACGACAAAATTGACAAGAAGGGTAGACAAACAGGACGACATTGCATCAAGAGTAGACAAACAGGACGACAATGACAGAAAGGTAGACAAACAGGACGAAATGGACAAAAAGGTAGACAACCACAACAGAATTGACAAAAAGGGTAGACAAAACACGACAACATTGACAAGAAGGGTAGACAAACAGGATGAAATTGACAAAAGGGTGGACAAACACGATGAAATTTACGGAAGGATAGACAAACACGACGAGTTGACAGAAAGGATAGATAATCATAACGATATTGACGGAAAGTTTTGACAAATACAAATTTGACAAAATAAAATAAAAAAAAACAGACAAACACGACGAGACTGACAGACAGAGAGAGAAAAGACACTCAAGATTGAAAGTAAGGTTAGACAAGCACCAAAAGATTGGCAAATTAAAAAAAAAAAAGGTGAACAAACACTACGAGAGTGACAGGAAGGTCAGATAAAACACAATGTTGACAGAAAAGAGTAAACAAAGACAGCGATTTTGATACAAAATGTCAGACAAACACGAAGAGACTGACAGAAAGGGTAGACAAAGACGGCAAAATTGACAGAAAGATGAGACAAGTCCAACGAAATTGATATAAATGGTGGATAGACACGCGATTGACAAATAAGTTGGATAAACAAGAGCTCGATAGAAAGAGTAAACAAACACGATAAGATTGACAGAAAAGTTAGGAAACACGACCAGGTTGACAAAAAAAATGGTAAACAAATACGACGACATTGAGGGATTGATGAGACAAACACGACCAGATTGACGAAAATTTAAAAAAAAAAATAAGAACAGTTGATTGGCAGAAAGGATAGACAAAACACGATAAGATTGACAGAAAGGGCAGACGAACTCGACAGATTGACAGCATGGGTAGACAAACATGACAGACTGGAAAGAAAGATAAACACGAGATTAATAGGAAGGATGAATATACACGAGATCAACAGAAAGGGCTGGCAAATATTAGATTGACAGAAAGAGTAAGCAAACATAACTTTGACTAAAACACACACACACACACACACGCACGCACGCACGCACGCACGCACGCACGCACGCACGCACGCACGCACGCACGCACGCACACTCACTCTCTCTCTCTCTCTCTCTCACAC
>JADBJO010000892.1:90000-115000 GCA_016801955.1 Conus betulinus | reverse complement strand
AAAAACATTACCAAAAGCAGCCCACGTGCAATGAAAAGTACAGGAATATCAGCCAAATAGAGAGCAGTTTAATGCATAATAAACATACGAAATGATTATTAAAATAAAACAAACAAACAAAAACTCTGGATATTCGGCATGTTGAATAAGCAATTATTGTTTTCATCTAAATGTAAAAGCAAAATTACTGCATCACCGAACGAAAGAGAAAAAACGAATAACAAGACAAAACACGACGCGTTTCGACCTCTTGGGCCTCCCTCAGGCAAGAGAAACAACATTCAGAACATTGAAAACGAAAAAACGAAAAACCACTTATCACCTTTGATTTGACATAGACAGTTCTCCCAAAGAAAATGCCTGCAAGTATAGTATGTCAGTCCCCGCACAGAGTTCCGACGATCCGAATATCATTTTCTGAGACATGGAAACCCTTTTCTGCATCAAGACCATGTTTTTGTCGTTTTTTTTTTTTTTTTTTTTTTTTTTTTCAGAACAAAGAGGTTATGGCTCTTCTTCCTTTTCTTTTTCTCAGTGATTATATTTGTAGGAACAGAACACATTTCTGGGAGTAGAAATACATTTTCCTAACTCGGGAGTACATGTCTGTCTACAAATGTGATAGTTACATTTTTTTTTTCAAAAAAGTCAACGCTGTGACCTGGAACCAAACGACGGTATATTTCAAGTTTCATCTAGCTCCAGTGACCGAATGATTCGCTATCATGACCAGCAGGAGATTTTTGATGACCCTTCATCTCGTAGGTGGCGGAAACGTGGCATAAGAAACTGTAAAACTTTAAATCCGACTTTTTTTTCTTGAAAACAAAAAAAATGTCTATCTGTGATATAGTATGCTGCCTACGAACTCCGATAGAGGTTTCGCCACCACTGGATAAAAATTGCCAACACGCTTCGGACCCCAAACGGTACGGGGACACCCAACGTCGCTACCAAACCCCGCGCCCCTCCCCGTCTCTCCACCTCCATTTCACCACCCACAACCCCCGCTCCCGTCATGCCTTCCTCCCTCCTCTTCTCCCCCCCCCCCCCCCCCCCCCCACACACACACACCACTCTTCGTCCCCTCTCCCCTCTTCTCACCCCTCCCTCGCCCCGATGTTCAATAGTCTAACTTAAAATAACTTTTCGCTTCAATTTTGACCGCGGATTGAAAAAAAAAAATGGTGAAGCGTGGGGCGGGGAAAGTGCATGCGTGCGCGATGTGTGTGTGTGTGTGTGTGTGTGTGTGTGTGTGTGTGTGTGTGTGTGTGTGTGTGTGTGTGTGTGTGTGTGTCTGTCCGTCTGTCTGTCTGTGTTTTGTGTGTGTCTGTGTCTGGGTGTGTCTGAAGGAGAGAGAGTCTACCAGTCTGTGTGTGTCTGTCTGTCTGCCTGTCTGTCTGTGTGTGACTGTCTATGTGTCTATCTATCTGTGTCTGAGTTTGTGTCTCTGTGTGTGGAGGTAGACGGGGTGGAGGGAGGGGACGGGTAAGCGGAAGCAGGGGGGGGGGGGGGGGGGGGTGGGGGGCTAGTTGAATGGGGGTGGAAGGGGCAAGGGGATGGGGGGGGGGGGGGAGGAGGTAGGAACGAGAAGATCGAAGGGGCAGAGAGAAGAGGGCGAGAGATGGAGAAGAAGGGCGAGGGGCGATGGGGGGGGCAGGGAGGGAGGGGGATGGGGGAGGGAGGGGGACAGGCGGACTCCATGTGGCGGTTTGTAGATCCCGCCATGTTGACAACTCCTGGCAATGCAGTTGGTGTATGGCCACTGGTAGGATGGTGCCACAGAACAAAGCGTCAAAGCTACTTCGTTTTGAACAGGCGGATACCGCTTTACAGTAAAGAAGATAAATTTTTTTGTGTGTGTGATATGGGTTTTAACCTTTCACAAAGAGGGCTTTGAGGCTGAAACAGACCACAGAATTACTTAAAGCGAAGGAAATTATTAGTAAAGACAGGGGGAAGGTCCCAGAATAAAGCTGATTTACAGCAAATTGAAGAATAGTGGTTTTCGTTCGTCATGGTTTGCTTGCCTAACCTATGGAAGCCCTTGCTGGTCGAAACGCGTTGCATATTTGAAGAATATATCATCGTAGACTTCAAAGATATAACACATCATATATGCACAACTCAAGATTTCTCAGATGTATGTCGGAAGCAGAAGGGAGTTAGGTTTTCAGCCGCATCTCTCTGTTACAGTGCTGCGCAAAAACTCCTCTACCAATGTTTAGAAAAATGGGATGAACAGATAGGAAATAAACGGAGGACCATACCCATCAATGTTGGTGCCGATCCGTGGACCAGATCCGGATAAAACGGCGAATCCAGAACCCCTCCAACCTTGTGGAAGTCTGCGCTCTCCCATGTTCCCTTTTGACGTCATATGTGTTTTCTGTGCGGTCAGGAGTTAGAAGAAATTACCGACAGCAATTTGTACCAATCAGAGGACGCTACAATTGTTGGTGCACGTTGGGGAAAAAAATGGCAGAAATCAATCAGAAAAGGATTCCATTTTTATACTTTAACCCTCTTAAATCAACTTTGGTTTTGTTCCTATCGAAAGGTGAAATGGGTTTTAAAAGGAAAGAAACTGAGTTAGGAAGTAAACTGTTTGACCTTCGGTTTCTTTTCTTTTTCCCCCCGTCTCTGTCTCTTTTGTGTACGTGTGTGTGTGTGTGTGTGTGTGTGTGTGTGTGTGTGTGTGTGTGTGTGTGTGTGTGTGTGTGTGTGTGTGTGTGTGTGTGTGTGTGTGTGTGTAAACCACGGAGCTTTCTATTGATATGGACGCCAGTTATTTTGACAAGTTTTAAACATAAAAGCTCTTATCTTGTATACCACGGAACCCTTTGCGTTAGAATGCGTTTCACACGAAGCCACCGCCTTTTTATATCTAGGAATAGAATACTGCATATCGTTTGTTGTGGTGCTTTCTTTGATATGGATCCTAGTTACTAGATGATGGCGCTGCTGGGAACGATTTGCTGTACACGCCTTTTCCTTCTACACATGTCGGCACTGGGTGTTCTGAAGAACAGACAGGTCTTCTTCATGGGGATGTCTTTGGACATTTGATCAGTAAGTTCTGGCGGGAGAGAAATGAACCTTCAGCTTCCCCATCTCCTGTGTGTCAATCAGCCCGGTGGAAGGAGAAGTGGGGTGTGTGTGTGGTGTGTGTGTGTGTGTGTGTGTGTGTGTGTGTGTGTGTGTGTGTGTGTGTGTGTCTGTCTGTCTGTCTGTGTGTGGACATGAATGTGCGTGCGTGTCAGAGAGAGAGAGAGAGAGAGAGAGAGAGAGGAGAGAGAGAGAGAGGGAGAGAGAGAGCGTGTTCATGCGTGCGTGCATGTACGTATGTAGGTAGGTGTGTTCAAATGCATATGATTATATGGGTAGGTACGTGGGAATGTAGGTAATTACGTACGTACATATGGTTGCACGTGAGTCCATGCGTAAGTAAGAATGTATGCATGTCTGTATGTATGTATGCATGTATATATGTATGTATCTATCTATGTATATATCTCTATGTATGTATGTTTGGTCAGTCAGGGGGAGATTGCATCTCTCTGGAGATCCAAGTAAAGGCTGTTCTGTATTGTTCTTAGCTGCTGTCAGCTCTCACATGACTGACAATGCTCGGGTTTATAAAACAGTGAAACCGACCACTTTGACTGTTGACCACCTTCGGATCTCCCTTGCATCCTTAAATGGATCCTCAAGCATAGGCTCAAAGATTATCATCTCTCCATGTTTATTGACTGAATTTAGTTTTTTTTCAGCAACTCATTTCCTTGCCACACTTTCTTTTTGCTTTTTTTTTTTTTTTCTCTAACCTTCGCTGACTGTTTTCGGTTGCTGTTGGATTCCGTTTTTGAACCTTTGTGGTGAGAATAACACAGAATTATAGATTGTGGTATTTCTGCTTGATGCCAAGGGAGGACAAGCACGATCAGCCGTATGTCTTTGATGAGTCCGATCCAACAGGTAAAAGGCCTCTGAGCAGGCGATGTGCATGGTTCTCTCTTCAAGACGGGTTACGATCGTCCCCATATTCTGCTAGTGACGGAGTTGATGTTTCATAACATATATTTCCTTCGTTTTTGTTTACCGTCTCTCCCCCTTCTTTCATATTTAGATCTTTGGCAAGTCATTGATATAATGACGGAAGAATTGTTGGTCTGCATCTAATTTTCCCCACCATTAGTTTGTTAAACACGTATATATATATATATATATATATATATATATATATATATATATATATATATATATATATATATATATATATATATATATACACTGTGTGTGTGTGTGTGTGTGTGTGTGTGTGTGTGTGTGTGTGTGTGTGTATACAGATGCACATACTCGCACTCACATATATACATGCATACATATTTACCTAAACATGGACTTACTAAGATAGGGATGCATGTGCCTATCGGCCCCACGGCCCTACCTACATAAATGTACATGTGCATATAGCTTACCTGTTTACATATACGTACATAGCCTTCTGCCCATAAGCTTGCCTCTCTACCCACACGGATATGTATACCTATGTATATGTGGCCAAAATTTTCTGTCAAACAGAATTTAATCTGAGGATTTCGCCACTTACATTCAAATTTACTGCCAAAGACCGATGTCAGTCCGAATTGTGCCGAATGACAAGTGAGCCAGCAACAGCAAATTCAAGCGGATAAAAAGGAACTTCTGAAGAAACGTAAGGAAAGCGCTGAAGGTAGTCTAATAGGGTAAACGCCCCCGTGTCACAGAAACAAAATGAGATATAGAAAGAAGTAAAGCAATCGATCGCATGCGCACACCTTACCCACGTATACAGCAAACCTATACTCGCAGGCATGGGCACAAACTGACTGACTGACTGAAACCAATTTATTGTCAGATTAACTCAAAGTTGTACTGACAACGGGGGCACAAACACACGCGCGCACATACACACACACACACACACACACACACACACACACACACACACACACACACACACACACACACACATATATATATATATATATATATATATATATATATATATATATATATATATATATGCGCACACACACGCATACAAATGCGTGCGCGCACGCACACGAACACAAACATAAACACACACACACACACACACACACACACACACACACACACACACACACACACACACACACACACACACACACACACACACACACACACACACACACACACACACACTCATGGGCTAGAAAAACATGTTGCAAAATACCTGCCTGGCACCATATATAATCATGTTTTAAGCATTAAAACGTGATCTGTCTGGATGTTGTGCTATTATCGTGTTGTGTCTACAGACTGTATTGGGCTCTCGTTGCAATTTAAGTCTGAATCTAAGTCTGAGAATCTCTCTCTCTCTCTCTCTCTCTCTCTCTCTCTCTCACACACACACACACACACACACACACACACACACACACACACACACACACACACACACACACACACACACACACACAACATTTCTCATAGATCATCTTTCAAAGATCATGGAAACATGATGAGTAGAGTAGTTCAACGTAAAGAAAAACACCCTGAGACTTGCTAGCGTGAAGAGAAACAGCCCGACAATCACTGTATAAGTATGTGTCCCCTCCAAAAAAACCTGTCTTCGCAAACATTTGGACCGGAGAAAATTGACCTGAAGTCCATTTTTTGAAGAAATGCCCCAACTACGTTGATTTATGAGTCTGATTTATGTTACAAGTGGTTTTCCATGTTCAACCGGATTTTTTCCCCCCTTCTTTTGTTGAGCGTTCTCAGGGTGTGTGAGATAACATCAAACTTGCACTAGTTCACCAAGTTTGCAACGTCCATCTTGCCCAGCTGTTAATCGTGATGACCTCAGTTTGGATGTTCTCTCTACGTCCTTTCCCATGAAAGTTCATGCCCAGGTCATCGACGTCGTCAAGTTCATGAGGAATGTCGTCGGATGGACATTCAATAGTGGTCTTTCACCGAGCTGGAAGGGGTTAGTGAGTGATACCCTATGTTTGCTGGATCAGAACAGGCACTACTGAACGCCATCAAAGTGCCTCAGCAGCAGTGCAGTGTCTCCTCTGGGGAGTTCACCTATGGCAACCGGTTTGTGATTGTCCCCGTATGGACCGTCGGTGCTGAGGCTGCGACCAGTAAACACTGGATACGGGTTGCAGAGGCCAGTGAAGGAGCTCAAGTTTGCGCGTTTAGGAGAAAGAAAAAAAAAAAAACTGATGATGAGACAGCAGTAGTGCAGTGTGTCTTCTGTGCAGGGTTGCCTTTTAAAGACCAAATTCTGACTGTCCACCTGTGGACTGTCGATGCTGAGAGCAGCTAGACAGATCTGAATGTAGCTGTGCAAGATTATAGAGGAGCTTAGATTTGAGTTTACTACGAGTGATGCAGAAGTTGAGACAGAAACAAAAAAAAGTAAGGCGAAGTTATTTCAATTCGCATTGATCCATGCATTTTGACTCTGAAAATATAGGAATTTTAGTATGTACTCGTGTACTTTGCCTGCATTGACGTTTACGCTGAAATACCCATGCTTTGTTCTCTTATTAACGCAGTCCACCACCCTAAAGTAACTTCGTTCCATACTTCGAACTTTGAATGAGTGAGAGGAGATTTTAGGCGGGAGGGAGTAGAGAGGGAACAGAAGACCGTGAGCTTGTGCAAGGCAGCATATCCAGCGAAATAATAGCCCGAGAACCGTTCACACCTCTCCATGCAAGTTAATGACGTATTTGCCTGAAAACGTCACACAGCCTGACCTCCAGGACCTCATCAACAAACCCGTGGGCAGAACGGGCGACACTCACATGGAAATGAGCCTGGACCACTGCCTAGGGGTTGTCTGCCGGATCCTGCCGCTGAGTTATTAGTGTTTTCTGTAGCTGTTATCTCGGAGAGAAGCTGATAGACTTAAAGGGAAGGGGGGAGTCAAGGAGTCTTTGCCGTGGGAATTACCGAAGACGGGCTTAAGGGTATGTCTGGATGTCTGCCCGATGATTGACTTATGGTGGGATGAGTTAGCTGGTTGTCTGGTTTGTATTGTCTGTTGGCTCTCTCTCTCTCCTCTCTCCTCTCTCCTCTCTCGCTCTCTCTCTCTCTCTCTCTCTCTCTCTCTCTCTCTCTCTGTCTCTGTGTCTTTCTGCCTCAGTCAGTCTGTCTGTCTGTCTGTCTGTCTGTCTGTCTGTCTCTCTCTCTCTCTCTCCTCTCTCTCCTCTCTCTCTCTCTCTCTCTCTCTCCTCTTCTCTCTCTCTCTCTCTCTCTCTCTACAGCCCTTTTCGCGCGATACGGATTCTTTGTCATGGGACTTTTAATGTCTGCTCGATTTTTTTTCTTTCCTCCCCCCCCCCCCCCCCTTTCTTTTTTTTTTTTTTTTCTGAGGGGGTGGGAGGTTACTTCTTCTCTCTCATTTAATCGCAAGTCCTAGCACCACCCTCTCTTGTCCGTCTAAAAGCTGAAAAAATAAATCATTGTTTTTTTTCATTCCCTATCCCCCCTACCCCCCCCCCCTCCCCCACCGCCACCCTCCCTCTGGTGTCCCCCTGCTCCGACTACTCTTAACCCCTACATGATGTTACTTCTCTCTCCCCTGCGCAATTCTGGCGGTTTTCTTAGCTCAGCTTTACATTCCAAACTACCTGAGATGATACGGCACACAACAACAGCCATCCCCGAACTGTCAAGGGAGAGAGACCTGTAATACGCTAACCCACACCACCAGAACGACAACACTTTAAGAGAAGGAACATAAATGCTTGTTTTTTTTTTCATTCTGCAAACGCCAGGGTGTGAACCCCTCAGCTGCTTAGGGATAAATTTAGCTATATCAACTGAATTCACACTGCTTTTGCACACACACACACACACACACAACACACACACACACACACACACACACACACACACACACACACACACACACACACACACACATACACACACACACACACATGCGCGCGCGCGTGCGAGAGAGAGAGAGAGAGAGAGAGAGAGAGAGAGAGAGAGAGAGAGAGAGACAGACAGACAGACAGACAGACAGACAGCTAGCTAGCGTGTGTGTGCGTGTGTGTGTGTGTGTGTGTGTGTGTGTGTGTGTGTGTGTGTGAGAGAGAGAGAGAGAGATGAGAGAGAGAGAGAGAGAGGAGAGAGAGAGAGAGAGAGAATGTGTACTGCCAAAGCATGCGCGTGTGCGTGTGAGTGTGTGTTTGCAAAATATTCATGGGGCGCGTTCAGCGAATGTACCTCTACGTGATAGGGTCAACATCTCCAAAAGAATTCAATTCTGCTGTACGAAAGTGCACCGCTGATGACATTCAAAGGGCAAAGCGACCCACAAACGAGAAAACATTACAACAAACAAACAAAAAAGAACACAGATGGAGGGTGAGAGTAATGGGAACGGAGGCTGAGGGACGAGGCGTTTTGAAAAAAAAAAAAAAAAAAAAGGGGGGGGGGGGGGGGGGGGGGGGGGGGGGGGGGGGGGGGGGCGGGGGGACAGGGGGCACTTTTCAACGGGGCAGCTAGCAGCTTGACCTCGCAGATTTGTGACCAGGGCAGAGGGGTGAGACAGGAGAGGAAAGCGAATGGTTAGGAAGAGGTAGGGAGGGGGGGGGGGGGGGGGGGGGATAGTGGAAGGACGGAGCGAGGGACCAAACGGGTCAGCGGCAGGGAAGTGGGGAGGTCAATGGTCACACGCACACACACACGCGCGCGCGCGCACGCACACACACACACACACACACACACACACACACACACACACACACACACACACACACACACACACACACACGCACGAACACGAACACACACACACACACACACACACACACACACACACATACACACACACACACACACAACACACACACACACACACACACACACACACACACACACACAAGCACGCACGCACGCACGCAGGCATGCACGTACACACGCGTGCACACACACGCACGCACACACACCACAACACACACACACACACACACACACACACACACCACACACACCACACACCACGCACGCACGCACGCACGCACACTACAACCACTAAAGTTGAATCTACACCAAGTAGTTTCTAGTTCACCATCTCTTCCTATTGAAAATCCACTTTATCGTCAATAAGAACGCTCAAGAAAATAGATGAATAAATGAACGAATATTTCCAAATCATGTCCAGTTATTACTCTGTCCCCTGTGCCCTATAAATGGTAACGTCCTCTAATTGGCAGGAAGAGGTGTCAGAATTTTCTTACTTAGCAGGAAGAGGTGTCAGAGTTTCTTAATGGGCAGGAAGAGGTGTCAGAGTTTCTTATTTAGCAGAAAGAGGTGTCAGAGTTTTCTTATTTAGCAGAAAGAGGTGTCAGAGTTTCTTATTTAGCAGGAAGAGGTGTCAGAGTTTCTTAATGGGCAGGAAGAGGTGTCAGAGTTTCTTAATGGGCAGGAAGAGGTGTCAGAGTTCCTTATTTATCAGGAAGAGGTGTCAGAATTCTTAATGGGCAGGAAGGGATGTCAGAGTTTCTTATTTAGCAGAAAGAGGTGTCAGAGTTTCTTATTTAGCAGGAAGAGGTGTCAGAGTTTCTTAATGGGCAGGAAGAGGTGTCAGAGTTTCTTATTTAGCAGGAAGAGGTGTCCAGAGTTTCTTATTCAGCAGGAAGAGGTTGTCAGAGTTTCTTAATGGGCAGGAAGAGGTGTCAGAGTTTCTTAATGGGCAGGAAGAGGTGTCAGAGTTTCTTATTTAGCAGGAAGAGGTGTCAGAGTTTCTTATTTAGCAAAAGAGGTGTCAGAGTTTCTTATTTAGCAGGACGAGGTGTCAGAGTTTCTTATTCAGCAGGAAGAGGTGTCAGAGTTTCTTATTTAGCAGAAAGAGGTGCCAAAGTTTCTTAATCGGCAGAAAGAGGTGTCATTGTTTCTTAATGGGCAGTCAGAGTTCTTAATCGGCGGGAAGAAGCAGGTGTCGGAGTTTCTTGTTTAGCGGGGAAGAGGTGTCGGAGTTTCTTGTTTAGCAGGAAGAGGTGTCAGAATTTCTTATATTTAGCAGGAAGAGATATCAAAATTTCTAACAGAGTCGTGCAAGGAGGTGGCTTAACCGTATACGATTCATGTCACTTATTCATTCGCTGTTAGTATTTTAATGTTTTTCTTTCCTTTTTATATCCTCTTTTACATCAACCATGACATTTAGGGGTGGGGGGTGGGGGTTAAGGGGGTGGGAGGAAGAAGAATTGGGTTTAAAAAAAAAGGAAAAGGGAGGGAGTTTGAGGGCGGTTTAAAGGGATCCACAATTTTGATTGGGGCAGGAAAAGGCTTAAACCTTTCAGGGGGTTGTTCCTGTCTCTCTTTCTCTGTCTCGCTCTGTCTCTCTGTCTGTCTGTCTCTGCTGTCTCTCTCTATCTTCGCTCTCTCTCTTCTCCTCTCTCTCTATCTCTCTCTCGGTGGAGAAACTTGAGTCCCTTAGCTGATTTAGTATCTCTCTCTCTATCACTCACTCTCTCCTCTCTCTCTCTCTCTCTCTCTCTCTCTCTCTCTCTCTCTCTCGGTGGAGAACTTCGTGTCCCTAGCTATTTAGTATCCCTTTCCTCCTCTCTGTATTAGAGTTCTCTCTCCTCGTCTCTCTCTCCCTCTCTCTCTCTCTCTTCTCCTCACTCTCTATCTCTCCTGTCACTCTCTCTCTCTCTCTGTCTCTCTCTTTTCTATCTCTCTCTCGCCTCTCCTCTTGTCCTGTGCTCTGTTCTAGGTTCTGTCTCTGTCTCTCTCTCTCTTCATCTGTCTCTCTCTCTCTCCTCTCTCTCTCTCTCAGAGACATTTTGTTTTTCATCCATCCCCCAAGCAATCAAGAATCATCTCCCACTGGCAAAGAGGTACACGACATTGCTAATGCAGTCTCAAAACCAACAGAGAGAGAGCAGGGTGCCATCGGGAGGTGGGTGGGCGAGGAAAAGACCAGTCCACCATGGTGTCCTAGTCCGTGTTTTCTTGTTGTTTTCGCTCCAAGGAGCCGTAGCCACTGCTGTCCTGTCGCATAAAAGTCGGTTTTTTTTTTTTTGTCTGTCTCTCTTTTATGCCTTTTTGGGTCTTTATGTCTGTTCTGTCTGCCTGTCTGTCGTCTGTCGATCTGTCTCTTTGGTCTGTCTGTCTGTCTATCGTGTGGCTATCTGTCTGTCTGTCTGTCTCTCCTCTCTCTCTCTCTCTCTCTCTCTCTCTCTCTCTCTCTCCTCTATCTCGCTCGCGGGCTCGCTCGCTCGCTTCGCTCGCTTCGCTCGCTCTCTCTTCTCTCCTTTGTCGGATTAGCTTTTCTGCCTGCTTTTCTGTCTATTTTGTTGGTTCTGTCTCTAAAGTTTTTGTGGGTCTTTTCTCTCTCTCTCTCTCTGTTCTTCTCTCATCCCCCTCTCTCTCTTCGCTGCTCTCTCCGCTCTCTCTCTCTCTCTGTCGTCGCATCCTGTCATATCTCTCCGCTAATCTTGTCTCTGTCTCTCCATATCTTTGTATCCTCTCGTCGTCTGATTCCTTTCTGATAATCTCGTCCGATATTATTCTTTTCTCTGTCCTCTCCATCTATCTGTCTGTAAGGATCCGACATCGGTCTCTTTATGTGCTTTCCTCCCTATCTGCTTGTATTTTATGTCTGTCTCTGACCTCGCTCTCTGTTCGTCTCTCTCTCTGTCCTCTCTGTAGTGTCTGTCTCTGCCTGTCTGTCTTGCTTCTGCTGTCTCGTCTGACCTCTCTCTCTGTTGTCCCTCTCTCTACCCTCTGCTCTGTCTGTCTGGCGTCTTCTGTCTGTCCTCTCTCTCTCTGGCTCTCTCTCTCTCTCCTCTCTTCCTATCTCGCTCTCTCTCCTCGTCTACTGTCTAGCCTCTCTGTCTGGTCTGTCTGTCTGGTCTGCTGTCTCTCGTCTCTCCTCTCTCTCTCTCTCTGTCTGTCTCTGTACTCTGTCTCTTCCTGTTCTGTCTCTGTCTTTCTGTCCACTGCTCTCTCTCTCTCTCTGTCTCTCTCTGTCTGCTCTGTCTTATCACTCTCTCTCCCCTCTCTCTCCTGCCTCTGTCAGTCTGTCGGTCTGTGTCTCTTCTGCTTCTGTCCTATGTGTCTCTCTCTCTCACTTTTAAGTTTTTCTCTCTCTCTCTCTCTCTCTCGCTCCTCGCTCCATTGTTCGGAGTCCTGCTTTTCTGTTCTATTCTCTTTTTACGTTTTGTGTTTTTTTTTTCTTATTTCGTGTCTCTGTCTCTGTTCTCTGTCGTTTTCTCTCCTCTACTCTCTGTTTTTCTATGTCTCTCTCTGGCTCTCTCCTCTCCTCTGTCTCTCTGTCCTCTCTCCGCTCCTCTCTGTCTGCTGTCTCTCTCTCTCTCTCTCTCTCTCTCTCTCATCTCTCTCTCTCTCTCTCTCATCACTTTGATAATCTATCCGCCACTATCTTTCTCTGTATCTCCATATCTTTGTATTTCTCGGTCTGTCTGAATGTCTCTTTCTCATCTATCCTCTGTCTTTATATATTGTGTATCAGCTATATCACTAGTGTCTCACTCTACTGGTTCTCCCGTGTCTCCTTATGTCATCCGTGTCTCCTGCATGCCTTGCCTTTCTGTCTGTTCTCGCGTGCACCTTTTAACAAAATAACCTCAGTCGATCTGATTTTGCAGGTGATAAAAAGGCTCTGATCGATTCTTGCGTCCGTGTTGAGAATGCTGAGCGCACCGACAAAGCTCAACATTGAAAACACACAAAAACACACAGACACAGTCACAGATACACAGACACACAGATAAACACACACACACACACACACACAACACACACCACACACGCGCGCACGCGCGCGCGCGCGCACACACACACACACACCACACACACACACACACACACACACACACGCACACACACACACACACACACACACACACACACACACACACACACACACCACACCCCTGGCAGCCTCGTGAGCTGGGAGGACAAAAAGTCTGGGATGGAAAATTACTCAGAGAACGAGAAAGGACGAATGTGGGATATTAGGAGATTTTACAGGAAATTCAGACAAGGATTTTACAGGAAGAGAGGTCTGTTTTGATTTGTTTTGTCTCTTTTCTATCCAGAGGTAAAGCTCAGAGTGCTATTTTTTTGTTACAAACAAAACAGTTTTAAGACAATGAAGGGCGCGCGCGCACGTGTTTGTTTGTTGTGTGTGTGTGTGTGTGTGTGTGTGTGTGTGTGTGTGTGTGTGTGTGTGTGTGTTTGGTGTGTGTGTGTGTGTGTGTGTGTGTGTGTGTGTGTGTGTGTGTGTGTACATGAGAGAGAGAGAGAGAGAGAGGAGAGAGAGAGAGAGAGAGAGAGAGAGAGAGAGAGAGAGAGAGGAGTCTGTTTGTCTGTCTTTCCAAGTCTTTGTGGCAAACATGTCGTTAGAGTTCCTTCGGTACTCTCAGTTGAGGTACTCAGGTTCAGCCCCTGCGATTTACATGTGAAAGTCGACGGCTTTTTTTCACCAATCATAAGGCAAAATAGAGACGTCTGCGAATACCTCCCCTGGTGCGCACGCGCACACACAACACACACACACACACACACACACACACACACACACACACACACACACACACACACACACACGTGCAAGTGTGTTTGTATATGTGCATGCATGCATGCGTGAATGCGTGCGTGCGTGAAAGCGCGCGCTGGGAGTGCGTGCTGTGTGCGCGTGTGGGAGTGTGTGTGTGTGTGTGTGTGTGTGTGTGTGTGTGTGTGTGTGTGTGTGTGTGTGTGTGTGTGTGGAGAGAGAGAGAGGAGAGAGAGAGAGAGAGAGAGCGAGAGAGAGAGAGAGAGAGATTCTCTTTGCTGTACATTTCCGGATGCAAATTACACATATTTTTTATTTATTAATCATATGTGTACATGTTTGACAATATTGTAGTAAATAATCCGTGAAACATATTAGAAATGAGTTATCCTTTTTTTCGGTTTGAATGGATTTGAGTGAGAGTTCAATGTATGCCGAGGAAAGGTTGTTTTCTTTTTGTTGAATATACACACACATACACAAACAAACAAAAATCACTAAGCACAATCCTCTGAGTTCTTACAAACTACACGCACATATAAGGCAACCAAACACACCCGCTCACTCCACTCACAACCCCTCCCCTCCCCCCCTCCCTCCCCCCCACCCACACCCCACTTTCTCTCTTCTTCTGAATTAATAATACTTAAACAATATACATAATTATACAGTTTATTTTAATGAAGTAATGTTTTCTCCCGTGTGGTACCATGCGATAGCTGTTGTATATAACACATCACATAATTATGTTCACTGCAATCCTCCTTCAAAATATAGAGATATATAGACTTTAAGCATTTCCTAGCTGAGTGTACACACCAGCACCGAAATCCCGTCCATCTGTGTCTTCAGATTTCTTTAACATCAAAAGAAAGTTAATGATATGCTCTTAAGCCCGCTACCAATATGACGTCGCTGCACCACAGCCGCGCCCCGCCGACCAACCAACAAGCCAACCTACCAGCTAAGTTGCCGATCGGCCAACGGGCCCCAGCCGCAGTATCGCCATGCCAGACAAGCAGCAGCGGGCCGCAGGCTACACTCACACTCAATGATACTTGAATACCATGTGAAATTACCCACACACATCCTGGACCTATCCTCTCATGCACCTATTAAATCCAGGTATCTTATGATTTCGATTATCAATTTTCAAATGATACTTCATAATTGATCCAGTTCGGGTTAAAATTTTAGCAGATTCAGTTATACAGTTGCGCGTGTAGTTTGTAAGAATCTTATTTTTTAAGATTATATCCTCTTTTTAGTATTTTTAGAAAATACTGTTATTGAAGGCTTACATTTGTTTATTTTACAGCTAAAAATGTAGTGTTTGGCTGTCAGTATTATAAAATCGAATGTTGTGGAATTGTCATCTGCTCCAGATATTATTGTGTTTTCAGTCAGAGACAGATTGTTCGCTGTTACACTTTCCTTTTATTAATTCTTGCCATGATTTCCAGAATTCATTGACATGTACGCATCTTCAGAACACATAGTCATTGCTGTCTTTTTCCTCTTCACAGAAACTACAGTTATAACTTTCTACAATTTCCATTTCTTTCAGAGCTACATTAGTTTCAATTATTCGATGCACTGTTCTCATTTGCATCCATTTTAGCTTAATATCCTTTATTTGATGAATTTTTCTAAAGCATTTCTTCCAAGGTATCTGTCTGTTTCAGCTTCTCCGTTCATTTTGCACAACAGTTTGATTCCCAGTTATCTTTTACTATAACTCTGTACATGTAATAAGTTATGGAACCTTTATCTACAGAATATATTTTCTTTAGTGCTGTGTTGACTTCTGCTTCAATGTTATCGTTTATCTAATTCTGAAACCTTTGTTCTCTGATGTATTGTTTAATGGATAATATACATCCACCATAAGATAGGAAATCTATTTCAATGTTATGCTTTGTTCTGAATTCCTCATGGGATAGTAAATCTCCATTTGCTTTGAACAAATCAGATACTCTAAATACATTTCTGTTGTCCCAGTTTTTGTGTTTTATTAGTTTATTTCCTATTTTGATATGTTCATTGTAATGAAATGAGCACTGTTACTCTCACACCCCTTTCCCCAGTTCTCCTCCCTCCCCTACCCTTCACCATCCTGTCTTCCTGCTGTGCCTAGGTCCAAAACCTGCATAGTTAAGCCATTCGCTGCACCGTTGGAAAACTGCAAAAACCCTCCAACCCTCCAACTGCCCCCCCCCCCCTCCCCCTCCCTCTTCTTCCACCACCTCCCGTTTTCTTCCCTCCCCCTTTCTCTCTTTCTTTCCCCCGATGTTTTTTGTTTGATTGTTTGTTTGCTTGCTTGCTTTTCTCGTTTGCGAGCGGTTTTTTTCCCTTTGAATGTCATCAGCGTCGCATTTATGTACCGCAGAATTGAATTCTTTAGAGATGTCGACCCCATAAAGAAGCTTGTAAAGTTCAGCAACATTGGGCCGAACCCCACGCCCTCCCCTCTGAAATATCTTGCAAACACACACTCACAGGCAGACGGACGTGCGCGTGGTATCACACACACACGCACACACGCACGAACGCACGCACGCACGCACGCACGCACGCACGCACGCACACACACACACACACACACACACACACACACACACACACACACACACACACATGCACACACTCTAAAAAGAAGCTTGTAAGGTTCAGGAACATTCGCCGAACCTCACGTCCTCCTCTCTGAAATATCTTGCAAACACACACTCACAGGCATATGCACATGCGTTGGTATCACACACACGCACGCGCGCACACGCACACGCACGTGCACACACTCATACGCATGCGCACACACACATACACACATGCGCGCGGGCGCGCGCGCGCACGCACACACGCACATCTGCATACTTTACTTAAAAGTGACTTTTTCTTTGACGGGATTTCTATTATTTTGATGTCGGCAGCAATTTTATTTTGCTACACGGGTCAGATTCTGAAAGACGCAAGCTATCTCTCTCTCTCCTCTCTCTCTCTCTCTCTCTCTCTCTCTCTCTCTCTCTCTCTCTCTCTCTCTCTCTCTCTCTCTCCTCTCTCTCTCTTATCTCTCTCTTGGGCTTCAAACATGCGTGGCTGTTTACATATGTATGGATTCGAAATGTGTGGGGAAAACAAGGGGGTTAAACGTGAAGCTGACATTGTGCAATATTTTAAACAATGTCGATTGCTTTTTGGCAAGAACAGAGCCGTCAGATTCATAGCGGGTGATACATTTTCAGTTTAAAGTACATAAATCTACAACTGGCTTTGAAACGTACGTAAAAATGAAGTCAATAATATTGTAGCTCCATGTCTTCCGAAATTCCGATGTGGTTTTTCAGAAATTGAAGTTAGTTCCAATAGACATACATACAATTCGGAGCAACATTCATTTTGTCTATTATGCGTGTCAACAAGAGACGATGAAGTGCATATCACGTTAAGTTGTCCAGCCTTGCAAATATTACGCTGTAATTTGATATCTTCTACTTTTTATACTTTCCAACTGTATCTCAGTAAGCATGGCCTAACAGATGAAGACATTCTGACAAAAGACTGGCCATTTTTCTGTTTAAATGAATTTCAAAATTTGATGGCACAATTTCGTACATGCAATTAAGAACATCTTTGATTGGTTGTGTCTTTTTATTTGCTCTCTCTCTCTCTCTCTCTCAATCTCTCGCTTGGTTGTGTCCTCTCTTCTCTCTACTCTCTCTCCTCTCTCTCTCTCCCTCTCTCTCTCTCTCTCTCTCTCCTCTCTCTAAACCTATCTCTCTTCTCTCCCCTCGGCATGTCTCTCTCTCTCTCTCTCTCTGTGTGTGTGTGTGTGTGTGTGTGTGTGTGTGTGTGTGTGTGTGTGTGTGTTAGTAGTAATACAATAATTTGTTGTATTCTTACCCTATATTTAGCAACAAAGATGTCGCTGTTCAGAAAGACACACACACACACACACACACACACCACACACACACACACACACACACACACACACACACACACATGATTTTTTTTTTTACTTTGACTTGAATTTAGAGATCAATGTAAACCTGGTTTCGTCCGATCTATGATCTATGCGGTGCTTTTTTTTTTGTCTCTGTTGGTTTGACTGTTCGTCAGTTGAACATGGATGTACCTGTTATCCTTGATGCATCCACTAGTTCACCTGGAATTCTGATCTCATAGGAACTGCTCAGTCGGGTGGCCTGTAAGCAATGTGAACTGACCCCACTGCAAGACTTCTGTTCAGATAAAAAAAAAAAAAAAAAGATGAATGGGGAATGCCCAGATCGACTGTTGACTTTCATCTATTTCTGGCTGTTCACACATCCACTGGCCGTGTCGTCTGCCTTTTCACGGCCAAGACCAACACGAAGCGAAGGAATTGGAACCCGTTCCGCGTAGAAGACATCTGAGACTAAAGCGTATTTGGAGAAGCAGCCAACATGAACAGGCAAATAGAATGAAAGAAAAGAGGATGAGAGACAGAAGGTGTGTGTGTGGGGGGGGGGGGGGGTGGACAGGGGAGGGGGTGAAGAGGAGGTAGGGAGGGGAAGGGGAAGGGGTGAAGGGATCGCAGGCGGGCAAGTGGTGGAAGGGAGACAGGGGGAAGTCGGAGAAGGAGAAGGAGGATGGTTCGGTTGTTAAGATGCTAATTATATTACCGAAAATGGTACGGTTATGTATGCTTTTCTTAGACAACTACACTTAGCATAGGGTTGTACTGCTCAATACTGTATTGCTTCGGGTCATACTGTATAGAAATTATATTGTGTTGTATTGTATTGTGATTTCGTATTGTGTTATCTTCTTATGTGTTGCGTTGTGTTCTGCTGTATTGTACCAAGATTCAAAAATCAAATGCTTGAATCACAACGGATTATGGCCCTTTAGAAGGGGAGAGAAAACAGGACGTTGTACTGGACTCATAATGCTGCGTATATGCTTTTCTTTTTAATGTCTTTTAATGAATATCTGTTTAGAGGGGGGAAGAGAGAGGGAGAGAGAGAGAGAGAGAGAGAGAGAGAGAGGAGAGAGAGATGAGAGGGATGAGAGAGGAGAGAGAGAGAGAGAGAGGAGAGAGACTGAGAGAGAGGGAGGGGGGAGAGGCAGACAGACAGACAAATAAATGGCTGTTTAGGGCGGGAAGAAGAGAGAGAGAGAGAGAGAGAGAGAGAGAGAGAGAGAGCCGAGAGAGGAGAGAGAGAGAGAGAGACAGGCAGACAGATGGACAGACAAAAGACAGGCAAAGAGACAGACAGAGGGGTGAAACACAGGCACAAAGAGAGAGAGAGAGAGAGAGAGGAGAGAGAGAGAGAGAGAGAGAGAGAGAGAGAGAGAGAGAGAGAGAGAGAGAGAGAGAGAGAGAGAAAGCAAGGCCCAACTAACACAATTAAAACATAAACGTCAATACTGAAGACACGCATTATACGCTCATCGTCACCCCGTTCACAAAAAAGATTAGCATTGACCAGGTCAATATTGTTTCATTGTCTGACTTGATAAAATCGTTGTTCTTGTTGAATGCTTCTGAAGCTTTTTTCTTTTTCTTTAATACTTCCACAATTTTCGAAGCCATTCCCAGCCCCATAGAACCAGGAGAAAGCCGATTCGTTTGGCCTACCCTGCGTCTGAGGCACGAGATGGGTAAATCACACGTGAAATCAGTTATCGATTCTCCATCGCTGTGATTGGCTGATTGCCTCACGCTGCCCGATCGAAAGTGTTTTGGGTTTGTTTGTTTGTTTGTTTGTTTGCTCCTTCCGTCATTATTTTCTTTCTAGCTTGCTTTCATTTTCTTTCTTTCTTTCTTACTCTTTTATTTCTTTATTTAATTTTTTGGCATGGGTTTGTTTAGGACGGATGTCGTGGGGAATAGGGGGGGGGGGGGGGGGGGGGGGGGGGGGGGCTGGTGTTTTATGATGTTTTTTTTTTGTTTGTGTTTGTTTTTTTCATGTGTTTATTTCTCCATGCTCATTTCCTGGCTGCGGATTTTCGCAGCCGTAGCAGAATCATCGGCCATCGCATGAGGCGGATTGTCTCCCCATGATTATGTTCAAGCGAAGAATGCCGACGATATCATCTGCCAATCAGAAGAGGTGCTTTGTGTGTGTGTGTGTGTGTGTGTGTGTGTGTGTGTGTGTGCATGGGGACAAAAATAATGGCGGGACATGACTCGTAAAGATTTCCCTTCCGACCTTTACCACTTTAAAGCAATAATCTATCTTGTTGATATTGAAGACGAGGTGGATCTTAAATGAAAAGAACCTGAGTAAGAAAGAAGCCTTCGTCCTGTTCCCCACATCCATCTTTTTATTTATCGATTGATGTCGGGCTACTTGATATTCGTCAGTTTTTGTAAACTTTCTTGCGATTGGTAGCAAGAGCCTGCAGCATTGACGTGCTGATCAGGGGGCGATGTTTTGAGGGAAACTGAAAGCAAAAGCGATTCAGTGGTGGGACACTTTTTACATGACGCTCCAAACGTTGACCAATGAATGGCCAACTGCTTCATCACCATCGCTGCCTTACAGTATATACTGGGTGTGGGTTGAGAGTGAGAATGCCGAGGTTGCTTTGTACCAATCAGATGACTTTACTATTAATGGTGCCTGGAGGGGAAAATGGAATGGTCGAACATAATCCTGAAAGAAATTGCTCTTTGATCTGTCGACGTTTGGGACAAAATTCGTCTTGTATGTATGGAAGATTGAGTGGATTAAATAAACAGAGCCTGACCTAGACCCTAGACTCTTTAAAGTTCGTGGTGGGTTTTTTTGTTTGTTTTTTTTTTGTTTTGTTGTTTTTTTTTAAAAACATCTCTGTCTCTTTTATTTATCCAATGCAAAGACTAGTGCACGGTGTGTGTGTAACTGGTCAGTTTAACTTCGCAAGATGTTTTCTAGAAAACAAGCAGACCACCGAACAGAATCGGATACTCGTGAGTTATGTTTTAGATATCTAAGAACGGTCCGTTTTGCTGTCTGCTTGTCCTCTCTCTCTCTCTCTCTCAGCATCTTCGTTGTACCTCTCTCTCTCTCTCTCAGCATCTCCATTGTACCTCTTTTCTCTGTCTGTCTGTCTCTCTCTCTCTCTCTGTCTCTCTCAGCATCATCTACCTCCCTCTCTCTGTGTCTGTCTGTCTGTCTCTCTCTCTCTCTCTCTGTACATCTCAACAGCTGAAGAAGCAATGGTATTGGGTTGCCTGCTGATTCACAGACGGCTGTCTGGAACAGGAACCTGTCTGGTGCTGTCTGTCCCGGCATGTTGATCTGGAGAAATACAGGGGCCAAGATCACTGACTAATTGACATGTTCTGCTGCAGCCTGCCTCCATTGATAACGACCTGAAATACCCGGCGTGAACACCTCTACCCCCACCCTGCCACACACACACACGCTGTCTCTTTCCTCTCTCTCTCTCGCTCATCGCCCCCCCCCCCCCCCCCCCCCCATACTTGGAAAACCTGGCGATGGGAAATTTCCTAAAAACTCTCGTTCCATTCTCATAATTAGTGTTCTCCACCGAGAAGTTGATTTATTCATCCACCCCTGGTTTTTGGGTTGGTGTGTTTGTTTGTTAGCATGATAACGTAAACACGATCATATCGATTTTAACCAAACGTGATGCAAGAAATTATATGTGGCTCCTGGACAGTCATATTAGACTTGGATGTCGATTCGAGCAAACAGAATCTGTTTTGCAAGATTATTTCAAATGTTTTACTGACCACGAATTTCGTGAAGAGGCAGTTAATGCCAGTGATAACTATGCACGAAGTAAAAACACTCTAGTAAAGTATTAACAGTTTCTGGTAATTTAACACCTTTTTTTTCCATGTTTCGTGATTAACTTTAATATCCTTAAAAAAAAAATTTAAAAAAAGGAAGTAACTCCTTCTGTATGTGCGTACAATTGCCTCCCCTGGTAGGAAAATCCTGAATTTAACCTTGCAAACTGTCTTGCTCCCTGAACTTTGAAAATAAAAATTATGCAGAGAGAAAGAAAAAGCCTACCCACCGTCCTTTGTCTTTTTTTCGTGTTTATCTAAATGCACCTTTTTGTCCTTTAATCTGGTGCAGATCCTGATCAAAGGACAGATCCAGGACTCGTTCAATCTGATGGAGATCCATACTCTTTGCAGAGCTCTGCTGAATTTAATCCCAGAGCCCTTCTGGTTTTAATCCAATGTTCTTGGTCATCTTGCGTGACAGTAACCTATGAAATCCGACTAGCTATATTCCTCACCTCTTGCTGAATGATTCAATAGACCACAGAGATTCGGCTTTAGTGGTGAATGGTCCGATATAGCCGTAAAAATATTTGTTCTTGCTCTTGTTTTTCATGTTATAGTCGTTGTTATTGTGCTGTTGTTGTTGTTTTTCTTCTTCTTTTTCTTCTGCTTCTTCTTCTTCTTCTTCTTCTTCTTCTTCTTCTTCTTCTTCTTCTTCCTCCTCCTCCTCCTCCTCCTCCTCCCTCCTCCTTCTTCTTCTTCTTCTTTTTCGGCCACACAAACGCAACCGCATTCAGAAGTGGATGACGTACATGATACGGAACGGCAATCCGGTGTAAACAGTGCTCTACTCTTCGCGTTCTTACAAAATATGGTTATCCCAGCTTCAACCAGGCTCGAGAGATCAAACATCTGCAGTGTTAGGACCTTTAAATGGCTCTCTCAGACATGCATCCGCACGCTTAAAAAAAAAAAAAAAAAAAAAAAAAAAAAAAAACACCTCTGTGTGGTTTCAGTCTTTCCAGTGGAGCCCATGGCACATCCAATTCAGAGTAGAAGCTGGCCATCCAATAAATAAGTGCCTTAGATTGGACTCTAACCCACGACCTCTCTGTCCCCGGCCAAAGACACTGGCCACTACACCACTGCACTTCTTCTTTTCCCTTTTTCGCCTCTTTAATTTTAGGGTTGAAGCTTTTTTTGTCAGGAACATTAGTTCTGGTTGGTCTTCCTTTTTTTTTCTATTTAATACAGCTGACAACGTTACATTGTACTTTCCATTCCTCGTTAGCGATTATCAAAATTTAAGATTTTCTCGATGCTATGATAGTTTGCCTTTGCCTAGCAAAAAATCATTCCGTCTTTAAGCACTGTTTTAGTCGCAAAGTTTGTAGCGCAAACCTTCTGTGTTAGATAAAAACTTCAATGACCTTGAGTCAGGACGAAAAAACAACAAACAAACCAGTAAACAAAACAAGCAAACAAGCTAAAACAAACAAGACGAGCCCACTTCAAATCACTCAACGGATATAAAACTGACACCGCTTTTATTGAATGACACAGTTATAGAGAAAGGACCCTCTCTTTTATTGCTACCACTGATGAAAATGGTGTGTACAACACAAATCCCACTCAAACCCCAAAGTCTCTCTTGTAGCCGATTCGCCTTGTTTTAATCTTAGACTAACATGGTATCGGTCCTGGTTCATCAACAACAGGGGAGACTATTCAATAAAGATTCTGCAATCAATGGAACGGGGATTAATGGCCCTGATAATGGCTGCCTTTTTTTTTTTTGTTTTTTTTTTTTTTTTTTTTTTTTGCGTGAGTCTTAATATCCGTAGGCGAACTGGTATTCGTTGTGATCGCGCTGATAGAAGAGAAGTTAGTGGACGGAACACTGCGGAGAATAGAGACAGGGTGGTGGAAGAGTGGAGTGAAAGTTGGAGAGGGGGACAGGGGCGAGGGTTGACTGGGGGGAGGGAGGATGAAAATCGGAGGATAATGCTAGGGGGGAAGGGGGGGGGGGAGGAGGGAGGGCACGGGGGGAGGGAGTCCCGAATATTGAGAAGTCCGGTGCTGAGACTGACAAGACACGGTCATCCATAACCTTCTGCTGTCCTGTCTTCTATCCCCCCTCCACCTTCTTGACACTACACACGAGCGTTATTCCGGCCACACCACTCACAACCACACTGAGGTGTGTGTGTGTGGGGGGAGGGGGGGGGGGGGGAGGGGGGGAGGAGGGGGGGGGGGGTCCTGTCGCAACAGTAACAGTCGACAGTGAGCTGTCAGTCTCAGGTGGGCCCATGAGGCAATCTCGAGAGAAGACCACGGATTTGCTGCCGAATCCCTGTGTCAATGGTGTCTTCTGTGCTCCAATATAAGTATGAAAGCACCCACTGAGTCTACTACTGAGGACAATAATTGATTATTTGCGGAGCGAGCGTGATACAGCGACTCCTTCCTAAAGGTGCCTGCCTCCACAGCCGTCCAGCGAACGTGCCAATACTGACCACTTTGTAACACAAAATCACCAAAAATATGGATGTGGACAGGATGTTAAAACTCATGTCAGCATAAAAACAGAGTATCAAGAGCCATAGAATCTGAGATTTCTACCTAATGTGATCAGTGAAGGTGAGGATGGTGTAAATTATACTGCTGAGTTCCACTCTGGGCTGAGACAAGATGACATTTTCATTTAAAACTCGTAAGGCTAAGGCTACCTCTACGTTTCCTTTATACTACATTCCATGTCTAGCCAGGTCCGAGACTTACAGACAACTGCAGTGTTGATCAGGAGAAAGGAGCAACATCCTAGAAAAATGCTTTCATTGATGGATGAAGTTCAACTCTGTGGTTTCAGCCTTTCCGGGTGAGTCTATAGCGAACTCGGCTCTGAGCAAGAGCTGTGTGGTACTGATAAATTCCACAAATGATTGCAGCTCGTGGGATTCGAACCTATGATCTTTTAAACCTAACACTAGGACACTAACTGCTGCACCAGGGCGGCTGATATTTGCCTATTTACCCTGTACAGTGATGGCGTTCTTTATACTGTTTTCACTGTACAAGGATCTTTGTCTTATACACTTTCTGCCCTAAACAAGGATAGTGTCCTTTGTGCTGTTTACCCAATACAGTGATACAGTCATTTGTACTGTTTATCCTGTACGACGATATTTGTTCTTTTCCGGTGCTCAGTTCCAGACAGTTTGTGTTCGACCAGATTACATCTTTACCAACCACCCGTTAACCCCACCCCACTCTGTTACCCTCACTCACCTCTTCCGTCCTTACTCCCCATCCAGCCTTCCACTATCATCTTCTCAATGTCATGTCTCGGTGTCTGAGTACACTCCTCAAACAGAAGCATTGTCTTCATGTCTGTGTGTAGTCTTAAACAAACAAATTCATTGATCTCCTCCTTTCCCCAGTCTGTGCGCACAGGATTTCTTACTTCGGATCAGATTCCCCTGATCTCTGAGGATGAGCGAACAAGACGGAAGCCAAGACACAGAGATACAATACCATACAAACCGTGATTTTATTTTGTAAGGCCGCAGTCTCATTTGAAGGGACGAGTTCACACACACACACACACACACACACACACACACACACACACACACACACACACACACACACACACACACACACACACACACACACACACACAC
>JADBJO010000892.1:80000-82500 GCA_016801955.1 Conus betulinus | reverse complement strand
CTTCTTGTCCTTCTTCTTCTTCTTCTTCTTCTCTTCTTCTTCTTCTTCTTCTTCTTCTTCTTCTTCTTCGCAGTCTCAACGCCCTTGTCCGTCACTGTCCAGCACCATAATTCCGACCAGCTAGATACAACCTCACCCAGGATCAAGATGATGATGAAGATGATGATACAGCGTGGCATTATGGTGTGAGACTATATGACAGGGCCGCGCACTACGCTTCCTTTCATAGCAGCACTGATCTTGCGCGACCAGGCTCGGAAGAGCAAAACACCTGCAGTGTTAGGACATCTGACCAATACTGTCAGAGACATATCCATTTGGAGGATGAAGCTCTACCATGTTCCAGTGTTCATGTAGTTCCATGTAGTTCCAGCGTTCCCATTTTTGAGCTCACGCCACACTCAGAACTGGGCAGAAGCCGTTCATTCAACAAATAAGTAACTCTGCGGGGACTCTCGAACCCACGACCTCTAAGCCCGTTGCCCAAGACACCAACCACTGCACCACTGTACTTCTTATCCTTTTTTCCTTCGAGTTGTCAACTTGATTTGAGATATATGGTTTTTCTGGTCAGCGACAATAGTTGTGCTTTGTATTCCAAACATGTGTAAATTTTTTTTTTTTCTCATCCAACACGTGTGATATATCTGCATGTGGTTTTCATTCTTTATCATTGAAGACAAGATTCTGAAAACGATTGCTCCAATTGTTTTCTTTTACCCACAAAATCTTCTCTTTCCTTTGATTCCATTTTCAAGGCGACATTTTCAATGGAAACCTTCACAGTAACAACTCCAATAATCCTAGGCCTAATATTAAAAAAGCAATACATCAAACAAATAATCAAAATTAAAAAAAGACACAAAAAGTAGCCATGACAAATTATTCTACAGAGATAAGGAGACAACGCTACTATTGAACGACACAGTTACTGAGAAAGAATGGTTCTTTTATTACCACCACTAATGAAAAATGCTGTGTACGACACGAATCCCACTTAAGCCTAAAACACTCGGTCGCAGCTTATTCCTTGCAGTTCGCCTGTTCCAGTCCAGGGCAGTATTGGTCCGCGTTCATTAACAACAGGGGAGGTTATCCAATAAAGTCCCGGCCTTCAATGGAAAGGCGATTAATGGCCCTGATAATGCTTTCTTCTGGCGGCGCCTTTAATATCCCTGGCCTACGGGGTATTCATTGTGGTCTGGCTGATAGTAGGGATAGTAGGTGCCAAGAATAGAAAAAAAAAGGCGTTTGGAAGAGTGGATTGAGAAGTAGGAAAGGTGGCGGGATCGCAGTTTTAGGGCGTGTGAGAGACGGAGAGAGTTGGAGCGAGAGTGAGAGGAGTAGGCGGGCGGGTATTGCAGGGATTGAGGATGTGTCGGTACTGAATGGAGTGCTCATTCCTCAAACTGACAGCTTCATCTAAACCCTTTTTCCACTTTCACAGTAATAGATCCCATAACAAAAGATATGCTTTCACCTGCATCTGTTGGT
Organism: Conus betulinus; assembly: GCA_016801955.1. Classification (NCBI taxonomy): domain Eukaryota; kingdom Metazoa; phylum Mollusca; class Gastropoda; order Neogastropoda; family Conidae; genus Conus; species Conus betulinus. Next base: position 81,006 of record JADBJO010000892.1, on the reverse strand, counting down.
TGGCTGGTTGGCTGGCTGGCGAGCAAGATTACATAAAAAAAAAGTACTTCACCCATTTATTCATGAGTTTGGCGAAAAGACAGAATGGCGTTTCAAAGAGAAATCGTTTTAGATTTTAGCGTGAATCCATGATGCAGATCAAGATCAAACGGTGGTTTAAGAGTCAGTGAGGATGGCAAGATATTTTGTACTACACATTTTCTACTGAACATGACTTGCACAGTGTTAATCACTGCTACCATATCTAATGATGATCACTATGCATGAGGATGATGAATATGATACTACGGGAGTTCCACTGTCGTTGGAAAGTACACAACATCTACGTCTATATATCTGAGACTACAGCTACGCTGATGGACATCTACACTTCCCAAAACGTCCTGTGCCAGCCAGTCTCAAGCATAACAGACTGGACCTGCAGTGTTGGCCAGGAAATAGGAGCAGAACTCTGGAAAGACAGATCAGGAAATAAGAGCAGAACTCTGGAAAGACAGATCAGGAAGTAGGAGCAGAACTCTGGAAAGACACATCAGGAAATAGGAGCAGGAGCTCTGGAAAGACGCATCAGGAAATAGGAGCAGAACTCTGGAAAGACATCAGGGAATAGGAGCAGAACTCTGGAAAGACATCAGGAAAAATAGGAGCAGAACTCTGGGAAAGACACATCAGGAAATAGGAGCAGAACTCTGGAAAGACATCAGAGAATAGGAGCAGGGACTCTGGAAAGACGCATCAGGGAATAGGAGCAGAACTCTGGAAAGACACACACATTAAGAAGATGGAAATCCACTATGTGAGTCCAGTCTCCCATTCGAGCCCTTAGAGAACTGAACTCTGGGGGCAAGCAGACAGCCGTGGGCAAGAAATTCCTATAAGAAAATGCATGCCTTCAGGGGATTCGAATCCATGACCTGTCAACACGCGGTCATCACACTATGGCAACTGGTGTTTTTGACTATCTACCCTCTGTAATGCTTTTTTTCTTTATATTGTTAACCCTATA
>JADBJO010000892.1:60000-62500 GCA_016801955.1 Conus betulinus | reverse complement strand
ATTCCTCATCCACATCTGTACTGCAAGATTTGTCAGGGTCTCCTTTATTCACCACGAAGGACTGTGTCTCCATGTTACAATATGTGGTAAAAGTCCTCTCCCTGTCATGACGTGTGTTCTAGGGAAACATGCCTACGGGAGTGGGAAGACGAGTACCACAGGAAAACAATTCCACAAAAACAATATTAATACTAGCATTGTCAGCAGCACAAAACAAACAGAGCGAAAATTTTGCCTGAAAGGGACGATGAGTACTATGGGGGATCGTGTGCCTTTTCATCCTTGTCCAGTCGGTGTATTTCTGCCCTTCTTTTGTCTTGGTTCACTTGAGATGGACATTTCCCGACGGTACACGGTGTAGTATGAGTTTGAACTTGAGCGTCAGGGGGGTGGGGGGTGGGGGGATGGGGGTGGGAGGAGGGGGGGTGGCCGGTATAGTTGTCAGTCTGAAGAGGATGACAGTTTGATTGTTTCGGTTTTCAATGCTGAAAGAGGAGAGTGCCGTTTCACGTAGCACCGTCTTCAGCATCAGTTCCAAGATAGTCGGGATTCACACAAGACAGGCTAGTTAACTGAAATCTTTTTCGGGAGAATAAAAATCTATAAATTGGTGGGCGTACAAAAAAAAACGTCTTACTTGCTGACAAGCAAAGGAAGCTACTCCGACAAACTGTGTGTGTGTGGTGTGTGTGTGTGTGTGTGTGTGTGAGAGAGAGAGAGAGAGAGAGAGAGAGAGAGAGAGAGAGAGAGAGAGAGAGAGAGAGAGAGAGAGAGAGAGAGAGAGAGAGAGAGAGAGAGAGAGAGACGCACACGACATCGATCGTAGTCCCATCGGAGAAACACGAATTTTGAAGACAGCAGAGACACACAGGAAACAACGCTGTGCTTCAATATCCCGATGCAGCCCATCCTTACTCGACCACAGACAGATACTTTCACACAGATGGGGTACATTTCTCTTGAGACACTAAATACGGGGGATTTCTGGTCCTGAGCCACGGGATTTAGGAATCGGGATTAGGCTCAAGAAAAGAATGCATACGGTGCAGTATTGGCCAGTGCTATAATGTCCTGGCAAACCCAGAAAAGGAACTACCTACTCTGATTTTAAATGGCTAGACACTAAAGAGGACTTCTTGTACTGAGCCTAAGGATCTAGGCTCCAGAAGTCGGATCAAGAAGAGGATGAAAACGATGTAGCGTAGGTCAGCTTACGTGAAGTGCTGGCAGACTGAGATAGGAATCACTTTCTCTTAACTTAAAATTGCTTTACATGGGAATCCCGCAGGGATGCGTCGAAGCACTGAAGCTCTTTTGACATCTTAACTGGCAGTCTTTGAAGCAGTTATTGATTTATGTTGATAGGGGAGGGGGAGATGCCACAGAGAGAGGGATGGGGGAGGAAGAAGACAGGAAAAGGAAGAAGGGACGTGAGATTATGTCTCTGGTGCGAACAGTAGACTAACATGAAGACTGGGCGACGGTATACTGCACCACTGGGGTAAAAAAAAAAAAAAAAGCCAGAAAAGGGGTTGATCATCGTGCGCTTATACAAAACACTATTTCTTTCTTTCTTTGTTAACCACCGTTGCAGTCAACACCGCCAACAGTGTTTTCCTTCTTTCTTTGTGAAAATCACTGCACTCAACACTGCTAACAATTTTGTTTCTCTCTTTCTTTGTTAAACATCACTGTATTCAACACTGCCGGTACGTCACACGGTAATAATGATAAACACCATGCTAATCTTATGACACTGAACGCTTGTTGTTCAAGATGAGTTGTGAGACAGCCCTGACAGTCGGCTGATCTATAAACAACATGAATTAGATTGGAATTTTCTGAAATGTTTGATATTGCCGATGAGTAACAATCGGTTTGAACAAGATTTTCTGTCTTCATTTTTCGAGTGATCTGGAACCCTTCTAAAATCAGAATACCCAGGATAGGGTTCGTCCAAGATCTGAAGGACAAACAGGCGATGTATTACAATGAATGTTTTTTTTTTTCTCAGTGGTTAAATTACTATCTTAAATGTGGTAACGAACTGCTATCACTCCGCTTGGGAGAGTACAGTATCCTTTGGTTGTTTGTTCTGTCCAGACATTTGCAGCTATAGATACTGTTGCCAGAATTAACTCCCCATCCCACACCAAATCATCCACCATGCTGAACCTCAACCCCCCACCGTGGTCACTATATACACAAAAATTACACACACAAAAACAGATAATGTTCTCAGTGTGTATGGAATGGAAACAATAGCTGAGCAGCTCAACAGTACAAACATTTAAAAACAAAATGGCCTAAGTATACCCGATATAAGAAAATACACATGTGTCCTTTAACTATCGAGGGCTAGTACAGCCAGAATAATGTTCCTTTTCCTTTGAAAACTCGAGCATTGTTGTTGAATGACTGTGTTCAGATACTTTTAAGAAGAATTTCTTCGTGAATCACATTTTCAAAGCTCATAGAGCATTTTATCTATACGTTGTTC
>JADBJO010000892.1:52500-55000 GCA_016801955.1 Conus betulinus | reverse complement strand
TGTTGACGATCCAAAAAGGTGAACAACAGACAATATAGCACAGCGAGTGGGTAAAAGCAGGAGCGGTTAACCTAAACCGATTATTGTTAAATTAAGTCGGTGGAAAGACGAGACACTGGTCACCAGGGATGCCTGCGACCACACGGCCAAACTGGAAGCCAAAACAGTGAGAGTGGCCGGCGACCACACCAGAAAGCAGGAGGTCATTGTAGCTAAGGCGTGGATGGAGGTGTAGGAGGTGGCTTTCTACATGAGTAGAAAAGCTGGTGGTTGGAGACCTTTTCCACCACATCATTCCCACACGATTTTATATAAACGCAAATAATTCTTCTTCCTATATATATCGTATCAGTTCTATTATATAATATATAATATATCTGTATAGTATATAGTATTCTGATATATATAAGTTATGATACATATTCTAATCTTCTTTCTAGGTCGTGAAATCGTCGTGGTCGGTTTCGTCGTTGTCTGGTTGGTGTGTTGGCCCCTTGTGTGTTGTGTGTCGTGTGTAGTAGTGTTGTATCATAGTATATATTATGAGATGCATCATGTTTATTCGAATTCTCTTTTTTCTCTTTCTTTCCTTTCTCTCTACGGACTCTTCAAACTCACACTTCTGTTCTCTTCCTCTCTTCTTCGTATTTCCTCTCTTCCTTTCTTTCTCTTCTTCCTTCTTCCTCTTACTTCCTCCTTTCTTCACTCCCTCCTTGCCTTCTCTTCCTTTCTCGGATCGTGTTACTACTTTTAAGGTATCCTTCTTCTCCCTTTTCCTTCTCCTATTCTCTTCTTGCTCGTTCCCTCCTTCCTCCTCTTTTCTCTCCTTCCTTTTCTTTTCGGTTTCCTTCCTTTCTCCACTCTCTTTCCCTTTCTCCTTTCCCCCCCCTTCTTTCTCTTCCTCTTTCTTATCTTCTTCTTCCTTCTTCTTCTCCTTCTCTTCTTCCTTCCTCTTCTCCGTCGTCGTCCTCTTCTCGTCATCTTCTTCTTTTCTTCTCCTTTCTCTTTCTTCTTCTCTTCTCCTTTTCTTCTTTCTTCTTTCTTTCCTTTTCTTTTCCTCTTCTCTTTCTTCTTTTTCTCTTCCTTTTTTCTCTTCTCTTTCTTTCCCTCTTTTTTTTTCTTTCTTTTTTGTCCCCCCTTCGCCCTTCTCTTCTTTCTTCTTTTCGTTCTTTTCTTTTTCCTCTTTCTTCCTTTTTTTCTCTTCCTCTTCTCTTTCTTCTTCCCTTTTCTTCTCCCTCCTTCTCTCTTCTTTCCTCTTCTTTCCTTCTTCTCTTTCCCTCCTCTTTCCTCTGGTCTTCTTCCTTCTCTTTCTCTCTCCTTCCTCTTTCCTTTCTTTTTCTTCTTTTTTCCTCTCCCCCCTCCTCTTTTTCTACCCCTCCATTCTCTTTTTGTTTTCTTCTTCTTCCTTCTTTCTTCTTCTTTCTCTCTTTTCTCTTTTTTCTTCTTTCCTTTTCTATTCTGTTCTTTCTCTTTCTGCTTTCTTCTTTTCCTCTTTTCTTTCTTTCTCTCTTCCTCTTTCCCCTTCTTTCTTTTTTTCCCCCCCTTTCCTCCCTTTCTTCCCTTCCCTTCTTTTTCCTTCCCCATTCTTAGATCTTTTTCCCCTTCTCCCCCCTCTCCTTTCTTCCCCTTTCTCATTTTCTTCCTCCTTCCTTCTTTTCACTTTTCCTCTTCTTTCCCCTCTTTTTCTTTCCTTCCCTTCCTTCTCTTTCTCTTTTTTCTTTGCTTTCTCTTCCCTCCCCTCTTCTCTTCTTTCTCTCTCTCTTTTCTCTGTCTCTCTTCTGTTTTCTTTCTATCCTCCTTTCCTTTCTTTCCTTTGGTTCTCTGCTTTTCTTCTCTCTTCTTCCCCTCCCTTCTCGTTCCTTTCTTCTTTCCCCCTTTTTTTCTCTTCTCCTTCCTTTCTTTCTCTTTTCTCTCTTCCCTTTTCTTCTCATCTTTTTTTCTTTCTCCTTCCTTCCTTCCCCTTCTTCTCCTTCTTCTCGTCCCCCCTTTTCCTCCCCCTCCTCTTGTCTCTTTCTTCCCCCCCTGTTCTCCCTTTCCCTCTTTCTTTCCTTCTCTTCCTTCTTTTCTCTTCCCTTCGTTTCCTTCCTTTTCTTTCTCTCCCTTTCCTTCTTTTCTTCTTTCTTCTTCTTTCTTCTCCTTCTCTGCTTTATTCTTCTTTTCCTTCCTCTTTTCTCTTCTCTTTCTTCCTTCCTTCTTTCTACTGCTTCTTCCTTCCCCTTCTTCTGTCTTCTCTCTTCTTCTCTCTCCGTCCTTGTTTCCCCTATCTTTTCCATTATTTTTTCTTTCCTCATTTTTCATTTTTCGTGTACTTGACAATCTATCTTTCTTTGTCTATAATATTTTCTTCGTGCCTTTTCACTCTTTCTTTTTGCTTCTTTCTTTGATACTCCTTTTTCGTTTTTTTTTCGCCATCGCTGTTTTTTCTCTACGGGCGCTGCTTTCTTTCTTTTTTTTTCTTTCCTCCTCCTCTTCCTCCTCTTCTTCTCTCCTTCTTTCAACT
>JADBJO010000892.1:37500-40000 GCA_016801955.1 Conus betulinus | reverse complement strand
TTAAATGAACAGAGGATAGCGACATGTTGTCTCGATGGAAACTATCAAAAGCCCTTTCAAAATCTAAGAAATTGATTTGGAGCTGTCTATGCCAGTCTGTGCTCTGCTGGATGGTGTTATATGGGGTGTATGTCTGATCAGCATGTCAGTATATCCTCTTCGTTTCTGAAAATATACTAGTTCTTTGCTCAGTTATTTGCCACCTGTGCCTGAATAAAAATCTTAGAGGGGTTGACGCTTGAGATTGATTAAAGGGTGAATCCTCGCCAGTTGTTACAGCCACTTATGACTTCCCTTCTCTTTTGAGTCTTCATAATGACACCGTTTGTCGAGGCCTCTAGTATCTCTCCCATATGACTGTGAGCTGTAGATATACTTTGAAGTCCTCCGGATTGAAGTTGTCCTGTCCACGCGCTCTTCTATTCTTCACGGATTTAATAGCCTTTTTTTTTCCTCTGCAAAACTTACACCAAGTATGTGTCTGATTTTTGTTCTTTGGTTTCTGATTTTGTGCGGGCTGGTTTTAAAATGTCCCAGAATTGGTCCGTCCTTCGAACCTCTGTTTCTGTTTTCAATACAAGAAGTTTCCCATGTTTAGATATGTTCGGTACTTCAGTGATTCCTCAAAATTAGAAAGAGAGGGGGCGAGTTACCCACCAAGGACACCGACAAACAGAGTACAGGACTAGACACTTCACTCTGTTTCTCTGTTTGTCTGTGTCCTTGGCGGTAACTAACCCCCTCTCTTTCTAAATGTTGCTTCATTTTCCGCCCTCAGTGACTCCGTTTTGATCCTCAAAATTTGTCACAGACTCTCATTATGATCTTGGAACTTAGTAACGAAGCAAGTTTCATCAGAAGCACAGGCTTGAGTCATCAAGGTCGGGCTAAAATATGAGAAACTGGACAGCAGTGGAAGAGAGAGGCACAGGGACCAGGGAGGGACCGGGGAAGAAGCAAAGGAATGGGGGAGGGAGAAGGAAGGCATTTTTTTGCGGCAGAGTGGAAAGACTTGACAGAGCAGGAGGGAGGCATTGGGTGATTACTCCGTGACAGGCGCATCATGAAAGACGGCTGACCAAGCCCATGCCGTGAGAAGGTTTCATTGGCCTGCGTCACACAGAGAGCTTCATTTCCTGTCTCCTGCCCTGTGCTTCAACTTTGTGCGTGTCTGGCCCATCCAGGGGGGGGGGGGGGGGGGGGTTGGGGGGCTGGGGTTGGGAGGGACGGGGCGGGAATGGTTGCAGTGGATAGAGAGTGAATGTTCGTAGACAGATTTGGGGGGGGGGGGGGGGGGGGGGGGGGGGGTGGGGGAAGGGGGGGGGGGGGGGGGGGGGGGGGGGAAGACGGTTGCATGCTGCTTGTGTGAGTGCCTCTGTGTAACGTATGTCAGTATGCATGCTTGTGTGTCCACACACACGTGTGTGTGTGTGTGTGTGTGTGTGTGTGTGTGTGTGTGTGTGTGTGTGTGTGTGTGTGTGTGCGTGCGTGTGTGTGTGTGTGTGTGTGTGTGTGTGTGTGTGTGTGTGTGTGTGTGTGTGTGTGTGTGTGTGCGCGCGCGCCCGCGCGCGCGCGCAACGCTTGTGTGTGTGTGTAAACAATCTTCGTCAAAATCGCTCCAAGTACCTCTTGAGGATCACTCGACTGAAGTCCGTTCTAGTTCAGAAAGTGCTTCTGCCCTCAGCTCCGGCAAACAACCTCTTCCTGTCTCCCCCATCTCCGTTCCATGTCTGACTTTGTTCGCTCATCAACTTTCTCTGTAGGCAATGAGTTTCAAGAGACAAAACAAGACAGGCGAAAGGCCGGGCACAGGATGAAAATTAGAAAAAGAAAACATGGAAACAATTTTCTCTCAAGTTTCTTTTACATACACACACACCACACACACACACACACACACACACGCACACACACACACACGCGCGTGTGTGGACACACAACGCACGCATGCATACTGACATACGCGTTACACAGACGCACGCACGCACGCACACGCACGAACGCACGCACACACACGCACACACACACACACACACACAGCATGAGATTTGAACTCAAAGGCAGTTTCTCTGATGGATCATAATCTTACACACTACATTGTTAAATTTCTATTTTTTACGCTGTACGTGTTTTATTTACTTTTTGCAATATAGCATACTCCACAGTAACATAATATGAACGCTGGTTTTGACCATCTTGAACACCAGAAAGTTCAGATAACAAGTTTTCCTCGAATGAAACAAGTTTTCCTCGAATGAAAGCAAAAGCAAAAGCTAACTACGTATCTGCTTTGCATTCAACGTCTTCCATGTGTGAAAAAAAGATGTCATACAGAATACTGCATTATTTTTTATTCTGTTCAAAAAGATATTTCATTGAAATTCATGCAGCTGTATCAAAGAATTTATATGGCATGAGTTTTAAAATTATCCCTCCCTCTTACATAAGTAACAAACGAAAGAGAGAGAGAGAGAGAGAGAGAGGGGGGGGGGGGGGGATG
>JADBJO010000892.1:20000-35000 GCA_016801955.1 Conus betulinus | reverse complement strand
GAACTAGTTCACTAAAGCTGTGACTTATTTTCCGTACAGACGTTATTGAAGCTTAGGGACTGAGCTGCTCATTTTTATCCGTACTTATCGCTGATTTAGACTTAAATGGAGGACGGTGTGAAGAACTCTCGATAATTGAATAAGGAAAAGAAAAAGAAAACAAAAAGGAAACAAAACGGGAGATGGTGGGGGAAGCTGGGGTGGGGTGGGATCTATAACCGTAGATCGTTGGACATGAAATATGAAATTGGTCTGGTGAGGGGCAGACGACATAAAATTCAGATGTCTTTTTACTATCACCACCGCACAACCCATTCTCCATTCTTTCCAACCCTCTCAACTCACGCCATCGTACATACAACACAGATGCGCGGGAGACAGAGAGACAGAAAGACAGATAAGGGCATATGTGAGGTGAAACTGAGGGAGAGGAGGGGAGGGGGGGGGGGGGGGGGGGGGGCTGTGTTAGAGAATGAGGGTTAAGGAAGAAAAAAAGTAACTGCAGCCCTAGCATCAATGCAAACCAGGAAACCATTTACAGGAAAGAGTCGTTCCAAACCTAACACCGGTCTTCATCCAGTACAGAGCCTGCTTACTAAATGTCCATATCAGCTGTAGATCCATGCGTTCTGTCTTGCTCTCTATTTCCTTTCGCATGAGGTACAGCAGGTTTTACATTTTGTGAGAAACGGTCAACATGTATGATTTGTGGCAAGTTGGGACATACGAAAACATCGTACATTTTCATGTCAGTGCAGCATAAAAAACGTGTGAGTTATGGCGTCCTGAATGAGAATCCCAAAGCAATGTAGGGAACCTCTAGTGCAGGTGAAGAAAGCAGCATGTAACATTGAACGACACCGTCATAAACTACACCCGGATTTTTTTTTTTGTTTGAAATGACAACTCGCACCAGAATGCAGTTGATCATGCTTTGTGTCTGCTTTCCTTCCTCTCTCCCACTTCCTTCATTTTTCAAGCATGTGCAGGTACGTGCATACACACACACAAATCCACACACACACACACACACACACACCACACACACACACACACACACACACACACACACACACACACACACACACACACACATACGCACACAGACATGCACGCGTACACACGCACACAAACACACACACACACACGTACACACACACACACACACACACACACACACACACACACACACACACACACACACACAGAGAGAGAGAGAGAGAGAGACGAGAGAGAGAGACAGACAGACAGACAGAGACAGAGAGACAGACAGAGAGAGAGGAGAGAGAGACAGAGAGAGAGAGCACATTTCAGCAATTTAATCTGACAAGCCAACCAGATTGATCACATCCAACCCCCCCCCCCCTGCTCCTTCTGACAAGCTTTACCCCCGATCCATCCAACCCCCACCCCCTGCTCCCCCCCCACCCCCCACCACCCCCCCCCCCCCCCCCCCCCAGCCCTTTCACCTCCAAATAGACAGACCATCTGTCATGCCATATGTAAAGGGGTCCCCCAAAAGACAGGGTTTGGACACCGACAGACTTTTCTAATGCCACACTAGAGCACGGAGCCGACCATCTTTACGACAGTGTGGATGTGCCTGAATGAGATGAGATGATATGTCTGGGGAGAGAAGATCTGGGTCGACTGAATAAAAAAAAAGAGAAGAAAGAAAGAAAGAAAGAAGGAAAGTTGAACAAAGAGAAGGTGAAAGTGTGCCACGGTTGAAAAAGCATGAATGTTGTGGTGGCACGATAGAGAGAAGACAACTGACGACCTAATTTCAAGACGAGACGAATGACTATGAAATGAAGAAGAATAGTAGTGAAGCTGTTACTCTCTCTCTCTCTCTCTCTCTCTCTCTCTCTCTCTCTCTCTCTCTCTCTCTCTCTCTCTCTCTCACACACACACACACACACACACACACACACACACACACACACACACACACAACACACACAGAGAGAGAGAGAGAGAGAGAGAGAGAGCTCTAACCTCTCAGACTGAATTAAGAACCTGCTCTTAACAGAATGGGTCAAACACCCCACCCACCCCCCTCAAAAAAAAAAAAAAAAAAAAAAAGTCCCACTTCGTGCAGCAAAGACCACCGAAGCACACTGACTTGTTTAGGGTTGGCCTGCCTTTTAGTTGTTCTTCTTGTCATCACATTTAGGCGTCCCACGTGCATCAGTTCACTTATGGCTGATGGGGATAATCAGTCAGAGAGAGAGAGAGAGAGAGAGAGAGAGAGAGAGAGAGCATGTGCGTCTTGGGAGGTAGGGGAGGGGGGGGGGGGCAGATAAAAGGGGACCCATTGAGTAATAACACTGATACCACCAGAACAATAACACGTTTGTGATGGATGGCTGGCCTGAAAGAACATCTTTATAATGGATGCTCGCGGGGCTGGAACTGACAAGCTCTGATGTATAAGTCGGTGCTTTCCGAAGTTGGCAACTCGAGCGTTTCCTTGGCCAGTGCTGGAGGGGAAACGACTCCACTACAAATCTCTCGGCTCATTAAGGCCACTCGTCTGTTATCGTTGCCTCGAGCTGTGTTCTGTTGGAAAGCCAGTCAGTTGCGAGAAAAAGTGAGAAAAACGAACCCATTACTAAGGAGAGACGCCACCTTGTGCCACAAGCTGATTCAACATGTCTGACCTTCCAGGCTATTCATAGCGGTACACTCTCCTTTTCAGTACTTACGTTTTCAGTAACATGGTTTAAAGCCAGTGTGGTTCGACAAGTTTTTGACTTCTCAGCTATCCATGACGACCTTTGATTCCTTTGAGGGGAAACCCGTCCAGTGTGCGGATGGTGTGTGTGTGTGTGTGTGTGTGTGTGTGTGTGTGTGTGTGTGTGTGTGTGTGTGTGGTGTGTGTGTGTGCGTGTGTGTGTGTGTGTGTGTGTGTGTGTGTGTGTGTGTGTGTGTGTGTGTGTGTGTGTGTGTGTGTGTGTGTGAGAGCGAGAGAGAGAGAGAGAGAGAGAGAGAGAGAGAGAGAGAGAGAGAGATAGAATATGGATGTACTTATGTGTGTGTGTGCGCGTGCGCGCACGCACGTGACTTGTGGACATGATTGTGTGTGTGTGCGTGCGTGTGTGTGTGTGTGTGTGTGTGTGTGTGTGTGTGTGTGTGTAACAATGTGTTTATATCTGCGCATACGTGGGTGTAGGGTGTGGGCGGAAGGGTCAGAAGGTGTGGAAAGGAAGGAGGGGGATTCTTGGGAGGTGGCTGAGGGGACGTCTGGAGACTTTTTTTTCCTTGTTGTTTGTTTAATGAAGCACCCAACCCACACTTCTGAATAATCTGATAAAGGACTGGTCATCAATCAATAATAATTATACATCCTTTCAGCCACGGTATGGCTTCGGTGGCCAGCCGAGCTATAAACGACATGACTTCCCTCTCGGTGATAGCATTCACGTTGTGGACTGTGACCTTGAAAGATTATGCCGTGAGGAGATCGAGGCAAAGGGTTTTTGTCGCCCGTCCCACATTGAACTAGGACCTGTTCTGCCCTGTCCCATGTGTTGCTTCTATCTGTGTTCCCGTGTACTAGTGATGCTCTGCCCTGAAAAAATTGTGGTATATACCATCGGTTAGGAGTAATAGATTTCATGGAATAAAAGCTTGATGAAAACGCATATAACACCAAAACCATGAATATTAATGATGTTTCAATGAGTAAACTGCTGAAACAGACTGGTAAATATGCTGTCGACATAATAGATCGGCAAGTAATTCACTGACGACTGATCAGATTTGTCAAATTGAAGTCCTTGACCAGGGGTGAATGCAAATGAGAAGGAATTCTGTGTCGATTACGCATTTCGCCACTCCCTTTTACACACACACTCTCGTCTTTTGAAAAGATGAAGAGGCTCCATTCACGGCTCATGGTGCGACAAACCACTCCTTCTCAAACGTGTTCTTAGGAACGGGCTTCCAAGGGTGGGTGCTGGACTGCTCCCAGCTGGCTTGTCCAGCAGTTGAGGACAGTACCTCTCTGGATTCCACCAGCACCTTCGGGTGTATCTCTTTTTTCTTTATATGTTCTTAGGAAGATGTGGGATGTGTTTGACACTAGAGGTTTGATACAAGAGGCTCTGAGATCTTGTTCAGAGATGTTCCCATCTCATCTGTTTTGTTTTTTTCAGTTTCTGAAGGAGATGACTTTTTCAACGCGAGATTTTCTATAAAATAAAAGGTGAAATGATTTTTTTTACATGCATTGATGCAATCAATGTGGACATGGTCACTTCCCTGACATGATATGGCCTCCTGCGGGCTGGCATAGTAAGGCCTTTGATTACCATGGGAAAGAAGGGTTCGGAAACAGAAAGAAAGAAATGGGTTGGAACACACACACACACACACACACACACACACACACACACACACACACACACGCACACACACACACACACACACACACACACACACACACACACACACACACACACACACACACGCACGCACGCACGCACGCACGCACGCGCGCACACACACACACACACACACACACACACACACACACACACTATACTTAAATCGTTAGATTTTATTCTAAATTTTCCAATAAAAAGTTCACAAATCTTAATAGGCGTTGATTCTAAAGCAGCAGTCTACTCCATTAAGTCTGCATGTCCTTCTTCAATCCGACTTGATATGACACTTGAAATTCATCACATTATTCACCTTTTATCCATGCAAGGCATTACAGTCACTTTTTGTTGGATCCCCTCTCATTGTGGTATAGTACCCAACGAGCGTGTAGATCAACTTGCACGAAAAGCAGCTCAAAAGTGTCAATTACGCAGTACCACTCAAAGTTCCCTTAGATTTGAATGAATGTTTTTCAATTATAAATTCAACGTTAAGAGAAACAGTTAAAACCTCATTGATGAACTCAGACATTCAATATCATCACAATTGTATAAAATTTAGTGATGGGTACAATGGGAAAACGTTCAGACAAGTCTCCTCCTCGTCTAGGGAGATTGAAAGCTTAATCCATAGATTCCGTTTGAACGCATTGAAAACAAACATTGTGATAATGTTAAATGTATGAGTGGGAAATCCTTAAATGTCAGTCATTTGCTGATTCAATGCCCAAGAGTAAGAGAGCTACTAAGACATTCGGGTATTGATGGTTACACTGATGGATCGACTTTATTGCCTTTACCATATATTTTAAACAATTACTCTGCTCTTGTTAAAAGTGTTCAAAATGGCACTTATCTGTAGATCTTATCACTTTTTCACTTAAAATTTGTCAAGGTGGAAGAGGGATGGGGAATGAAGGGGGGGGGGGGGGGGGGGAGGGAGGGGGGGATGTCATATTCTATCGTAAATGGAATAATACAATACACTTCATCACTTGCATACATCATTCACCCACACATAAACTGAATCACTATAGTGGAAGGACATTAAACCGACGACGACACACACACACAATCACACACACACACACACACACACACACACACACACACACACACACACACACACACACGCACCACGACACGCACGCACGCACGCACGCACGCACGCACGCACGCACGCACGCACGCACGCATGCACGCACACACACACACACACACACACACACACACACACACACACACACACACACACACACACACACACACACACACACACACACACACACACACACACACACACACACACACACACACAATGCTGGTCAAGAATGATGTAAGGGGCCCCTGCCTTCTTCTTCCCCCCTCTCCATCATACAACATGCAAGTCCAACCTCACGTTCTTCCATTCCCATTCTATCCTCATCCACCTCCTGCAAACCATCAGTTTCCCACGATTCTTTATTCAGGCAACTGGAGTATTGCTGGTTAATGTTGAGGCACACATGGTGTGCGCGCGCATGTGTGTGTGTGTGTGTGTGTGTGTGTGTGTGTGTGTGTGTGTGTGTGTGTGTGTGTGTGCCTGTCTGTATGTGTGTGTCTGTGTGTGTGTGTGTGTCTGTGTATGTGCGTGCGCACTGTGTGCGTGTTTGAGTACGAGGCGCGCGCGCGCGCGCGCGCGCGCGCGTGTGTGTGTGTGTGTGTGTGTGTGTGTGTGTGTGTGTGTGTGTGTGTGTGTGTGTGTGTGCCTGTTTGAGTATGTATGTATGTGTGTGTGTGTGTGTGTGTGTGTGTGTGTGTGTGTGTGTGTGTGTGTGTGTGTGTGTGTGTGTGCCTGTGTTTTGAGTATGTATGTATGTATGTATGTGTGTGTGTGTGTGTGTGTGTGTGTGTGTGTGTGTGTGTGTGTGTGTGTGTGTGTGTGTGTGTTGCCTGCATGTGTGTGTGTGTGTGTGTGTGTGTGTGTGTGTGTGTGTGTGTGTGTGTGTGTGTGTGTGCGCGCACGTTTTTGTGTATGTACGCGCCTGTGTGTGTGTGTGTGTGTGTGTGTGTGTGTGTGTGTGTGTGTGTGTGTGTGTGTGTGTGTGTGTGTGTGTGTGTGTACGCGCGCGTCTGTGTGTGTGTGTGTGTGTGTGTGTGTGTGTGTGTGTGTGTGTGTGTACGCGCGCGTCTGTGTGTGTGTGTGTGTGTGTGTGTGTGTGTGTGTGTGTGTGTGTGTGTGTGTGTGTGTGTGTGTGTATGTGTGTGTGTGTGTGCGTCTGTGTACATGTGTGCGTGTGGGGGGGGGGGGGGGGGGGGGGGGGGGGGCGTGTGCGCGCGCGCGTGTGTGTGTGTGTTTTCGGAAGGAAGAAAAAGAACAAAGCGTGGTCTGAGCCGCCCAATGTCCTCTCAGACTCCATTTCCTTTCACCTTGATCTTGATGAGACTTTTTTTTTTCTCTCTCTCGCTATTATCGCCGTGATGTAATCTTTTCCCTTTGATCGTGATGGAGGAGGCAGAGGACGGCAAGACATGACATGAAGCAAACCAGTTATCAACGGGCTGCCACGGCGCCCGGACTGACTGATCGTAATCTGGTTTGAAGATGCAATGCATTCGGGACTCTTAGTTAGGTCTCGATGTCCAGAGTTTTGTGGCCATGACAGTCCAGTGCTCAGTTCAGTGGTTTATTTAATGTCTTTTCATCGCAGATGATATTAGACATTTTAAAACACTAAAACACTCAAGCAAACAAACAAAAAGAAACAAATAAACAACCTCCACACTTAAACTTGCCATCCATTTTAGTACTTTCAATCTCACATTTGATGTATGCATATTTACTTACATCAGTGAAATACCCTAGTGGTACCCAAAATTTGTTGGTCTGTATAAAGATTTTGCTACCTGTGACTGCGAAACAACCATGGCAGTTCCAGCAACAAATGGACCATGTAAGACAGTATTGACAGTATCAAAGTTATTCGTCTCAATACCTTTCTCCTGGTCAACATTGAGCAGTCAAGCAAAAGATGCTGCACATAAATGTTTTTTTTTTTTCTGCTGACACAAGTAATACCAGGAGAACATTTAGTGTTCCAAGTATTAAGCCTTTATCTATGAATTAATCTAACAATGTGCCTTGGGCACGATGGTAAAGTAGCCATTTTTTGTCTAAAATCTTCTCTTGTACATACTTGTCCATAATTTGAATTAATTCACAAGAGGACGAATCTAAGAGATTGTTTAATAACTTTTCAGCGTTGTGGCCACGACTGAGTCGACAGGGCAGACCATGAAAGTGGCTTGACACTTTTAAAAAAGTGACATATTTAATACCTTCTGTAAATAGATTCTCTCTCTCTCTCTCTCTCTCTCTCTCTCTCTCTCTCTCTCTCTCTCTCTCTCTCTCTGGAATGTAAGTGAGGAGGGGGTGGGGAACGAGAGGGAGGAGACAGAAGAGCAGGGGAGGGAGAGGGGGAACTGAGGGTATTACCTTATGCTGACGCAGGCTTACTCTATGAGAAACAGTCAGTGAGTTTTTGTGCGTTCCTCATTTAATACAGCTTTAAAAGCGTCCTTTGATGTCCATAGATCAAGTTGGTGCCTTCACCTTGGCCTTAATGTTTCAGACATGGACATGATTTCATCTTTTAGATTCCCCTTGCTGGTCAGCTTGGCATACTGACAACATAACTGAATGTATTCCTTTCAGTCACAGGTCTGGTTTTTTTTTTTTTTTAATGACGGAGAATTCCGAGTGAAACATTTCTGATCTGCAGAATAGCACATCTGCCAATCCATTATCTTCGGTCTTTAGAAGAGTTTCTCAAAACTTTGGAGAGAAAGTAAAATCACGCCATGGATTGGCCTCCAACCCGCGCACAATGTTCTAAACGATGGAATACGTTCCCCATTGATCACAGGGTAGTTTTCTGGTACCACAGAAGAAAAAAAAAAAGAAAGACAGCACTCAGCTCCCCCAAAAGACAAACGACAGAATAATCTCCAGGGTAACCAACGATGCACGTGCACCGCTCCCCATCCCCCACCCCCCTTCCTGACAAACAGAAAGCGTTTCGGAACTTGAGCCAACATCTCGGTGAGCATTTCATGTTGGTTGCCGTCGAGCCAACCTCGGAAACCACCTGACAGCATTTCTGGCAGACAGGATTTGAACCAGCGGTTATTTTACCAACTACCAAGCAGTATTTCAATACTACCCTACCCCCTACCCCCTCACGCTCCCCGCACCCCCCCCCCCCCCCCCCCTCTCTTCCTCTCTCTCTGCGACCTACTCGGAAACTGTAGTTGTGAAACAAGTGTTCAGGTTCTTGTCTATAGACCCCAACTTGTATGTAGACAGACAGCTTCTAGCTGGTGGATTCCGTTGTCAGTAGAAGAGGCCTTTCTGAGAGAGGTCATTCGACTGTGTGGTTCCACGGCTGTGGAACACGCCACCCAAGACTGCGAGGAACTCATCGTGAGATCATGCCAACCAGTGTTGAAAATCGACGTTATATCAGCTAAACACCGACTGTGCTGCGACTGTTGAGTGCTCTGGAAGTGTGGATTGATCGCCCCGTGAGCACGTTCGTCATTGTTTCATCCCTTTGTCGAAAAAATTATGATCTATGGTCGAGAAAAGAAAGGTGAAGGGAAGGGGTACCAGGGGTGGAGGTGGTGGTGATGGTAAAGAAAATGAGAAAAACAAAGAATGAAAGACACAGGGATGTAGCAGAAAACACGACAAGCCTTACTTCCAAACAGATGTGGGATTTCGGAGTCGACAGATTAAAGGGCCAGTCAGTTTGTGTGAATGGTCAGGATGGTAGAATGTGTGTGTGTGTGTGTGTGTGTGTGTGTGTGTGTGTGTGTGTGTGTGTGTGTGTGTGTGTGTGTGTGTGTGTGTGTGTGTGTGTGTGTGTGTGTATGTAAGTGTGTGTGTCTCCGTGTGTGTGGTGTGTGCGTGTGTGTGTGTGTGTGTGTGTGTGTGTGTGTGTGTGTGTGTGTGTGTGTGTGTGTGTGTGTGTGTGTGTGTGTGTGCGTGTGTGTGTGATCAAAACCCGTCGACTGAGAGCGTCTGTAGATTTCACAGACTATGGGTCCAACTGACCGACCTAAAAGGATATGGGCAATGTAAATCTATAGCCCTTGCCAATTAACGCATCTACCGACGTGGTATCTCTCAAGCTATGCCCGTCCCTAACACCTCCAGCGCTCTTCACACACTGCTTTCACCATCCAGTCGGCTTTTTTGCCACCGCCAGTCACCAACTCTGACGCCTGTCTGTCATTTCTTCCACAAAGAAGTCGCCTGTCGTGTTCCTTGCCGCAAGATGTTCCTAAAGGAAGTGAGGATGGTCTCTCCTGTTTACAGTACCGCATCACTAAAGGAAAATTAGCTTTTTTCTATTGATAGGACGGGTCGCTGTTGACATAAAGCAGATGCTATTTCTCTCCGTGTGAAGCAAAAGTTCCTGGACAGTGCTAGACGCTTTCCCTGGTCCAAAAGACCTTTTCAGTTCTCACCTCCCCCGTCCAAAGGAGTCTGAAGACCTGTCAACAATAAAGAACCATACTAGGTTTTCCTACGTTTCCATAGTGATGTTTCGCACCCTTATTCCTGCCTTTCCACCCTCAGCTTCATTTTTTGGACAGATAGAGGTGTCACACAGGCGGGCTACAACGAATAAAAACGGCCAGGAGTGAATCATCGTAGAACTGTGTTGTTAAATTACAAGAAGAAGAAGAAGGAGGAAGAAGAAGGAGGAGAGAAGGAGAAGGAGAGGAGAAGGAGAAGAACAAGAAGAAAAAGAAGAAGAAGAGAGGAGGAAGAAGAAGAAGAAGTCAAGGAGAAGAAGAAGAAGAAGAAGAGAAAGAAGAAGAAAAAAAAAACAACGTTGATGATTATGATGAAGGTGATAATGACAATGATGTTGATCACGATAATTCGAAGGCATCGGTGGCGAAACGTTTTAATAACAATTTTGGTGAGGATTAGGAAGTTTCAGTGGATGTCCTGTTTATTATCCTTCAGTTATACCATTGACTTTCGTATGTACCCTACATTCCATCCTCGACCTTCACCATTGACATCAATCATCTATTCTTAATCTTCAAATGTCATGAATAACATCCATTCTCAACTTTATCATTTACCTTCATCAGTAATCTTGCTCTAGACACAATGGGAGACAGGTTCCATGTGATAGTTTGAATTTGCCAAGGTTTTTTTTATCACCCTATACTGTTCAAAATTTCGGAACGTATAATGAACATGCCCTAGAAGACGACTTACCGACCTGCTTAACCTGCCAACCTGAATGAAACATCTACAAGATACTGTATAAAAATCAGTGTGGAGAAGCAAAGCTGATGATGAAAATCACAAAGCTGACTAAAACAAAGATCACGATCAGTTGAAAAGAAATGAAGACTGTCAAACAGTTCAAATCTCTTGTTGCCATTCTGAGGCAGGATGGGTCTCACTCCAAACCACTAGCACAAACTCTGTAAATAGGAGCGGCACTGGCAAAATTAAAAAGAAGGGAAAAGATGGTTGCGTGCACTTGGCAAAGCATCTTCAAACATGCATGCAATTTATGGACTCTGACACAGAACTGCAATGTAAGGACCAAACAAAGATGAGTTGTTTTGGAAGGGTACTCCCTGTTCTACGCTGTGCGTGTCACAAATGACCAAATCCACAGTACTGTCAAGTAGGAAGTTAGTGACTATGAATATATGTTGATCACATTTGAAAAAAAAAAAAAAAAACGTGTGACAAGGCCAGCTGGACTCTCTTAAACTCCCTTTTAAGGAGCAATGTAGGGGGAATAGGAGACAGGGCAAACAGAGAAAGTGGGCGGCTTGTGTGGGCGTGGAGATCTTTGCCACTGTCCAGACATTGTCTACATCCATGTCAAGGTGGAGACAACTAGAGGGAGTTCATCGTTCCAGTGCACCCACTCCCCTGGAGAGCTGGTTGCCCAGTGACAGTGATTCAGCTTTGCCTTTCCGTGTCATCAGCTGCTTTCCTTGCCAGCCTCCATCCTTAACCTTCGCCATAGGTATCCCTCATTAACCTTCAAACCAATTGCAAATGTGCAACACTCATACCCTGAGGTGGAATATGGATATTGATCATGGCAGCTAATGTGCTTGCATGGATTGGAGACTGCAGTAACCTGTAGCTTTTCATTTCTCTTTGAAATGTCTCTATAATAGTGATTTACGTCACTAGTTCGATTAAATCGCAGTTTTATTGTTTGTCAAGTTTTGCGTTACGTCTTACTCGGACTAATGCTATGACATTTTCACTCTCACTTGTGAAACATAGATACGACGAAAGGATGAAGGGCACAGGGCGGGCAGGACAAAAGAGGATAGGAGAGAAGCAGCTGCCCTGTACGACCATCGACGTCGAGTTGCTTATGGAACTTGTCACCTTTCAGGAATGATCCTAAAAGAGGTAGAAAAGAGAGTGATTCAGAAAATAAAAACAGCCAAGCGTGGCAGCGGCATGATCATGTCTCCGGTTATACCGATCTTGGTATAGTATCGATTGTCCGCACTACGCCCGTCGACAGACACGTAATAGGCACATACCAGCAGCACTGCACAGCAGAAGCAGACGACAGCACAATTTCCCACAACTAAGGATATCTTGTTTCCTGGTGATTTGCACTTCCCCTTCAACCGTCTGCACCACCCGTCCTCTTTTCTCTCTCCCTCTCCTTACACCCTCTCTCTCTCTCTCTCTCTCTCTCTCTCTCTCTCTCTCTCTCTCTCTCTCTCTCTCTCTCTCCTTTCACTCCACTTTCCCACTCCCACATCCCTCCCGTCGCCCCCACTTTCCTCTTCTGCCCAATGCCATTGCTAGCAGAATCTGTTCTGCCCTTTTCCTGTCTCGGGCTGTTGCACAATGGTCTCCTGCAGCAGCTATCTTTCTTACTGAGTCGGCATTCCTGCACTGTCGTCTAGACTGAAAAGGTCCTTGCAAATCATCTAGTTCAATCGGGCTCTTTGGTATCAGTTCGCCTTTCCCTGACTGTCAGGTCGCCAGCGCATTTCAAATGGGCACGATCAACAAAGCCTCTGACGGAGCATTATTGAAGGCTTTCTGCTCTGAACCATTGGGGAATGTTGGGCATTACTGGAATATGTTACGCCTGATTGCAGTGTAGCACTGTGGCTGACTAGAGCTTCAGATTTCCATGTGCTTTTTTTCATCATTTTGCTGGTCGATGCACATATTAAACTTAACTACTTAACACACACTGATAGAGTTACAAGCGATGGCTAATTAAAGCGAACAAATAGTGCTTAGAGAGAGAGAGAGAGAGAGAGAGAGAGAGAGGTGGGGGGGAGGCAGCTAGCTAGACAGACGGATTGAGAGACAGACAGAAAAAGTACATTTCATTCATTCTGAAGAAAAACACTAGATCGAAAATGAAAACTAGCGGTGAAGTAGATAGAACAGTGTGGGGCTCAGGAAGAACTTATTCATACGCACGCATTCAGCAACACACCTGACAGAGAACAGTACACGGCAAAATGCAACTTATTCTTTCAAAGTGAACAGGTATAAAGAATTTCAAAATATATATTTATTCTGACTACACATTTCAAAGATCATGCAAACGAACCTGCCAAGTCTCTTTAAACATAATTTGTGAAGCCAAAATATGAAAAACACAGTCCTCGAATCGAACGTGCGAGTTAATTAGCCAGAGAGAGAGAGAGAGAGAGAGAGAGAGAGAGAGAGAGAGAGAGAGAGAGAGAGAGAGAGATTGGTATCCGTGGTTGATATGGCTTTTGACTCTGTTTTCTGTGTTGAATAACTTTGGTCTTCAGCTTTGTGGAGAGGAGGGAACTTGCGACGCTTAATGTATTACCACTGAATCAAAGTAGAACTGCTGTGGCTGATCAGTGCAATATCTCACAGCAGAGGGAGAATGGAAAAGGGGGAACGGTTGGAAGTGTTTCACCGAACCTCATCAAGCACAGGCCTTTGCACACAGGGGGTGATTCATCCCTTCAAAAAACATTGTTTTTTTTTTTTTTATGCGGCAACCAATGATGGAATCTCACACAGCAGTGTGTAATCCAGCCTGTGTCAACTGGTAGTGTGCGCACGGGGGTCTTGGTGACCCTCGTTACCGCGCGGGATATAAAAAAAGTGCAAAGTTGCGTTAACTGTGCCTGTTTTGCATCAAGCTTGCTGGCGACACAAGATGTGTAAAATGAAAAAATTTTTTTTTTTCCCGTGCAAGAGCAGTCTCTCAAGTGAGTTTTATGCCCCTCTTTTTTTGGCTGTTTAAGCGCGGGGTGGTTACTGTCAGCCCTTTTCTCACCATGCCACCACGAAGAAAGAAAACTTAGCACCTTTGACAAAACCAGGGCGATTGCGTGGATACAAGATGGCATTGCAAAGGCTGAAGTGGCGCGACGACTTGGTGTGCATCATTCAGTTATTGTTAGACTGAATCAGCGTTTTAGGGCGACCAACAGCGTTGAAGAGAGGCCACGGTCAGGTCGGCCTAGGCAGACTACTCCCAGAGAAGATCGTTTCATCGAGAGGCAGGCCCTATTGCAGCGGGATACCACTTCCACCAGCATCCAAAGGCAGCTTCGTATGGCAAATAACACCATCCTCAGCCGTCAAGCCATACGAAACCGTCTTCACCACTTCGGCCTCAGATCACGTCGCCGCCCAGCTGTTCGACCACGACTGCTAGCAGCCCATAGGCTGGCTCGCCGAGCTTTCTGCCATCGTCATGTGAGATGGAACCAACAACAGTGGTCCCAGGTCCTCTTTTCAGATGAGTCGCGGTTTAGTCTTGAACACAATGACGGCCGAACTAGAGTTTGGAGGCGTGTTGGTGAACGTTACATTGATGCAGCTGTTCGCCAGACCAGGGCCTTTGGGGGAGGATCTGTTATGGTATGGGGTGCCTTCAGCCTCCACCACAAGACACCACTCTACCATATTGATGGAAAACTCACAGGCATCCGCTATCGGGATGAAATCCTGGCGCCTTTCGTTGTTCCGACCATGCAACGGATAGGACCCATGGCAGTCTTC
The DNA here is from genome assembly GCA_016801955.1 of Conus betulinus. Lineage (NCBI taxonomy): Eukaryota > Metazoa > Mollusca > Gastropoda > Neogastropoda > Conidae > Conus > Conus betulinus. Next base: position 20,543 of record JADBJO010000892.1, on the reverse strand, counting down.
CAAACGACAATGCTCGGCCACATAGGGCCGGGTGGCCGAAAAAAAAAACTTCATTGTGCAGGCCGGCATCAACAGGATGATCTTCCCGGCGTATAGTCCCGACCTCAATCCCATCGAGCATATGTGGGATGAGTTGGGGAGACGTGTGAAGGAGAACCATCCACCTCCCAGAGACCGCCAGGATCTTCCAAATGCTGCAACTGGAATGGCAGAGAATCCCTCAGAGGGTCATCAGAACACTGGTCAACTCGATGAGGAGTCGCTGCGTGGAATGTCTCGCCAATGGCGGTGGCCACACCCACTATTGAAATGATTTTGTGAACTGACTTTATGTGACTAGTATATATATATATACATCATGCCAAGGTCATATATATATATATATATATATGTGTGTGTGTGTGTGTGTGTGTGTGTGGCGTGAGTAAGCTAGCATTTAAGACCACCGAGGGGAAAAAAAAAAAAAAATACGTTTAAAATTACCACTCACACACACATGCACACACACTCACACACACACACAAACACACACCAATACGGACA
>JADBJO010000892.1:0-15000 GCA_016801955.1 Conus betulinus | reverse complement strand
CCTGCTGCAAAGAGCCGTACCCGGACGTGCGCTTCACCATCATCATCATCCGCAAGACCCTGTACTACCTGTTCAACATCATCTTCCCCTGCCTGTGGCTGACCATCCTCAGCCTGCTGGGCTTCTGGCTGCCCCCGGACTCCGGGGAGAAGATCACGCTGGGCATCACCGTGCTGCTGGCCTTCTCCGTCTTCATGCTGCTTATTGCCGAGTCCATGCCGGCCACGTCTGAGTTCGTGCCGCTCATCGGTGGGCGCAGGCTAGGCTGGGTGTAGAGGGGTAGTGTTGAAAGAGAGAGAGAGAGAGAGAGGAGAGGGGAGGAGAGAGAGAGAGAGAGAGAGAGAGAGAGAGAGAGAGAGAGAGAGAGAGAGAGGGAGGGAGGGAGTGTGTGCGTGTGTGTGTGTGTGTACACGTATGTGGTGTGGTGTATCGTGTGTGTGTGTGTGTGTGTGTGTGTGTGTGTGTGTGTGTGTGTGTGTGTGTGTGTGTACACACGTGTGTGTGTGTGTGTGTGTGTGTGTGTGTGTGTGTGTGTGTGTGTGTGTGTGTGTGTGTGTGTTCACGTGGAATTAATGAATGACGCTTCTCCTTGAAATATCCACCGACCTAAATCTTCTCTGACTCGAGTATAATGTAATCCTTCCTCTGATATCCCTCTCCAAGTACCATTCTAGAATTTACATTGGGGAGTGGACTTCCCAGAGGTAGACCGGAGATGTTCTGGGTGTACAACATATAGGACTAGACTAGTTGCAATGCCTCTGCCTTGTTGCGCATGACTGGGGACAGAAATGTTGGTATCTCTGACTGCTGAAGCTTCTTCCACTCCATTTTCTAAGACCTAGTGTCATGAAATGCTGCTGCTGCTGCTGCTGCTGCTGCTGCTGCTTCTGCTGCTTCTGCTGCTGCTACTGCTGATGATATAATGATGATGATGATGATGATGATGATGATGATGATGATGATGATAATGATGATGATGATGACGATATGATGATGATGTGTGTGAATGACAAGCAGGAAAACTGGATGGTTTCAATGCCGAAGCCTCAATTGAAGGGTCAAGGAACGTCACCAGGTTCGTAGACACCAGAACTGATACCTGTTGCAACTTCAAAGAGTGTAGTTGTTTGATACGAAAGAAAGGCGCCTGAGGAAGAGCAATGTTCTGATCGTGCAAAAAAAATAGATACACAGGATTGACACCACAGTTTGAACAACGATTCCTTCCAAACCGTCTGAAAATGAAGGAAATTATACAAAAGTGCGAATGGACATCAGGACATCGATCCTGGCCATAGTGTAAACTAATGATGCAATACATATATATATGCTATGGGAAATCGATTCAAACCCAAGTTTGTAACATATTACACGACAAATGAACACCGGGAGGTCGATCCTAGCCCTTGTTGGGAACATAACATATGTCCATGTATCTGATAACTACTGCAATACTCCAGATATATTTTCCTCGTTTCAAAGACTGACAGTCGTTCGTATCGTGCGCAGGTATCTACCTAACGGTGACCATGGCCATGACCTCCCTGTCCATCATCCTCACCGTCTTCGTGCTGCAGCTGCACCACGTGGGCCTCACCAGAAGCGTGTGCCTCGCTGGATGTGGACGCTGGTCATCGACATCCTGGCGCCCGTGGTGTGCCTGTGCCACGTGCAGCAGCGCTACCGCTACCTCACCACCCGCCCTCAACAAGACGGACCGCGCCCTGCAGCAGTCCCAGCAAGGCTCCGGCAAGAAGCCGGAGGGCGTCGCCCTCAACACCGTGATCGGAGGAGACTCCGCCACCTCCTCGTTTACGAGCGGCGCCGGTATCGGTAGAGGGGGCGGGGCAACTGCAACGGCATCATCATGTCCGGGGGCAGGGCATCGGGCGCTGGTCGAGGAGGGGGGCAGGAAAGCATCCATGAACAGAGGATCCTCGGGACTCGGCGAGGACATCAGGAAAGAGAGACCTCGTAGTGAAGGCGGAGTCTCCAACAGAGGCTCTGAGAGTCACGTCAGCTCAGCAACGTCGTCGGTGCAGTCGGCACTCGTGACTTCACACAACGAAGACAGTCGAGGTGCTCAGGTCCATAACGGCACTGAACGGTCTTCTCGCAGAGCTCCGGCACGGAGGGACCCGCGCTGGAGGCCTGCTGAGTACGTGAATTGTCGCGCCAGCAGCCAGAGCTCTGTGGAGAGTCCGCAGCGCACGCAGTCTCCTGCTAGTGATGGTGCCGTCCACCGGCAGGACGTCCCAGATGGTGGTGCTCACGCAGACAGCGGCGTCCCCTTGACGACGGTCAGTCCAGCCTGCTGCTTACCCTCCTCTGATGACGTCACTCATGCCAAACTTCGTCACCATCTACGGGAAGGGGTCTGTGAAACCAGCCTCTCCTCTAAGGATGTTCCGCTCTCGCCAGACCTTTCTCCTCAGAATCCGCTTCTTCACAGACCAGCACCCGGCATCACGGGGACGTCAGGACGCCCCAGGGGAGAGGCACCTCCAGCCTACCACTCCGCACAAATGCAGCACTCCACCCCCGAGGCGGTAGTCCGGGATTACTACGTCACCTCCGGCACCCCTGGTCGGGAGAGGCGCCAGGAACCCCCCAGCCAGGCTGGAGGGAGGGACTATCAGAAAGAGCAGATCACTCAGCACCTGGAGGTCCTGGTGAGCCGAGACGACGAGGACGATTACCACCAGGACGTGGTGACGGAATGGCGGGTAGTGGCGCACGTCATGGACCGTCTGCTCTTCTGGCTCTTCCTCCTGGTGGCCATCGTGTCCTCCTTCATCATCCTCATCATCAAACCCCTCACCAAACCCGAAAAGTGGCGTGAAGAATGAGGAGGTCGGTTTCCAGTGATGACTTTCCTTGCAACAGACTTCCAACATGTCATGCTACCCGCCTGCACAACCTCGAACCAAAGCCAGTCCACCTCGCACTGGTTACTGAGCCGGCGAGCGGTGTGACCACTCCTCACCCAAGATCATGATATTCCGAGGTTTACGCTGGTGGCAGCGGCATTGCTAAACTCGACGATGCGTGCTTTGGAAATTGCTGTTAATGTGGTACTTCCAGTTGTAGCTTGGTCTTGCTGATTATGAAATGAAGTTACTTGGAAAGATCAGGAATCTACGGCAATATAGATAAAATACACGTGGGCGTGTGAAAATATGCGGACATTCCTATAGTCCGACTCCGAGTTTTCTGGTATTGGACGGTGCATTCTGAATGTGTGCGGTCATCTTATTTTCTGGTGTGTTAAACAGGCAGACTGGTATCGCTCAAGTTTATGCATCTGTTATCGAGCCTGACAAAGCAGTGACAGGATGTGCACACACGAAAGACGTCAGGGGATGACAGTTCTGAGCATTAAATTCTTTTCTCGTACCTCTTACTTTAGACAGCTTTACCAAAAGCTCTGTGCGCAAGTGTGCGCATGCCGATGAATAAGTACCTGCGTGAATCTGCGCGCGCTTGTGTACGTGTCTTGTATATGTGCATTGGTGCAGGTACATTTTTTGTGTGCTGGTCTGTGTGTGGAAAAGGGTGTGTCTTTTTTGTTTGTTTGTGTGTTTGTTTTCAATTCACAGCAAACAAAAAAAAAAAAAAAAAAAAAAAGAAAGAAAGAAAAGAGCCGCTGTGGCACAATGGTTAGCGTCGCGGATTTGCAGCTTGGTGTGGGGGTTGATTTCATTGATTTCCATCAGAGCCATTTCTTTTTGGGGGGATATTTTTCTGCCCGGTCTGGCTCCTACCCCGAGTTCAGTTTGCTATGGGCTCTGTAAGGAAAACCGGAAGCACTCAATCAAGCTTCATCCCCTCAATGGACACATCCCTCAGAGTGTTGCTCAAATTTCCTGACCAACACCGCAGGTGTCTGTATTCCTCGGGGCTGGTTGACGCTGGGATATAATAATGGAAACAAGCGTAGAATACATCCCTGACATGCAGTCTCAGACTTAAAGGGAACTCGTTAGCATCATCTTCATCATCTTTGTCTTCACTAATTAGCATTGATAATAAATAACAACAACAAACCAGTTCCCTGAGATGTGCTCGTCTGGCCCTACCTGCGAGGACAAAAAACCGGCAGAAAGGAGATTCGAACTTTAATGACGGCTCTTCGCGTAGCTCGGTCTATTTCCCACTCCGATGTTGCCGCAATATGTATTTTGACATAATTTTTCGTTGTCATTAAAGTCCTTGACATTTGAAACCTTTGTTTTCAACGTTCTCGAAACTAGGTGTTTTTTTTTTTTTTTCCCAATGCTCTTTAAATTTTCTTTTCCAATCTAGGGTTTTTTGTGTTTTTCGTTTTTGTTTTAGTTTGACTAAGTTTTTTGTTGTTGTTCAAATGCTCTTTACATGTGTTTTTTCCAATGTAGGGTTTTTTTTTGTGCTGCTTTTTTGTTTGTTTTTATTTGTGCATTTGTTATTTTTGTTTTGTTTTGTTCGTTTTTTTTTTTTCATTTCTTAATCCAGACTCGACAAAAAAATACAAATATAACGTTAAATTATTAGTGACAGCTAAGTTTCTTGAATGTCAAATTTTTTTCTTTTCTTTTATGCTAGAGTTTTATCTCTCTCTCTCTCTCTCTCTCTCTCTCCTCTCTCTCTCTCTCTCTCTCTCCTCTCTCTCTCTCTCTCTCTCTCTCTCTAATTTTTTTGTTGTGTGTGCGTGCATAGTGTCCCCGTAGTCATCAATGCGCACAAGAGAATGTGAATGGTGGAGGTCACGGACGAGAGCTCTTCAATGTGAGAGAGAGATTCGCTCATGCAAATCGTTCGCTTTTTTTTTTTTTTTTTTTTTTTTTTTTTTTTTTGAACAAGCAAACTGTAATAACAACGGCCCGCATCGCTCGGTCTGTGTTAAAAACCGGTTCTATTTTGTTAATAACCGTTGTTGTTTGTTATTGTTTTTTTGGTTTTTTTTGTATGATTATCACGTTGACGAATATCGTTAAATGCCGGTTGTGTATGGTTGACACATTTTGTGCTTGTCTGCGCCATGGCGCTCTGTGAATGTAGCGCGGTCATCTGCTGATGTTTGAACCTTTTCCTCCACAACAGAGACGAGGTGATTGTTAAAGCTACTGTCAGGAAACTGGACAAATAAATATATGTATACATTGATTCTCGTGATTCCATTTGTTCTCTTTGGCGCGTTATGGTCAAGACATTCAGAAGACTTGTGTGGGGTTTTAAAAAATATTGGTATGAACACTTTTTTTTTTTTTTAAGATGTTGATTATGATTAGTCCGTTTGATCGTTTGTGAGTTCATAGCCTGATTTTAATTTAACAGTGGTGTGGTAAGTAGAGTCCCGTTATGCATTCTCTCTCTCTCGTCATCCTCTCTCTCCTCTCCTCTCTCTCTCTCTTCTCTCTCTCTCTCTCTCTCTCTCTCTCTCTCATCACCCCATTTCTTTTTTCTTTCTGTATGCATTTTTTTTTTCTTTTTTTATCTAATGGAATTGGACGTAGCTAACCCCCTCCCCCCCCCCCCCCCCTCTCTCTCTCTCTCTCGATCTCTTTAAGACCCTCCCTCTAGCTCCCCCCCCCCACCCCTACCTTCCCTGCCTCCTCCTCCTCACCCCTCTATGTTTCTCTCTATCTCTCTCAGTATCTCTGTCTCGTCTCATCCTCCCTCTCTCTTCTTCTTCTTCCTTCTTCTTCTTCTTCTTCTTCTCTTCTTCTTCTTCTTCGTCTTCGTCTTCTTCTTCTTCTTCTTCTTCCTTCTCCCTTCCTTCTCCTCCCCATTTCTCTTCTCCTCTTTATCTTTTTTCTTCTCTCTTTGCTTCCTTTGTTCTTTCCCCTCCCCCCCCCCCACCTCTCTCTCTCTCTATCTCTCTCTTGCTTCTTCTTCTTCTTCTTCTTCTTCCTTCTTCTTCTTTCTTCTCTCCTTCTCCTTCCCCTCCTCTTCTTCCCTCTGTCTTTTTTTTTTCGCTCTTTGCTTCTTAAGTTCCTTCCCTCCTCCCCCCCCCCCCCTCTCTCTCTCTCTCTCTCTCTCTTTCTTTCTTTTCTTCTTCTCTCCTTCTCCTTCCCCCCTCCTCTCCCCTCTGTGTATTTTTCTCTCTCTTTGCTTCTTTTGTTCCTCCCCCCCCCTCTCTCTCTCTCTTCTTCTTCTTCTTCTTCTTCTTCTCCTACTCCTCCCCCATTCCCCTCTCTTCTTCTCCTTGACTCCTTCTCCCCTCCTCTCCTTCTGTCTTTTTTTTTTCTCTTTTTTGCTTCTTTTGTTCTCCCCACCCCCTTCTATCTCTTCTCTTCTTCTCTCCTTCTCCTTCCCTCCTCCCCTCTGTCATTTTTCCCTCTCTTTGCTTCTTTTGTTCTTCCCTACCCTCTTCTAGCTCTCTTCTGGCCAACAGTCTCCTCATCTCTGTTTCCGCTTTGTTTCGTCATTGTGTATCATGAATTCGGATCTTCTTTTATGATTCTCATCATTATCTCTGCTTCTCAACCTGTGTTTATCCTTTGTCTTTCTCGTTTGTTTATTATTTTTTCTTTTAACCAATAAAAAATGATTAAACCGACAGTTTCTGTGGATCAATGTGTGTGTGTGTGTGTGTGGTGTGTGAGAGAGAGAGAGAGAGAGAGAGAGAGAGAGAGAGAGAGGGAGAGAGAGAGAGAGAGAAAGAAAAAGAAAGAAAGAAAGAGGAGAGAGAGAGAAGAGAGGACCTCAGAGAGGAGAGAGAGAGAGAGAGAGAGAGAGAGAGAGATTCACGATCCTTAAGCGATCCATACCCCATCTCTCTCGTCTCTCTCTCTCTATCTCTCCTCTCCTCTCTCTCTCTCTCTCTCTCTCTCTCTCTCATACTGCCGTGCCCTGGACACAATGGATCTCTATCATTTCAAGCCCTTAGCAGCTACGGGACATTCATCTTTACAAAACATGTTTAATCTCCGTCGATGGTGCTTCAGTTTCATGTTGTTTACAACCAAGACGACCGCAACGCAAGAACCCGTGTTAGGGATGGTGTCGTCGATGGGAGAGAATAAAGCTAGTATTAATTTATAAATCCAAAAGTTTCTTGTTGTGAATATGAGCCATAATAACGACAAGTTTCTAAACAGAATCATACTAATGTTTAACAATGTGAAATATTCGAGGATAAAGCTCCAAAAACTCCCTTGACCAAAAGAGCCACCCTGTTTTTGTCTATCTAACACTCCCCCCCCCCTCCCTCCCCCGGCTTACTCTCTCTATTAACACCCCCCCCCCACCCCACCCCACCACCACCACCACCAAAAACCAACCATATATGCTGTCCTCCTTCCATCCAACACCCAACACCCAACCCACGCTCTCCCACAGCATGGTGCGCCCCAAGTCTTGAAGATCGTTCCACCTGTGACAACAAACTGGCTGACCATAGAAACTACAGCTCCGTTACTATCAGCAGTTTCCTGTTGGACATTGAGTTTTAATCTACGACGATTGAAGATCAATTTTACATTCCATTCAGTTTTCTGTAAAATCAAACAGTTGTTATTCCTATCTTCCTTTTACTGTGCGATATCCTCGTTTTGTGCCAACGCGTTCCGAATTTACCGATTTACCCTTACCGAAGTAGCCAACGATCAAAGTATCTTCGACAGTGTTTTTTCATCATTAAACATCGAATTCCATATATCTACAGAGCCTGAAACTCCTCTCTCTCTCTCTCTCTCTCTCTCTCTCTCTCTCTCTCTTCTCACACACACACACACACACACACACACACACAGAGAGAGAGAGGAGAGAGCGAGAGAGAGAGAGAGAGAGAGGAATGTGCGAAGTAAATGCACACTAATTACACACAATCACAAATAGACACACGAGAATTTTCCACGGACGTAGCAAATAAGACACATTAAAGCATAAACAATGCTTCCCAGATGGATGACAATAGCAGAATGAGTGTTCTTTTCACTCTTCAGCCTATGTGCATGAATAAGGGCTGGTTAAAACGATACATAAAGAGACAGATAGCATCGTAATCACTTTGAGTCCCCAAAGACTGTCGCTTCAGGGAAAACGAAGTCCAGCATTCTCCTTCCACGCTTCAGGATAGAGTTTCAAAATCTTCTGAAATTAAAAGAAAAAAGCATCACGATGAATCGCTATTGGAAATCCTTAGTGAGTAATGAAAAGGAGTCTTGGGAAAAACGTGTGTAACAATTCTTAAACCGCGTAACATTATAATTGATTATCGGTACAAATATTTGAGACTTTGCGTGAAACGAGTTTACAAACAGAAGATATTTGTATAATTCGCGACGGCGGTGATGATGTTAATAATGAATATAACGATGATGGTTGTATCAACTACCCAATGACTAGAAAAGAATTATCGTTCGCAATAAGAAAATAAGGATGGTTAATTTGCTGCTTCCAGACGGAATTATTTCGGAAATGCTAAAACATGCAGTCAGCAGGAGGTTGAAGATGTAAAAACTGGGAAAATGAAATTAAGAAAAATATGAAAACTCTTCACTGGCTGCATAAGGGAACCATCGCAATCCCTTTTAAAGGCAGATATATTTGTATTGCCTGCTCCGAGGCCTTTCGTCCGCTGGGTCGGAAAACTCATCAGGGAGACACGGCTGGCTGTATCTGCGCTCCTGGCGTCAAATAGAGACACACCACAGTCCACAATACCGTGGTGTTCTCACCACCAAGGGTGCAAAAAAGAATCCAATAGCACCCCCAAAGCAGCCAGCGAAGAGTAGTAAAGGAAACCAAATGAAAGGGTGGGGAGGAAAAAAGTTGCTGAAAAAACTACAGATATTATGCAGATAGTATAAAATGTAGGGGCCAATCTTTGAGCCTACGCTGAGGATCCACCCAAGGATGCAAGGGAGATCAGAAGACAAACACAAAGACAGACAGAAACAAACAAACAAATACAAGTAACCTCGATTTAATCAAAACGAAATCGGAAATGAAATGAGGCAGGGAACAGCAAACAATAAACAGTAAATAAGTGGGGTAGTCTTTGCTCCCATAAGGAAACCTAACACAGAGTAACTTTTATTCAGACTGGCACACAGCCTTTTAAACTTGAATAAAGTCAGACAAATACAAAGACGAACAAATCTAATAGTGGGGGAAAAACAAGCGCAGGCCCAACAACTAAATTGTCTTCATAGTAATGACTTGGCAAAACTTTGAACTATGGAGGGGGGGGGGGGGGGGGGGGGGGGGGGGGGGGGGGGGGGGGCAGCAGGAGGTTGAAGATGTAAAAACTGGGAAAATGAAATTAAGAAAATATGAAATGAAAACTCTTCACTGGCTGCATAAGGGAACCATCGCAATCCCTTTTAAAGGCAGATATATTTGTATTGCCTGCTCCGAGGCCTTTCGTCCGCTGGGTCGGAAACTCATCAGGGAGACACGGCTGGCTGTATCTGCGCTCCTGGCGTCAAATAGAGACACACCACAGTCCACAATACCGTGGTGTTCTCACCACCAAGGGTGCAAAAAAAAGAATCCAATAGCACCCCCAAAGCAGCCAGCGAAGAGTAGTAAAGGAAACCAAATGAAAGGGTGGGGAGGAAAAAAAAGTTGCTGAAAAAAACTACAGATATTATGCAGATAGTATAAAATGTAGGGGCCAATCTTTGAGCCTACGCTTGAGGATCCACCCAAGGATGCAAGGGAGATCAGAAGACAAACACAAAGACAGACAGAAACAAACAAATACAAGTAACCTCGATTTAATCAAAACGAAATCGGAAATGAAATGAGGCAGGGAACAGCAAACAATAAACAGTAAATAAGTGGGGTAGTCTTTGCTCCCATAAGGAAACCTAACACAGAGTAACTTTTATTCAAGACTGGCACAGCCTTTTAAACTTGAATAAAGTCAGACAAATACAAAGACGAACAATCTAATAGTGGGGGAAAAAAAAAAGCGCAGGCCAACAACTAAATTGTCTTCATAGTAATGACTTGGCAAAACTTTGAACTTACGGGAGGGGGGGGGGGGGGGGGGGGGGGGGGGGGGGCAGGAGGTTGAAGATGTAAAAACTGGGAAAATGAAATTAAGAAAAATATGAAAACTCTTCACTGGCTGCATAAGGGAACCATCGCAATCCCTTTTAAAGGCAGATATATTTGTATTGCCTGCTCCGAGGCCTTTCGTCCGTCCGCTGGGTCGGAAACTCATCAGGGAGACACGGCTGGCTGTATCTGCGCTCCTGGCGTCAAATAGAGACACACCACAGTCCACAATACCGTGGTGTTCTCACCACCAAGGGTGCAAAAAAAAGAAATCCAATAGCACCCCCAAAGCAGCCAGCGAAGAGTAGTAAAGGAAACCAAATGAAAGGGTGGGGAGGAAAAAAGTTGCTGAAAAAACTACAGATATTATGCAGATAGTATAAAATGTAGGGGGCAATCTTTGAGCCTACGCTTGAGGATCCACCCAAGGATGCAAGGGAGATCAGAAGACAAACACAAAGACAGACAGAAACAAACAAATACAAGTAACCTCGATTTAATCAAAACGAAATCGGAAATGAAATGAGGCAGGGAACAGCAAACAATAAACAGTAAATAAGTGGGGTAGTCTTTGCTCCCATAAGGAAACCTAACACAGAGTAACTTTTATTCAGACTGGCACAGCCTTTTAAACTTGAATAAAGTCAGACAAATACAAAGACGAACAATCTAATAGGGGGGAAAAACAAGCGCAGGCCACAACAACTAAATTGTCTTCATAGTAATGACTTGGCAAAACTTGGCAAAACTTTGAACTTATGGGGGGGGGGGGGGGGGGGGGGGGGGGGGGCAGCAGGAGGTTGAAGATGTAAAAAACTGGGAAAATGAAATTAAGAAAATATGAAAAAATTCACTGGCATGCATAAGGGAACCATCGCAATCCCTTTTAAAGGCAGATATATTTGTATTGCCTGCTCCGAGGCCAGTGAAGAGTTTTCATATTTTCTTAATTTCATTTTCCCCAGTTTTACACCTTCAACCTCCTGCTGCCCCCCCCCCCCCCCCCCCCCCAGCCCCCCCCCCCCCCCAGGCAATACAAACCCCCACCCCTGCCCCCCCCCCCCCCCCCCCCCAAATGAAATTATGCAGCCACCCCCCAAGTTTTCAAATTTTCAATTTCCCCTTGCCCCCCCCCCCCCCCCCCCCCCTGCCCCCCCCCCCCCCCCCCCCCCCCCCCCCCCCCCCCCCCCCCCCCCCTCCATAAGTTCAAAGTTTTGCCAAGTCATTACTATGAAGACAATTTAGTTGTTGGCTGCGCTTGTTTTTTTCCCCCACTATTAGATTGTTCGTCTTTGTATTTGTCTGACTTTATTCAAGTTTAAAAGGCTGTGCCAGTCTTGAATAAAAGTTACTCTGTGTTAGGTTTCCTTATGGGAGCAAAGACTACCCCACTTATTTACTGTTCCTCATTTCATTTCCGATTTCGTTTTGATTAAATCGAGGTTACTTGTATTTGTTTGTTTCTGTCTGTCTTTGTGTTTGTCTTCTGATCTCCCTTGCATCCTTGGGTGGATCCTCAAGCGTAGGCTCAAAGATTGCCCCCTACATTTTATACTATCTGCATAATATCTGTAGTTTTTCAGCAACTTTTTTCCTCCCCACCCTTTCATTTGGTTTCTTTACTACTCTTCGCTGGCTGCTTTGGGGGTGCTATTGGATTCTTTTTTGCACCTTGGTGGTGAGAACACCACGGTATTGTGGACTGTGGTGTGTCTCTATTTGACGCCAGGAGCGCAGATACAGCCAGCCGTGTCTCCCTGATGAGTTTCCGACCCAGCGGACGAAAGGCCTCGGAGCAGGCAATACAAATATATCTGCCTTTAAAAGGGATTGCGATGGTTCCCTTATGCAGCCAGTGAAGAGTTTTCATATTTTTTAATTTCATTTTTCATTTTTTACATCTTCAACCTCCTTCAACCCCTGCTGCCCCCCCCCCCCACCCCCCCCCCCCCCCTCCATAAGTTCAAAGTTTTGCCAAGTCATACTATGAAGACAATTTAGTTGTTGGCTGCGCTTGTTTTTCCCCACTATTAGATTGTTCGTCTTTGTATTTGTCTGACTTTATTCAAGTTAAAAGGCTGTGCCAGTCTTGAATAAAAGTACTCTGTGTTAGGTTTCCTTATGGGAGCAAAGACTACCCCACTTATTTACTGTACCACAGTATTGTGGACTGTGGTGTGTCTCTATTTGACGCCAGGAGCGCAGATACAGCCAGCCGTGTCTCCCTGATGAGTTTCCGACCCAGCGGACGAAAGGCCTCGGAGCGGGCAATACAAATATATCTGCCTTTAAAAGGGATTGCGATGGTTCCCTTATGCAGCCAGTGAAGAGTTTTCATATTTTTTTTAATTTCATTTTCCCAGTTTTTACATCTTCAACCTCCTGCTGCCCCCCCCCCCCCCTCCCCCTCCTCCCATAAGTTCAAAGTTTTGCCAAGTCATTACTATGAAGACCACAATTTAGTTGTTGGCCTGCGCTTGTTTTTCCCCACACTATTAGATTGTTCGTCTTTGTATTTGTCTGACTTTATTCAAGGTATTGTACTACTTTCACATGAAAGAGCCGTACAGACGGTCCTAACAACTACACATGGATATCGCTGTGAGATGCTATTAGTAAGTGGTATGGATCCATCGTAAACTATGGGATTAAAGCGTGGATTGAGTGGCATGCATTAAGTGCAAAATGTCAAACTTGGCTTAAAAGAGAGACTACTTCATCACTGATCACATGTATACATGATTAGCTCCAATCTAAGAGCACTTCTGTTTGAACCGTCAAACTTTACGTTGCTTTTAATGACTTGTAGAAAGCTTTTGACTCCGTTAGAAAGGAACGTGGTTTTGGGGCTAATTTCTGGTAAAGAAATAGTGTTTTTAAAAAACTTTTCCTAAGTATCTATAGCATGCAGATCCGAAGTCAGGGCAATTTTTTTCCAGGGCAAATTTAACCGACTGCTTAAATCGTACCCGAGGGATAAGACAAGGCGACGGTGTACACTCTACACTCTGGTGTTGTTTTCTTGTGCTATATATGAAATTAGTGATAGAAATGGTTCAGAACAGGGACCATAGGTGGACATTCACACTGTCATTAGCTTGAATTATTTCTATACCTCTTCAAAGATAATGTAGCCCTCCAGTTGTAAAAGTAGGTGGATTACAGACACAACTGATTAGTATATAAAGAGCAGCATAACTTAATTTCTTTTGTCAATAAATGTTCGAACCATGAGCGGCAAGGGCCTATTAATGAATAAAATCTCGCTCTCTCTCTCTACTCTTGCTCTACTCTCTCTCTCTCTCTGTCTGTCTCTCTCTCTCTCTCTCTCTCTCTCTCTTCTCTCTCTCTCTCTCTCTCTCTCTCTCTGCATGCCCAGAGGAACATGCACCCTTTAAAAAAAAAATCACCAGGACTATACTGATTTCAAACACAACTTCCTAAATGAAATAGCGTTAGCTTCAAGTCAACGTAAATTACTTCATTTTCCCTATTCAGAATCAAGCGCACTGCCAACACACACACGTGCGCGCGCACACGCATTCACGCACGCATTCACACACGCACGCACGCACGCACGCACGCACGCACACACACACACACACACACACACACACACACACACACACACACACACACACACACACAAAACACATACGCACGCACGCAAGAAAACACACAGACAAACAAACAAACAAACAAAATAAACAAACCAGGAAACGTTGTGATCAGTTTGGAAAAAAATCTGCCTTTTAACAGGGATCTGCAGAGTGCTTCCCTTTTGGCAGCCCGATTAACTGGCTAGGGACAGGGCGGAGAAGAAAGGGAAAGAAGGAAACAAGCGAACGAAAACATTTTCGACATCACTTGACAGGCCAGATTGCAGTGAAACCCGCGATTTTTACATTACTGAAGAGAGAGAGAGAGAGAGGGAGAGAGAGAACGAGAGAGAGAGAGGAGAGAGAGAGAGATGAGAGAGAGAGAGAGACGAGAGTGTGTGTGTTGTGTGTGTTGTGTGTGTGTGTGGTGGTGTGTCTGTCTGTCTGTCTGTCTGTCTGTCTGTCTGTTTGTGGTGAATAAGCTTGTGAGTGCGCTCGCGAGTGTGTGTGTGTGTGTGTGTGTTGTGTGTGTGTGGGTCGTAGAAGAGAGAGAGAGAGAGAGGGAGAGAGAGAGAGATGAGAGGTGAGGGGAGAGAGGAGAGGGAGGCGAGGCGAGGGAGAGAGAGGGAGGGACGAGGCTTTGGGAGGGGACATCCGTTGGACCAATGACTGAACAACAGCGAGGGGGGGGGAATGAATAGAAAAATATATCACCAAGCCCCCTGCCCCCTCCCCCCCCCCCCCCCTGGCCCCCCCCCCCCCCACCCCCCCCCCCCCTCCCCTTGCCACGGCTCTTTTTGTGCTTTTTCTTTCATAATGGTTTTTTTTCGTTTAAAAATAAAAAGGATAGAAAGAAAGGAAGGAAGGAAGAAAAGGAAGGAAGAAAAAAGAGGAAAAAAAAAAAAAAAAAAAACTGAACGAAGAAAAAAAAAATCCAATTTTTATGCACATAACCGACTTGTAATGTTCCTTACAGCGTTCTTTGAGTGCTCTCCAAAAGCACGTTATTGTTTGTGTGTTAGACACCCCACCTCCTGGGAGATTTTGTTTTCATTTGTGTTTGTTAGCTTGTCTGTTGGGGATATTACGCAAGTGAAAAAAAAGATAATGTGTTCTATAGCGATTTCAACGAAACTCGGTGGAAAGATGGAATAAGGTGCGAAGAAGGTGAACCATTACAGTTTTGGCCTGAGTCAAGATTAAAAGAACGGTCTAGAATCCCTTAGAAGAAGAAGAAAGAAGAAGAGAAGAAGAAGAAGAAAAAGAGAAGCAGAAGAAGATTATGATCATGAGTGGAGGAGGAGGCATGGGGAGGGTGAGGAAAGGGGGGTTGGGGGGGGGGGGGGGGGGGCAGAACCAGAGGAGGAAAGTACGATTCTAAGCTTAGGAGTTGCTGTGTTGGTTTTCT
>JADBJO010000891.1:522500-535000 GCA_016801955.1 Conus betulinus | reverse complement strand
CATCATCATTGTTATCATTATTATTGTCATCATTCGTATCATCATCATTTCTATTATTGTTATTATCATATCATTATCATTGTTGTTGTTATATTCATGTTATTTTGTTGTTCTTTGTTTTTGTTGTTGTTATCATTATCATCATTGTTATTATCACTATCATTATATTAGATCTACAGGGAGTAAATCAGTATCAGGTCTTCATGAAACAACTCACCAGAGGAGACACTGCACTGCTGCCGAGTCACTTCAGTGGTGTTCAGTGGCGCCTGTTCTGGTCCAACAGTCGCAGGACACCACCACCGAAGTTCCCTTCTTCTGACACTGATCAATGTTAGGTCGCAGAGCCTGTGCAAGTGAGCTTCCCTCACCCCCCCCCCCCCCCCACCCCCTTCAGAGGCGCCACCAGGCCCCTCCAAATACAGTGCCCTTGACCTTTGCAACAGCGATGACCTCCACCACGACCTTGTCACAGGCAGGGAAATGGATGCTGGTTACAACGACAGCCGGCATGAAGGGCCGATAATCTTCTGGTCAAAAGGAGGATGAGGATGAGCACGATGCCATGGACGTTCCTTTATGACCTGAGATTAAAGACCGGATATTCTGACCCGCAGTTCCTTTGATGATGTGTTCCAGTGTCAAACAGATACAAAGAGATACAGACCACTTGCAGTGTTTTTCAAGAAAGAGGAAGAATACTCACAGAATAGTACCAATTAAGGGCTTGAAAATCGACATTCCACTCGAGCTTCCTCTGATAATGCATGCCGGCGTCAAACAGGTACAGGAGATACAGACACTTGCAGTGTTGGTCAGGAAATTTGAACAACACTCTCAGAGACTCTTCCATGCACTGGGTGAAATTCGACGATTATTTCCTCCAGCCTTTCTATTTCAGCCTAGAGCACACTTATTTCTGCCCAGGGTCGGTTTGAGCAAAAAAAAAAAAAGAAAAAAAAAAAAAAGAAATTTCCGCATATGCAAATCACGAAATCCAGCTGACAAACTGGAACTTGAGTCCATCATACACCGTGTAGGATCCAGTCCAGAAGTCTTCTCAAGAACAGCAAAGACATCCTCTATACTGTCCAAAACTGAAACCTGTAAGGAAGGGGGTCACAACATTTCCAAGAACCACACTATGATAAGGCTCCGGTGTGTGGCACATTCATCTTCGTGAACACACACAAGACGTGAACCACGCTATGATAAGGCTCCTGTGTGTGGCACATTCCATCTTCGTTAACACACACAAGACATGGACTCTCGCTGTGGATCAAGAACAAAAACAAACAAAAAAAATCCAAGTACGAAAACGGCGACGTTACCGTATACGCGTAAGACGTTGGACATGAGACACAGTGATGTTATCACCAATGAACGAGTCTGGAAAGGCATCAAACAGCACATGAAGACCTGTGACCTCGCTTTAAAAAAACACAACAAACAAACAAACAAACGAAACTGCTTTGGTACGGCCACGTCACAATATCCAACGACTTGCGAAAAAAAAAAAAAAAGAAGATAACAACACCAAAAACTCTCCAGGGACTGTTGGGGGGGGGGGGGGGGGGGGGGGGGTACGGAGGGAAGACAGAAGAACGAAGAGGCTGACAGCATTGCAGAATGGGACACAGTTCCAGAGACCCAAGGCTTTGGCACACACACACACACACACACACAACACACACACACACACACACACACACACACACACACACATACACACACACACACACAACCACACCACACACACACACACACACACACACACACTCACACACCACACACACACACACACACACACACACAGAGAGAGAGAGGACAGAGAGAGAGAGAGGAGAGAGAGAGAGAGAGAGAGAGAGGAAGACGAGAGAGGAGAGAGAGAGAGAGAGAGAGACAACAGTGCTGAAAGAGCGTGGTGAAACTGTTCTTCAATGTGACGCTCATTGGCGGTCCATGGCGTTCAGAGAGAGAGAGAGAAAAAAAGATGATGAATGAAATAGTTACATTACTGCACCCTTTTCTCCCCTTTCCTTTTCTTTCTCTTTCTCCCCCCCCCCCCCTCCTCTCCCCCTCCTCCTCCTCCCTCCTCCCCAAGCGCACACCTTACACGATGACGGCATATAACATTAGTGTAGGCATGATTATGTGCCACGTACTTTGTTTCACCGAAGAACAAACGCTTGCAAGCTCCTCATGGTGATTTACTGTGTCGTTTCGTCGTCGGCTGCGATCTGGGGTGTATTGTTTTGTGCAGTTTGAATCTTTTGGGATGTGTAGAACGTCTGAACATGGCATATTTATCGACCATTCGCTTGTCTGGTTTTGCATCGTGTGTGAAAGAAGTGTTCCTTTGCACTCTGTTTTGAGGGAGGTGGGGGGGGGGGGGAAAGGGGGTTGCTTACTGCCGCCTGCCAGTTGACTGTGCACTTTCCCTAGGCATTGACAGAATTGTTGCTGTTATATTTTGTGTTGTGAATGGTTGTAGTTTGTCTCTACGGCATATGATTTGGGGGCGTTTGTTTTTTCGACAGAAGTCTGTTCATTTTCTGTTGTACAGAAGGACAGTCCTGGCTGAGAAGGCCTGTTGTGACCGGATTTCCTGGCAAATGATTAAAACAGGAATACCATAATCATTATTTCATGTACGCACGTGTGCACACACACAGGCGCGCGCGCGCGCACACACACACACACACAAACTTACACACGCGCGCTCGCGCAACATGCACACATGCACACACACACACAAAACACACAGACGCACGCATGCACGCACGCACGCGCGCACACACACACACACTCACACACACACCACACACACAACACACACCCACACCACACGCACAAACACACACACACACACACACACACACACCACACACACACACACACACAAGTAGGGAGGGAGAACACAGGAGGAACCAAGGATACCGACAGAATATTGTTTTTGCCACAGGACAGGGAAGAAGGGAATAAAAAGCTAGCGCGAAAGTAAGTTCCCGGACACGTCATGATGGTGAACACAGTGTCCTCTCTGTAAATCAGGACACGTCATGATGGTGAACACAGTGTCCTCCTCTGTAAATCAGGACACATCATTGTGAACACAGTGTCCTCTCTGTAAATCAGGGGACCACATCATTGTGAACACAGTGTCCTCTCTGTAAAATCAGGACAACATCATGTGAACAACAGTGTCCTCTCTGTAAATCAGGACACATCATTGTTGGGAACACAGTGTCCTCTCTGTAAATCAGGACACATCATTGTGAACACAGTGTCCTCTCTGTAAATCCAGGACACATCATGTGAACACAGTGTCTCTGTGTAAAATCAGGACACATTATCATAGTGAACACAGTGTCCTCTCTGTAAGCTCAGACACATTATCATTGTGAACCAGTGTCCTCTCTGTAAATCAGAACACATCATTCATTGTGAACACAGTGTCCTCTCTGTAAATCAGGACCACACCATCATTGTGAACACAGTGTCCTATCTGTAAATCAGGAACACATCATCATGTGAAACACAGTGTCCTCTCTGTAAGTCCAGGACACATCATGATGGTGAACACAGTGTCCTCTCTGGCATCATCACATTGATCAAACAGGAGGCAGGAAACTGGAGAGCTGATCTGTAAAACATCTGCACAAAAGAACACTAACCCCATTCAACCCACCCCCCACCCCACCCACACCACCACCCAACCCCTTTACCTTGTGCCAGAACCAGGCCATGATTCCTAGATGCCCTTTCCGTCGTCTCTTGTGTTTCTTCATTTTTTTTTTTTTTTTTTTTTAGCCGTGATTTGAACGCACAACCCGTATATAGTCGGTCCTCTTAAGTCCCAAGTCAAACAAGGAAAAATATATACGACATGACGATAGTACACCCCCAAGATGGTGAGATTTATCGTCTCATTCGCACGAATGAGCTCTTCAAAAAACGTGCTGTCAGAGCGAAAAAAAAACTATTGGGAGGGGGAGGGAGGGATGAAGGGGGGTCGTGAGATATAAAGCAAAGAGGGTCCCCCCCCCCCCTCCCCTGTCGTTGATATCGGTTCCCTAGCTGAAGATCTTTTACGCAGATCCAAATTTACGACTTCCCTGAGCGGTGTAAGGTCAAGCACTCGTAGAAGGGCGGGTATTAAAGCGTCCCCGAACTCGCGTTTTGAGAGTTACGAGGAAAGGTCTGCTGTGTGTGTGTGTGTGTGTGGTGTGTGTTGTGTGTGGTGTGTGTGTGTGTGTGGTGTGTTGTGTGTTGTGTGTGTGTTAGGGTAGTGTGAGCATGAGAGAGAAAAGAGAGAGAGAGAGAGAGGAGAGAAAGAGAGAGAGATGAGAGAGAGAGTGTGTGGTGTGGTGTTGTGTGTGTGTGTGTGTGTGTGTGTGTGGTGGTGTGTGTGTGTGTGTTGTGTCTGGGTGTCGGTGTGTGGCATGCAGCCCACGAAACCAATTTTTCTTTTACTTTTATTTTTCTTTATTGGCGCTTCACGTTTTTTTTTTCATCGTGGACACAGAATTCGTTCTGTTTACTTTTCCTCTTCTTTCATATGCATCTTATTTGTATCACGTAAGAGGCACTTTGCCTTACTACATCACTCAAGATGCACTTTTTAAAATGTTGTATGACTGGGTTGGGTTTTTGTGTTTGTCTTTCTTTTCCGTTTGTTTATGCAGTTCTGGTCTGGTGGGGCCCAGTGGTTCAGTCAGTGTTTTCTTTATCCAGTGGTCCCGGGTTTCAACCTCTGCTTGAGACATTCCTACCGCATGACCATTTAAACCCGGGGTCTTCTTTCTTTATCAGCATCTACATTCTATGGAGAAGGGGAGACGTGGGGGGGGGGGGTGTGGGAAGGAGGGGACCTGGAACACAGCTTAAATTTCATTCTCTTCTATGGGGGAGGGATGGGATTCACTAGAACACAGGTTGAATTCATTGTTGTTTATGGGGGAGGAATGGGGTTAACTAGAACACGCGTTAAATTTCATTCTATTCCGGGGGGGGTGGAGGGGGGGGGGGGGGATAGAACACAGGTTAAATTTCATTCTTTTCTATGAGGGAGGAATGGGGTTAACTAGGACATAGGTTGAATTTCATTCTATTCTATGGGTGAGGAATGGGGTTAACTAGAACACAGATTAAATTTCATTCTGTTCTGAGGGGGAAGAATGTGGTTAACTAGAACACACGCTGAATTTCATTCTGTTCTTCGTACTAGAGTATGGTCATCCTGCCACGGTGATCCCAAATCTTTCTTTGAGTGAAATATGTTATGACCGATTTATTGATCCGTCATATTTATAGGAAAAAGGGGGGAAAAAAAAAAGTAAGAAATACGTCACGTGACATGTCACGTGCGCTGAAAACGCCCAGGATGGAACTACTATTAGGTCTGCCCAGATAACCCCCGCGCTCTACCAAGAGTCCCCTTGTTTGAGAAAGGAAAGGGAGGCAATACAAACCCGGGGCCTACTGCGTGGAGCATCGTTCCCCTCCTGTGGTGTGTGTTGTGGCGTCGCCTAGGACGTCCGATAAGTCAGGCCCCTTTGATAAGAGGTGGGGGAAAGAGTGGCCGTCATCGTCTGATTTATCACATCTCCGCTCACTGTGCTGGGCCGTGCGATCGTACTTCCCCACAAGCGTGCGCGCGCGCGCGCGCGCGCGCGCACACACACACACACACACACACCACACACACACACACACACACACACAAAGATACAGCGACACAGAGAGAGAGAGAGAGAGAGAGCGAGGGAGAGAGAGAGAGGAGAGAGAGAGAGAGAATCATGCTCATGCAAACGTCAACGCACAAAACCAGACAGACAAACAGAAAAGAGCCTCTCCTTTTACCTAAACAACAGAACTTTTAACACTATTGCATTTATGTATACTTTTTCACTATGGTTTCAACACGGTTATGATCACTCACACGCACATTTCAATACAAAAATATTAGCCAGGTCCACACGGACTCACAAACTCTTTTGCACACTGGCCCCAAACAGTACTGCAAATACCTCTGTTAGCTAACAAAATTTCTGGTCTTCAAAGACCCATAAAGCCATTTTCTTCTTTGGTTTGACCTCACAATGCCAGTATCTTCATGACCTTACGTCGAATTTACAAAAATATGTTTCTGCGCCTGTGTCCCTCTCAGTGAAAAAGAGTATAAAATTTGCCCCTAGTCTAACTGGGTGAAAAAAAAGTTTCTGAAAAGAGAAACAAAAATGAATTAATTTTCTGGCATCAATCAATCTGAAAATGTCTTTCTCTGTAACTTTGAAAAAAAAAAAACACATTAATATTCGTTATTCCTCTTCATATTTCTTTTCACTGCATTTTTCCTGGAGGTTCCTCTACCTGTCATGAGCCAGTCGCCGCCTTTACATTCAACAGTGATGGCTCCTCCTGTGTCGATACCAGACATTAAGCGGTAAGCGCCCTCGCAGCTCTCCATGCACGACGCTCTGAGCGATCTGTCTGACTGGGTGTTGACGTTGCACGAGCGAGAGTCGGACAACAGTGAGTCCGAACTGTGATGCCTGCTTTTGTCCTTTGGTTGCCCCTCTCAGTAGTCTTATGAAAAAAAGGGGATCCCTTCACCTGGATTGACATATGTCAGCAAGATTTCCAACAGAACCAGCGGACCCTCACATCTCACCTCGGCCTTCTGCTGTTTCATTTCATCCAGACTTCGTGGCCAGTTCAACTGGACTTGGATCTGTTCTTCATCAGGAGAAGGGAGGCCCTTTTACACCCCGTCATATTTGCCGATGCAAAAACTGTCGTCTGCGCAACAACGGTATTTTTACCATTGAACGTGAACGCCTCTCCATCGCTCGGTGACTTCACAAGTTTGCAAGATTCCTGGTTTTGACGGACCTTGGTTTTGCAAACTGGGCACCGCCCACTCATCTTTTTGCAAGCCTCTAGGACAAAGAATCACCGGTTTCTGCGATGGTCTTTGATGCTTCAGTCCCCAGTGCCGCTCATTTCGGTCCTCGCTCAAAGTCACACCCTGTTTGTCCCGTCGCCACCCCGGCACCGGCAATCCACAAAGAGAATCAACGGTAAGTCGACAATAGGCAACCCACCAGAGGAGATACTGCTCTGTTGCCGAGGCACTTCGTGGGCTTTCCTTGGTGCCTGTTCTGAAACAGCACACGCAGGATACCATCTTCTTATCCCCTGCTGACGATAGTCATTGTTTAGTCATGAGACCAGTGCACACGCAGGATACCATCTTCTTATCCCCTGCTGACGATAGTCATTGTTTAGTCATGAGACCAGCGCACACGCAGGATACCATCTTCTTATCCCCTGCCGACGATAGTCATTGTTTAGTCATGAGACCAGCGCATACGCAGGATACCATCTTCTAATCCCCTGCCGACGATAGTTATTGTTTAGTCATGAGACCAGCGCACACGCAGGATACCATCTTCTTATCCCCTGCTGACGATAGTTATTGTTTAGTCATGAGACCAGCGCACACGCAGGATACCATCTACAATCTCCCTGCTGACGATAGTTATTGTTTAGCCATGAAACCAGCTGAGTAAGCGTCCCGTCCACCTCCGAAGGACGCCACCACGTCCCTCCAACCCACAGTCCCCATCAACTCGCCGACATTGAACTTGTTACTATTCTGGTTTCGCTATCACCGTGTAGTACTTTTGTCTTCATCTCTTTCATCGACCTTCTATTCCATTTGATTTCGTTTTGTTATACATGTATTTTGCTTTTGTTGTACAGAAAGTTTTCCTTTTTTGTATATGTTTTTGTTGTTGTTGTTATTGTTGTTGTTGTTGTTGTTGTTGTTGTTGAGCTTTTTAATTTATTCTAATATTGTTTTTAATAGTCCTATATTTTGTTTCGATTTTGTTTCATTCTACATATGATGACTTTTGTTGGGTTTTTTATTTACATGCATTGTATTGTCTTTGTTGTTTTAATTGGACGGGTAGTATATTTTTAACGTGTATTTTTTTTGGTCTCGATTTTACTTTTATCAAACATATATTTTGCTTTGCACTTTGCTTTTAACACATTCGAATTCTATTTCAGTTTTAGTTTTACTTTGTGTGTATTTAATCTTGGTTTTCTATCACACATTTTTTTTTTTTACTGATTTTTGTATTTCATTTTGGTTTTACTGTCATGCGTCTTAAGTTGGTTTGTTTATTGAGCTTGCATTTTACTGCAATGAAATTTTCCACTTACCTACTTTCAAAACGCTTCTAAAAAATCTGTCTTTTCATCAAGAACTTTAGACAGTACTATTCCTACATTTATGTGCACAACAGAATCGATAGTGAACTAGCTGTTACTTGTAAGTAAATAAAATTTTTGGGGTGTATGAGAGCGCAGTGAGTAGTTTTTCATCTACAATAGTGGTTTGATGATAATTATGATAATGATAATAGTAACAATGATCATGATAATATTGATGATGATAATGATAATAATAATAACAATAATCATAATAGTTATAATGATAACAATGATGGTGATAATAATAATGATAATAATAATAACAATAGTAATAATGATGATGACAATAGTTATAAATAATGATAATAATAGTGATGATAATAATAATGATAATGATAATGATTTTTATTAGTACCAGTAGTAGTAGTAGTTGTTGTAGCATGATTTTCACAATCACTACTATCATTATTATTATCATTGTTGTTGTGTTACTACTACTACTACTACTACTACTACTACTACTACTACTACTACTACTACTACTACTACTTCGTCTGCTACTACAACTACTACTACAACTACCGCCAAGTATCGTCATCATGATCATCGGAGCTTATCAGTAGTAGTAGTAGTAGTAGTAGTAGTAGTAGTAGTAGCAGTCGCAGTGTTCTCCGTTCAGCTCTGTTCACTTCACTTCTGTTGTGTTCATTATGGTTATTATGTTATCGTAGTTTCTTCGTTCAGCTCTGTTGTGTTCATTATGGTTATTATGTTATCGTAGTTTTCTTCGTTCAGCTCTGTTGTGTTCATTATGGTTATTATGTTATCGTAGTTTTCTTCGTTCAGCTCTGTTGTGTTCATTATGGTTATTATGTTATCGTAGTTTTCTTCGTTCAGCTCTGTTGTGTGTTCATTATGGTTATTATGTTATCGTAGTTTTCTTCGTTCAGCTCTGTTGTGTTCATTATGGTTATTATGTTATCGTAGTTTTCTTCGTTCAGCTCTGTTGTGTTCATTATGGTTATTATGTTATCGTAGTTTCGTTTCAGCTCTGTTGTGTTCATTATGGTTATTATGTTATCGTAGTTTTCTTCGTTCAGCTCTGTTGTGTTCATTATGGTTATTATGTTATCGTAGTTTTCTTCGTTCAGCTCTGTTGTGTTCATTATGGTTATTATGTTATCGTAGTTTTCTTCGTTCAGCTCTGTTGTGTTCATTATGGTTATTATGTTATCGTAGTTTTCTTCGTTCAGCTCTGTTGTGTTCATTATGGTTATTATGTTATCGTAGTTTTTCTTCGTTCAGCTCTGTTGTGTTCATTATGGTTATTATGTTATCGTAGTTTTCTTCGTTCAGCTCTGTTGTGTTCATTATGGTTTATTATGTTATCGTAGTTTTCTTCGTTCAGCTCTGTTGTGTTCATTATGGTTATTATGTTATCGTAGTTTTCTCGTTCAGCTCTGTTGTGTTCATTATGGTTATTATGTTATCGTAGTTTTTTCGTTCAGCTCTGTTGTGTTCATTATGGTTTATGTGTTATCGTAGTTTTCTTCGTTCAGCTCTGTTGTGTTCATTATGGTTATTATGTTATCGTAGTTTTCTTCGTTCAGCTCTGTTGTGTTCATTATGGTTATTATGTTATCGTAGTTTTCTTCGTTCAGCTCTGTTGTGTTCATTATGGTTATTATGTTATCGTAGTTTTCTTCGTTCAGCTCTGTTGTGTTCATTATGGTTATTATGTTATCGTAGTTTTCTTTCGTTCAGCTCTGTTGTGTTCATTATGGTTATTATGTTATCGTAGTTTTCTTCGTTCAGCTCTGTTGTGTTCATTATGGTTATTATGTTATCGTAGTTAGTTTTCGTTCAGCTCTGTTGTGTTCATTATGGTTATTATGTTATCGTAGTTTTCTTCGTTCAGCTCTGTTGTGTTCATTATGGTTATTATGTTATCGTAGTTTTCTTCGTTCAGCTCTGTTGTGTTCATTATGGTTATTATGTTATCGTAGTTTTCTTCGTCAGCTCTGTTGTGTTCATTATGGTTATTATGTTATCGTAGTTTTCTTCGTTCAGCTCTGTTGTGTTCATTATGGTTATTATGTTATCGTAGTTTTTCTTCGTTCAGCTCTGTTGTGTTCATTATGGTTATTATGTTATCGTAGTTTTCTTCGTTCAGCTCTGTTGTGTTCATTATGGTTATTATGTTATCGTAGTTTTCTTCGTTCAGCTCTGTTGTGTTCATTATGGTTATTATGTTATCGTAGTTTTCTTCGTTCAGCTCTGTTGTGTTCATTATGGTTATTATGTTATCGTAGTTTTCTTCGTTCAGCTCTGTTGTGTTCATTATGGTTATTATGTTATCGTAGTTTTCTTCGTTCAGCTCTGTTGTGTGTCATTATGGTTATTATGTTATCGTAGTTTTCTTCGTTCAGCTCTGTTGTGTTCATTATGGTTATTATGTTATCGTAGTTTTTCTTCGTTCAGCTCTGTTGTGTTCATTATGGTTATTATGTTATCGTAGTTTTCTTCGTTCAGCTCTGTTTGTGTTCATTATGGTTATTATGTTATCGTAGTTTTCTTCGTTCAGCTCTGTTGTGTTCATTATGGTTATTATGTTATCGTAGTTTTCTTCGTTCAGCTCTGTTGTGTTCATTATGGTTATTATGTTATCGTAGTTTTCTTCGTTCAGCTCTGTTGTGTTCATTATGGTTATTATGTTATCGTAGTTTTCTTCGTTCAGCTCTGTTGTGTTCATTATGGTTATTATGTTATCGTAGTTTTCTTCGTTCAGCTCTGTTGTGTTCATTATGGTTATTATGTTATCGTAGTTTTCTTCGTTCAGCTCTGTTGTGTTCATTATGGTTATTATGTTATCGTAGTTTTCTTCGTTCAGCTCTGTTGTGTTCATTATGGTTATTATGTTATCATAGTTTTCTTCGTTTCAGCTCTGTTGTGTTCATTATGGTTATTATGTTATCATAGTTTTCTTCGTTCAGCTCTGTTGTGTTCATTATGGTTATTATGTTATTATAGTTCTTCCGTTCAGCTCTGTTGTGTTCATTATGGTTATTATGTTATCGTAGTTTTTTTCGTTCAGCACTGTTGTGTTCATTATGGTTATTATGTTATCGTAGTTTTCTTCGTTCAGCTCTGTTGTTTCATTATGGTTATTATGTTATCATAGTTTTCTTCGTTCAGCTCTGTTGTGTTCATTATGGTTATTATGTTATCATAGTTTTCTTCGTTCAGCTCTGTTGTGTTCATTATGGTTATTATGTTATTATAGTTTTCTCCGTTTAGTTCTGTTCACTTCAGATCTGTTGTGTTGCATGTGGTTTGGTCTCTTCCGTTCTGTTTCATTGTGATGGTAAAAATCGACTACCTCCCTTTTCTTCTCTCTCCTGTCCTGTCTGTGTCTGTGTCTGTGTGTCTCTGTGGGTGTCTGTGTGCATTCTTGATCCGATCTTTCAATTTCTGCTTGCAGTTTACACCAGTCCTGTCCACACTTTCTCTGTCTTTTTCTGCTCTATTCTGTCCTATTCATACCAGTCCTGTTCACACTTTGTCTTTTTCTGCTGTGTTCTGTCCTATTTACACCAGTCCTGTTCACACACTTTCTCTGTCTTTCTCTGCTTTGTTCTGTCCTATTTACACCAGTCCTGTCCACACTTTCTCTGTCTGTTTCTGCTGTGTTCTGTCCTATTACACCAGTCCCGTTCACACTTTTTCTGTCTGTTTCTGCTGTGTTCTGTCCTATTTACACAAGTCCTGTTCACACTTTCTCTGTCTGTTTCTGCTCTGTTCTGTCCTATTTACACCAGTCCTGTTCACACTTTCTCTGTCTGTTTCTGCTCTGTTCTGTCCTATTTATACCAGTCCTGTCCACACTTTCTCCGTCTGTTTCTGCTCTGTTCTGTCCTATTTACACCAGTCCTGTTCACACTTTCTCTGTCTTCTCTGCTCTGTTCTGTCCCTATTTACACCAGTCCTGTCCACACTTCCTCTGTCTGTTTCTGCTCTGTTCTGTCCTATTTACACCAGTCCTGTTCACACTTTGTCTGTTTCTGCTGTGTTCTGTCCTATTTACACCAGTCCTGTCCACACTTTCTCTGTCTTTCTCTGCTCTGTTCTGTCCTATTTACACCAGTCCTGTCCACACTTTCTCTGTCTGTTTCTGCTCTGTTCTGTCCTATTTACACCAGTCCTGTCCACACTTTCTCTGTCTGTTTCTGCTCTGTTCTGTCCTATTACACCAGTCCTGTTCACACTTTCTC
>JADBJO010000891.1:515000-520000 GCA_016801955.1 Conus betulinus | reverse complement strand
ATCGCCATGGTCGTCCGATATGATGACAGATTATCATTCTCAGAGAAGAGAGAGAGAGAGGGAGGAGGGGGGGGGGGGGCGGAAGAGAAGGGGGAGGGGGACACAGAGTGGCATGGTCAGCTGGCAAGCGTTATGGTGGCGTGCAAATGGCGGGAACCCCCGAGTTTGATGACAGGCACATGTAGATGGGCTCCCGAGAGTCATAACGATCTCGGGAAATAGAATTCACGTAAAGCGGGTGTATACTGAATTCCAGAAAAATCACTAAGGTTCCTATGTCACGTCGTGAGTCTATGACTGTAGCGAAATGAAAGGCGAAGCACACAGTTTGATCCTTTCATCAAAACAGCACGGCCACTTCACACTTTCTTTACAGTTCTTACAGGTTCCCAAATTGCAGAGCTCCTATTGTTCGTCTAGTCGCTTGCTGCCGATGGCAACCACCGTAGTCGGAGTACTAAGTCTTGGTTGTCGCACACAAAGTACTGCAGAAAGTTTCGGATCAGAGACGGGTGTGAATCTGCAATGAGGGAAGATCTCCAACTGTCGGTTTTGTCGGCGGATGGAACTGAAAAATGACGGGGAATCCTGCACAAAATGTTCATCCAAAGGTTCAGCATGAGGCTGATCTATGGGGTCTTGATTACACCGCTCGTGATTTTAGGTGAAAAGGACACAATAACAACAACATCAACTTAAGCGTCGTTTTTAGTTACCCTTAAAGAGAGTTTACAAGTTAAAAACGAGAACACCAAAGGATCTAGTTATAGGAAAGCGAATCAATATCCAATATATGTAAATTCTGCTGTAAAATGTAATCGATTTTTGCTTTTAAAAAAAAAAAAAAAAACTTAATGCAAATGGATGAGATAAGACTGTCACTCAAAGCCTACTGGACCGAGACTGACAAAGGATGCTGGGCCTTCAGATATTGACAAAAGATGCTGGGCTTCAAATATTGACAAAAGATGCTGGGCCTTCAGATATTGACAAAAGATGCTGGGCTACAAATATTGACAAAAGATGCTGGGCTTCAAATATTGACAAAAGATGCTAAGCTTTAAATGTTGACAAAAGATACTGGGCTTCAAATATTAACAAAAGATGCTGGGCTTTAAATATTGACAAAAGATACTGGGCTTCAATATTGACAAAAGATACTGGGCTTCAAATATTGACAAATGATACTGGGCTTCAAATATTGATAAAAGATGCTAGACTTCAAATATTGACAAAAGATGATGGCCTCAAATACTGACAAAAGATGCTGGGCTTTCAAATATTGACAAAAGATACTGAATTCAAATATTGACAAAAGATGCTAGGCTTCAAATATTGACAAAAGATGCTGGCCTCAAATATTGACAAAAGATGCTGGGGGCTTTAAATATTGACAAAAGATGCTGGCTTCAAATATTGACAAAAGATACTGGGCTTTAAATATTGACAAAGATGCTGGCTTCAAATATTGACAAAAGATGCTGGGCTTCAAATCTGGGCTTCAAATATTGACAAAAGATGCTGGTCTCAAATATTGACAAAAGATACTGGCTTCAAATATTGACAAAAGATACTGGGCTTCAAATCTGGGCTTCAAATACTGACAAAAGATGCTGGCCTCAAATATTGACAAAAGATGCTGGGCTTAAAATATTGACAAAAGATGCTGGCTTCAATATTGACAAAAGATGCTGGGCTTCAAATATTGACAAAAGATACTGGCTTCAAATATTGACAAAAGATGCTGGGCTTCAAATATATTGACAGAAGGTGCTGGGCTTCAAATATTGTCAAAAGATGTTGTCTTCAAATATTGACAAAAGATACTGGGCTTCAAATATTGACAAAAGATGCTGGCTTGAAATATTGACAATAGATACTGGGCTTCAAATCTGGGCTTCAAATATTGACAAAAGATGCTGGCCTCAAATATTGACAAAAGATACTGGCTTCAAATATTGACAAAAGATACTGGGCTTCAAATCTGGGCTTCGAATACTGACAAACGATGCTGGCCTCAAATATTGACAAAAAAGATGCTGGGCTTCAAATATTGACAAAAGATGCTGGTTTCAAATATTCACAAAAAGATACTGGCTTCAGATACTGACAAAAGATACTGGCTTCAAATATTGACAAAAGATACTGAGATTCAAATATTGACAAAAGATGCAAGGCTTCAAATATTGACAAAAGATGCTGGCCTCAAATGTTGACAAAAGATGCTGGGCTTTAAATATTAACAGAAGATACGGGGCTTCAAATGTTGACAAAAGATGCTGGGCTTCAAATATTGACAGAAGACACTGGCTTCCACTATTGACAAAAGAATCTGGGCTTCAAATCTGGGCTTCAAATATTGACAAAAGATGCTGGTTTGAAATACTGACAAAAGATGCTAGGCTTTAAATATTGACAAAAGATACTGGGCTTCAAATCTGGGCTTCAAATATTGACAAAAGATGCTGGCCTCAAATATTGACAAAAGATGCTGGGCTTCAAATATTGACAAAAGATGCTGGCTTCAAATATTGGCAAAAGATACTGGGCTTCAAGTCTGAGCTTCAAATACTGACAAAAGATGCTGGCCTCAAATATTGACAAAAGATGCTGGGCTCAAATATTGACAAAAGACGCTGGCTTCAAATATTGACAAAAGATGCTGGTTTCAAATGTTGACAAAAGAAACTGGCTTCAAATATTGACAAAAGATACTGGCTTCAAATATTGACGAAAGATACTGGCTTCAAATATTGACAAAAGATGTTGGGGCTTCAAATATTCGTTGTGAGCTACGTACGTTCGCATATGGTGTTTTTACAGATCAATGTTCGAAGAAATCAATTATTTTCAGTATGATTTTAGGAAAATATTGAACCCATGTAGGTGGCAGAAATGGAAATTTACATCTTGCATGGTACCTGAACCCAAAATATGTGCACCACTAAATTTAGACAGACGTCTGAAAGTGATGATGACTAGGTTCAGACTCGGTGCCATGGAGGCTGTGCAGCATTACAGCCGCTATCGATGCCATGATGAAAACAGTTTAGTTTCAAAGGGAGGAAACTGCAGGCGGAAATTGAAACAAACTGAAAAGATTTCATCTTGTAGGTTCCCAGACCCCCAGTTTCGAGTCAGTTTACTTTTGGCGTTCACAAAAAAAAAAAAAAAAAAAAATTAAAAGATTAGAAGAAATCTATCAGTTTCTTGTACAAGGCATTTCAGTCATCTCAGGCTGCATATTCTTAACATACTGTATTACACACATTAACTTGTAATCAAACTTTATGTGCTGAATGATTATTCATCCTTTCCTCTTCACGGGGGGGGGGGGGGGGGGGGGGGGAGGGCAATAGCTCTTACATGAAGAAACTTCCGAATTGGAATCTCGCCCCCCCTTTATTGGTACATTTCCACCTCTTCTCTGTCCTCTCTCGCTCTCTCTCTCTCTAATTCTCTTCTCTCTGTGCTCTCTCTGATTATCTCCTATTTCTAGGTTCACAGCTCTCCCCTCTCTCTCTCTGTTTCTCTCTCTCGGTCTCAAACTCTTCTCTCTCTGCTCTCTCTCTCTCTCTCCTCTCTCTCTCTCTCTCTCTCTCTCTCTCACTGGGGGCTCTCTCTCTCTCTCTCTCTCTTAGCTAACTCTCTCTCTCTCTCTCTCCCCTCCCTCTCTTCTCTCTCTCTCTCTCTCTCTCTCTCTCATGATCTCTCTCTCCTCTCTCTCTCTCTCTATCTCTCACTCTCTCCTCTCTCTCTCTCTCTCTCTCTCTCTCTCTCTATCTCTCTCTCTCTCTCTCTCCTCTCTCTCTCTCTCTCTCTCTCTCTCACCTCTCTCTATCTCTCTCTCTCTCTCTCTCTCTCTCTCTCTCTCTCTCTCTCTCTCTGTGAGCGTGAGCGTTGTGCGCGCGCGCGAACTATACGTATGTGTGGGTAATGTCTTCTCTCTCTCTCTCTCTCTCTCTCTCTCTCTCTCTCTCTCTCTCTCTCTCTCTCTCTCTCTCTCTCTCTCTCTCTCTCTCTCCGTCTCTCTCTCTCTTACGGATTGGATGGTCGGTTATCAGGCTTGATGTGTTTGGAAATTCAAGCGTTGTAAAAATTTGTGTTTGCTTTTGGATTTTTTTTTTTCCCTTTATTTGCCTTTTACTTTGCCCCTCCATGTCAACAAGGCTGTATAGATAATGTTCAGTGCTCTCTCTCTCTCTCTCTCTCTCTCTCTCTCTCTCTCTCTCATCTCTCTCTCTCTCTCTCAGCGACAAACATCGCCTCTGACACATTTATCATACATTTTTTGTCATCATTATTCAAAACTTCACAGACGATAAGAGATTCTGGTGAATATACGGATCGGACTTCCCTAATAACGTTTCGGAAACAAAACCTTGGAACCATTAATTCACTCCCTAATCCTTTTTCTTTTCATGTTTTTTAACAGCACTTAAAGAATAAAAAAGTCAATTGTTTTGATAACAACATACCCGCATTTCTACTTAAACCCGCTTTACCTAACATAGTTAAGTGTTTTACATACACATGTAATTCATCCATTGAAACTGATGTCTTCCCTTATGCATTACAAAAATGCCAAAGTAATCCCCTATGCAAAGTAGAATTATTCGTCGGATGCAAACTATTACATGTCTATGCCCATACTATATGTTCTATCCAAACCCTTCGAAAGACGCAGACACACTCACTTATCTAACTCGTATGTGGTATTCGATCCAATCATTCCTACACCGCATTCTCGCTAATGTAGGACCCAAACCTTTCAAATATATGAACCAATCACAATTGAAAGGAGATATTTGTCTTGACGTCAAAAAGATCTGGTGAACTATTCCGTTCTCCTAAAAAAAACCCTGTCAGTTTTGAACCTTCCCTCAACAGTCTCACTATTCCAATCATACTTAAATGACAAGACTCGGTATGTGCTGCTTAATTGTAAAACTTCCTCTACAGACTTTTTCAGATATGGCATCCCAGTGGGTTCAGTGCTA
>JADBJO010000891.1:490000-500000 GCA_016801955.1 Conus betulinus | reverse complement strand
CCAGGGGCCATAACTTAACGAAAACCTATCCCAGACACTTACGAACTGGGCAATAAAGAGGAGGATAAGGGGCCGGGTCGAACTGCAGACAGCAGACCGTTTTATGAGGGCTGTTTGGGGCCCGAGAGCCGACTAGTACCCAGCTCAGCGTTGGAGGAGGGCTGTTCCTCCTGTGACTGGGGATGGCGGGGGAGACGCTTCTTCCTTTTCTCCCCCTCCTTCTCTTTATCCCCCTCCCCTTCCCTCTCATCCCTTCCTTCCTCACCGACCCCACCCCCCCCCCCACTCCTGCCTTCCTCGCCCGCCCTCTACATCCGCCTCTCTCTCTCTCTCTCTCTCTCTCTGGGGGGGGGGGGGGGGAGTATCTGTGTGTGGGGGGGGGGGGGGGGGCATTGGGGGATTGGGGTAGATAGGCACATAGAGAGTTTTTTTTTTTTTGTTACCCTCTCCGTTAGACCCAAGTGTTGGTACTTCACCAGTTTTTATGTGTTTGTTTTCGGTCAATAGATATATATATATATATATATATATATATATATATGTGTGTGTGTGTGTGTGTGTGTGTGTGTGTGTGTGCGTGCGTGCGTGCGTGTGTGTGTGTGTGTGTGTGTGTGTGTGTGTGGAAAGTGTGAAATGGATGGTTTGATATGGTTTGATGCCCCCCCCCCTTCCCCCTCCAAAATATGAAGTTTCAGTGTTGAACACTCAAAAATACCAAGAGGAAATCTCACGTAAGCAGTTGCATACCAACAGTAAATAACAGAGGAAGTAAGGAAGGTCAGTTTTGCTTCCATGCTATAACAAAACATGTGCACAGTGTGGGAGTTGTGCTGCGTGTGCATTGTGTCACTGAGAGGAGTTAACAAAACAGCAGATGGAAACGGGACAGGAAGTACGGGAGCATGTCAGCGACCAAGGGCAATAACAGCTGTTTTTCCACGAGAAAACAAGCATTCTCCTTGCGGAAAATAGGAAAAAACAGGTATTACCATGAGGGTCGGAACTATATTCCTGAAAATCGTAACAGTTTTCCCTAGAATTACAACTGTCGTCTTGTTTTCTTGAGAATAACAGCTGCTTTCCATGAGGATCGTAATCATTTTTTTGTATTTCCCTTGGGGTATGAACTGTCATTCTTATTTTCCCTAGGAAAACAGGTGTATCATCCAGGGAAAACGTCGTTAACAGGAAAAACAGCTATGGTCTCTGTTTACCTTGACACGCGCAAATGGGTTCAAAAACAGAAAACAAATGTGATTCCAAGGATAACAATGTTTCCTTATTATGAATAATGATATTTTGCCCACGCAAACAGGGAAACATTTGTGATCCTTAGGGGTTACGTCGATTAAAACTGTTTTTCCTGCGGACAAATTTATAGGGAAAATTACATGGGGCCCTCAGGGAAAACAGAAAAAACAGCAATAATCCTGAGGAAACATGTGTGATCTTCAGGGAAAATGGTAATCAGCTGTTCTCCGAAAGAAAACAATTGTGGTCCTCAGAAATAACAGCTTAACCCCGTTTTCCTAAAGGATCAAACCCATTTTCTTCGGAAAACAGCTATTATTGGCTAATAACGCGAGTATGCTGCCATGTTGAATTCGCTTCGTTTTCCCACACACATTCACCTTTGAGAGTCTCCCTTTCGTGAAGGTAACTAAGTTGGTCCGAGCGAGAGAATAGTTTGTTTGGCTGGCAGCCCTCTCGGGTGACTATATATAGCAGTTTTCTTGTTGTTTGCTTTGCAGTGAGGTCGACCCACTACCTGAACACAGGCTTTGCCGGCAAGTAGTGTGTTATGTGTGTGCTTCAAATGTCAATACTGACATGATTTGTGACATGTGGTGAATGAACAACTAAGCAGTGAACAGGAAGTAGACACAGAGCCAATCAGACGAACAGGAAGAGCTGAATGCCTTTAATATGCGCAAAAGAACTCAAGTATTGAAATGACTCATTTACTATTCCTGTCCTTTCTACTTCATCAGAGTAAACATACCCTTGTTTTGCTCATTATATTAAGTTAGTAGATGCTTGGTTGGCTGGGTTAGCTATGGACATTGTCAACTTAATTTTTCTTTCTTCTTCTTCTTAATCCTCTCTGTCTCCTTCTTTCTCATCATAGACACCAGCACCACTCCCACACAGAGTATACAACCAGCACCATAACCACACAGAGTATACAACCAGCACCACTACCACACACACTATACAACCAGCACCACTACCACACACAGTATACAACCAGCACCACTACCACACACAGTATACAACCAGCACCACTACCACAGAGAGTATACAACCAGCACAACTACCACACACAGTATACAACCAGCACCACTACCACAGAGAGTATACAACCAGCACCACTACCACACACACTATACAACCAGCACCACTACCACACACAGTATACAACCAGCACCACTACCACACACAGTATACAACCAGAACCACTACCACACACAGTATACAACCAGCACCACTACCACACACAGTATACAACCAGCACCACTACCACACACAGTATACAACCAGCACCACTACCACACACACTATACAACCAGCACCACAACCACACACACTATACAACCAGCACCACACCACACACAGTATACAACCAGCACCACTACCACACACAGTATACAACCAGCACCACACAACCACACACAGTATACAACCAGCACCACAACCACACACAGTATACAACCAGCACCACTACCACACACAGTATACAACCAGCACCACTACCACACACAGTATACAACCAGCACCACTACCACACACAGTATACAACCAGCACCACAACCACACACAGTATACAACCAGCACCACTACCACACACAGTATACAACCAGCACCACTACCACACACAGTATACAACCAGCACCACTACCACACACAGTATACAACCAGCACCACTACCACACACAGTATACAACCAGCACCACTACCACACACAGTATACAACCAGCACCACTACCACACACAGTATACAAACCAGCACCACTACCACACACACAGTATACAACCAGCACCACTACCACACACACACTATACAACCAGCACCACTACCACACACAGCATACAACCAGCACCACTACCACACACAGTATACAACCAGCACCACTACCACACACAGTATACAACCAGCACCACTCCCCCACACACAGTATACAACCAGCACCACTACCACACACAGTATACAACCAGAACCACTACCACACACAGTATACAACCAGCACCACTACCACACACAGTATACAACCAGCACCACTACCACACACAGTATACAACCAGCACCACTACCACACACAGTATACAACCAGCACCACAACCACACACACAGTATACAATCAGCACCCACTACCACACACAGTATACAACCAGCAGAAGATAGACAATTTGGAGAAAAAGACAGACGATTTAGAAGGTCGTACAAAAAGGAATAACTTCATTGTCTATGGTATTCCTAGGAGAGAAAAAGAACCTGGCAAAATTGTGAGGATCTGATCAGCGACATGATAACGGACAAATTAGAATTATCAGATACAATCCATTTTGATAGGGTACATAGATTAAACGCAAGTGATAAACCGCCCATTGTTGCAAGATGTACATTCTACAAGGATAAAGAGAAAATTCTCAAAGAAAAGCGAAAATTAAAAGGATCTGATATATTCATCGGCGAAGATTTCTCCTGGAGAGTCAGGGAAACAAGGAGGAAACTAACACCTTTTCTTAAGTCAGCCAAAGAACAAGGTAAGAAAGCCACCATGGTTTTCGATCACTTAGTGATTGAAGGGAAAAAGTATGTACTGGACGCTGATGAGAGACTGAAATTGTCCACATAGGATTTCGGCCGGCCCTGTGTAACCAGCGTAACATCTAACTTAGCAGGGCATTTTACAACAGAGAAACAGTTTAAGGTGACACCGGCTGCAACTTGTTCAGGGACTGGAAATCGGCCAACCAGCCAACCTGTTTTGTGTGACAGTGAAGTGACTCGTGCGGGAGGGAAGGGTGGGGTGTGTGCTGATCGTGCCGGTGACAGTCCAACATGTGTGTTGTCAAATGAGCACGTGAGACAAGCAGGAGAGAGTACAACTATTTCATCTCGTGTCCAGCATGCCACTCTATTCTCTGTGTTTATGACACAAACGTGTGACACTCATGACACGATTCGCATGAATGAGAAAGCGGGTGTGATTGATTGCAGAGATGAAGATTTTGAAAAGGATGTAATGGTGTCAGAAGAAAGCACAGATTCCCCTTTTTGTTTAACCATTGCTTCCAATGCATGTAAACATGATTTAATACAGGATGACTATTTGACGACAAAGGAAGATGATATGAAATACTCAGTTGATGGCGATGTTATGTATATGCCTGTAGATAATATGTCAATTACTGCATATGAGAAAGATGATCTGAAGCATTAAATATTGTAGGCAGAGGGGGAGAGTGTGCTGAAGATAGGATAATGGAGAGGCTAGGGTGCAGTGATGACATGACAAGGAAAGGGAATGGGAACAGGGAGGATAAGACAGGGGGAAAGTGGGGAGTTGGAGTGACATGACAAGGGAAGGGAGGGAGGAGTGATGACTATTTGGCATGTGGAATTGAAAAAGAGGATAACAATAATCAACTGGATGGGAATGGAGGTGATATCGATGATACGTTTAGTTCTGCGAATTCTGTAAATATGGGTACATGTTTGGATAAAATGTCTTTTCTCCATTGGAATGTGTGTGGATTGCTTTCAAAACTTGAGGATGCAGATTTTGTTGAGTTCATTTCTTCATTCGACTTCGTATGTCTTGTAGAAAAACTTTCTTGAGAAGTTTGAGTCTAGTTTGTTTAAAGAGCATGCGTTATTTGTAAAACCAGCTGTTAAGCTGCACGACATGGGAGGTGTTCTGGAGGAATTGTCTGCCTTGTACGTACACCTCTAGTTCCCCACATACGATATATTGATGATGATAGTGATTTTTGTATGTATTTTGTATTAGATAAGAATTCTTCTTTCATTTTCATAAAAACATTTTGTTTGTTTGCACGTATATACCTCCCGAAAATTCACCATATTATTCTGCATACGATTGTGATAATGGGATTAGTATACTTGAAGAAAGTCTTGTTGACAAGATGTTTTTGTTTGATGATGCTCATATAATACTGTGTGGTGATTTGAATGCAAGGACTTCCGATTGTTCCCCTGATTACCTTGATGAAAGCAGATTGCATGACAATTGTACAAAACATTCTACAGACCAGAGAAAAGAATGTCCCATGATACAGTAATGAATTCCTATGGTAAAAAATTGCTGGACCTCAGTACGGCTTTGGAACTATGTATTTTAAATGGTTTGTGTAATGGTGATGAAAATGGTCAGTATACATATATAGCCGATCAAGGGTGCAGTGTGAATGATTATTTCTTAACTTCCACATCTTTCTTTGATAGTACGTGTGAGTTTATGACTCTAAGTGTCCTTGACAGATTAGAATCAGAATCATCACCTGCCTCTTTTGTTGTGCTTTAATAATCAAACACGTATTACTTCTATTAGGAATTCTGTGAATAAGAGTGATGACATATTCATTGATAAATATAAATGGATTTCATCATATGCGCAGACATTTTTTTGACTCAATGAACTCGAATAAAGTAATAAAAGAGTTAGAAGTTGCCACAGACTTAATCAATGTTGATATCAACTTAGCAATGGATAGGTTTAAGCAGATTGTTAAAGATCAGGCAGGACATATGAGGAAACGAATACCGATACATAAGCAGTCAAGTAAAGGATGGTTTGACCACGAATGCAAATCAAACAAACGAAAAAGTGAAAAGACTTCATAGATTGTTTAAGCGTTCACTGGATAAAAATGACCGAATTAGATTTTGTATAGCTAGAAGGAATACAAAAAAATGATTATGAGGAAGAAGGAGGAACGAAATGAGTCAATGTTAAAGGAACTGCTTGATTCTGTTAAATGCCAGAAGACTTTTTGGGAAACGGTTAAGAAATTCTCTCATCAAAAAAAAAACACAACCACAAAATAACATATCCATTGATCAGTGGTTTGGTCATTTTAAGATATTATTAGATAGAGAAATACATGATTTTCCAGATGATGATACAGTAGAGGATGGTGATGAGTTTTATGATAGACCAATATCTAGGGACGAGGTAATGATAGCAGTTAGAAAGCTGAAGAATGGTAAATCGGCTGGACCTGATGATTTAATTGGAGAGTTCTTTAAAAACGCAGGGGAGCCAGTTAATGTTTTTAGTAAAATTATTTAACCATTTATTCAGTAATGGCATCTATCCAGATGACTGGACTGAGTCAACTATTATACCACTTTTTAAGAAAGGCGAGGTCAATAACATGAACAACTACAGAGGTATTTCACTGTGTAATATAAGTAGTAAGTTATATAGCTCAATAATCAACAGCAGATACAAGAGTGGGTAAATCTAAATAATATAACTGGGGAGCATCAAGCAGGCTTTAAGAAGGACTACTGTACGATAGATCATGTATTTACATTGCTAGCTGCCATTCAGAAACAGTTTGCAAAGAATCAAAAGTTGTACGTTGCATTTGTAGATTTCGAGAAAGCTTTCGACTCCATTTCTAGAAATTTGCTATGGCCTGTGTTGCTAAAAATGGAGTCAGTGGTAAATTATACAGATGTATTAAGAGTATGTATAGAGATGTAAAAAGGCTAGGATAAGAAGAAGTGGGGGTAAATTATCAGAAGTTGTGAATTGCACAAGGGGAGTAAAGCAAGGTGATGTTTGCAGCCCGATTCTTTTTTCGTTGTTCGTCAACGAACTTGCACTAGAAATTATAGAAAATGGCAAACATGGTGTGTCCTTTGATTTGATAGAATTGTTCATATTACTCTTTGCGGATGATATTATCTTGTTATCAATATCGGTTGTTGGTCTACAAAGACAGTTGAATAGTTTGTATGCAGCTGCAATGAGACTAGAGCTAAAAGTGAATATGGAGAAAACAAATATCATTGTTTTTCGCAAGGGCGGGTATCTGGCTAGGCATGAACAATGGAGGTATGGAAATGAGCCAGTAAAAGTAGTAAACGTGTATAAGTATCTGGGTATATTCTTTTCAACCAGGCTGAGTTTTACCTATGCATGTAGAGATATAGTTACAGAGCAAAAAGAGCTGTTCTAATTATATTTAAAGTAATGTATAAGCTTGACTGTAGTTCGTTTAATATATTTAAAAAGTTATTTGATTCACAAGTTCAATCAATTTTACAATACGGGGCTGAAATATGGGCGTTCGAAGGCGGCAATGTTATTGAAAAGCTGCATCTGTTTGCCATGAAACGCTTTTTGAACGTCGACAGTCGTACTCCTAATGATTTGGTATATGGAGAAATGGGGAGGTATCCTATCTATTTAAACTCGTACGTTAAATGCATCAGTTATTGGCTAAAATTGACAAGGATGGAAAATTACAAGCTACCATTTAAAGCGTATAAAGTGTTATATGATCTTGATATTAACGGAAAGAAGACTTTGGGCCACAAATGTTCGTAAGTGCCTATATTCTTATGGTTTTTTTCTTTTGTATGGGATAACCAAGGTGTCGAAAATATTGCAGCCTTTATCAAATGCTTTAAACAAAGAATCATTGACTGCAGGTGGCAAGACTGGCATAGTCACATGTACACCAGTGACCGATTTGCTGAATATAGGGCATTTAAGGCAACAAATCTTGTGGAACCATGTTGAAATTGTTATGAATAGATATGTTAAAAGTGCTCTTGCAAAACTTCGATTTGGTGTGTCAGATATAGCCAGCCACCGATTTAGATACAGTGGAAAAGCAGATGAAATTATGTGTCGCTTGTGTCATGTTCGTAAGGAAGATGCCATTCATATTATTCTTTGTTGCCCTGTTCTTCATGATTTAAGGATGAGATATATTCAGCCCAAGTATTATAATGACCCATGCCAGTTCAGTTTAATCTACTAATGGCATGTAGAAATGAGAGTGTATTATCTAATGTTGCACTATTCACTTATAAAGCTTTAAAACGTTTGTGTACTGCTTCAACATAAAAGTGCTATGGATGGACCACATACCACCACTTTTTTTCCCCCTTTGTTTTGTTTCGTTATGCTTTACTTTATTTTTTGTTTAGTACTTGACAAATGCTTTATGATCAGTGCCTAAATTGCGTAATGTTAGTATATACATGTGTGTACATGTGAGATCATATGAGTTGGTGAACGACCACCCACCCCCTTCAGATAGGGGCCTAGGCCTAAAAAACTGAATAAACATTCGCATCTACCACACACAGTATACAACCAGCACCACAACCACACAGAGTATACAACCAGCACCACTACCACACACAGTATACAACCAGCACCACTACCACACACAGTATATACAACCAGCACCACTACCACACACAGTATACAACCAGCACCACTCCCACACAGAGTATACAACCAGCACCACAACCACACAGAGTATACAATCAGCACCACTACCACACACAGTATACAACCAGCACCACTACCACACACAGTATACAACCAGCACCACTACCCACACACAGTATACAACCAGCACCACTACCACACACAGCATACAACCAGCACCACTACCACACACAGTATACAACCAGCACCACTACCACACACAGTATACAACCAGCACCACTACCACACACACTATACAACCAGAACCACTACCACACACAGTATACAACCAGCACCACTACCACACACAGTATACAACCAGCACCACTACCACAGAGAGTATACAACCAGCACCACTACCACACACGTATACAACCAGCACCACTACCACACACAGTATACAACCAGAACCACTACCACACACAGTATACATCCAGCACCACTACCACACACAGTATACAACCAGCACCACTACCACACACAGTATACAACCAGCACCACGACCACACACAGTATACAACCAGCACCACAACCACACACAGTATACAATCAGCACCACTACCACACACAGTATACAACCAGCACCACTACCACACACAGTATACAACCAGCACCACTACCACAGAGAGTGTATAACCAGCACCACTACTACCACACACAGTATACAACCAGCACCACTACCACACACAGTATACAACCAGCACCACTACCACACACAGTATACAACCTGTACCCACCATCATCGCCGACTTCTAAGATTTACCGATGAACTGCCTCAGTCTCTCGCCATTCACCCACAATCTTCACACCCCTCCAGCCCAAAGAAGTTAGAAGAGACTAACACAAAACAGTCAGCGTCCGTCGGGCTTTCCCACTATATTACATTCGCTGGTGTAAGGAGCTAACCACGCCAGAGAACTGTTGACCTGGATGGACCGCCCTCTCTGGTAAATGCATACGCCAGCTTCTTCTGCTGTACGGGCAAGGTGGACCCACTGCATGTACGCAGACCCTGCCCGCATGTGAACTCCTTTGTGTGTGATTCAGACCTGGTAAGTTGACAGTATCAGCTATGAAGTGTGGTGAACAGCCAGCATGTGAACTCCTTTGTGTGTGATTCAGACCTGGTAAGTTGACAGTATCAGCTATGAAGTATGGTGAACAGCCAGCATGTGAACTCCTTTGTGTGTGATTCAGACCTGATAAGTTGACACTATCAGCTGTGATGCAGCCAGCATGTGAACAGAAGGCAGACACAGCCAGACTGACCAACAGGAAGTGACGAATGCCTTCAATGTGCGCATCAGAACTCCGGCCAACGAGCGAAAGACGACGATACTGTTCCCATCCTCTCTGCCTCTTTTTCATGCCCAGTTCCCCCCCCCCCCCCCCCCCCCCCATCATCCAACCTGCACTCCCTCCTCCCATACCCTCCGCCCTTCTCATCCACGCCCACTTTTCACACCCAGTCCTCCACCCCTACCGCCACTTGTCCAGTCCGTCACCAAGGCGTCGGT
>JADBJO010000891.1:472500-482500 GCA_016801955.1 Conus betulinus | reverse complement strand
CCCAAATGGCCCTTTTCTCTGTATACTTTTGTCATAGTTTCAAGGATCAGTATCGAACTCGCCAAAGAAATCGATGAGGCAGGAAATCAAAATTGGAATCACCATGAGAGGAGGCGTACAGGATACACTGGCATAAGGATGGAGCGAACACTATGGCTTTAGATTACATGAAGAAGGCTGTATTCCGTGCTCTCCAACACCGTACATCATGACAGGCATGAGCGATTCCCACACCTTCTCTTTTGTTAGGGAAATGTAAATGAAATTCTCAACCATGCATCCATGTAGAGGATCAGACTGGAATCTGTTGTCCCGGTGTACATTTCACAGTTAGTTTCTGGATAGAGTTTCTCAGTGTTGAAAAGGCACAAAGGTTGTGATTGTGACCCAGGGCTTAAAACTCATTACCCCCCAATCGTCATTTCAAGACCTGCACCGCTATGCCATGGCTGGTTAAGATGCCCCATGTTGCTGTTCTCAGCACTCACCTTCCACTGTGCCATGGCTGGTTAAGATGCCCCATGTTGCTGTTCTTAGCGCTTACCTTCCAGTGTGCCATGGCTGGTTAAGATGCCCAGTGTTGCTGTTCTCAGCACTGTGCCATCCATGGCTGGTTAAGATGCCCCATGTTGCTGTTCTTAGCACTTACCCTCCAGTGTGCCATGGCTGGTTAAGATGCCCAGTGTTGCTGTTCTTAGCACTGTGTCATGGCTGGTTAAGATGCCCAGTGTTGCTGTTCTCAGCACTGTGCCATGGCTGGTTAAGATGCTCAGTGTTGCTGTTCTCAGCACTGTGCCATGGCTGGTTAAGATGCCCCATGTTGCTGTTCTTAGCACTTACCTTCAATTTTGCCATGGCTGGTTAAGATGCCCCATGTTGCTGTCCTTAGCGCTGTGCCACGGCTGGTTAAGATGCCCCATGTTGCTGTCCTTAGCACTTACCTTCCAGTGTGCCATGGCTGGTTAAAGATGCCCCATGTTGCTGTTCTTAGCACTGTGCCATGGCTGGTTAAGATGCCCCATGTTGCTGTTCTTAGCACTGTGCCATGGCTGGTTAAGATGCCCCATGTTGCTGTCCTTAGCACTTACCTTCCAGTGTGCCATGGCTGGTTAAGGTGCCCTATGTTGCTGTTCTTAGCACTGTGTCATGGCTGGTTAAGATGCCCCATGTTGTTCTTAGCACTTACCTTCCAATGTGCCATGGCTGGTTAAGATGCCCTGTGTTGCTG
Source organism: Conus betulinus (assembly GCA_016801955.1). Classification (NCBI taxonomy): domain Eukaryota; kingdom Metazoa; phylum Mollusca; class Gastropoda; order Neogastropoda; family Conidae; genus Conus; species Conus betulinus. The sequence continues at coordinate 481,272 of JADBJO010000891.1, read as the reverse complement.
TCCTTAGCACTTACCTTCCAGTGTGCCATGGCTGGTTAAAATGCCCCATGTTGCTGTTCTCAGCACTGTGCCATGGCTGGTTAAGATGCCCCATGTTGCTGTTCTTAACACTTACCTTCAATTTTGCCATGGCTGGTTAAGATGCCCCATGTTGCTGTCCTTAGCACTCTGCCATGGCTGGTTAAGATGCCCCATGTTGCTGTCCTTAGCACTTGCCTTCCAGTGTGCCATGGCTGGTTAAGATGCCCCACGTTGCTGTTCTTAGCACTTACCTTCAATTTTGCCATGGCTGGTTAAGATGCCCCATGTTGCTGTCCTTAGCACTGTGTCATGGCTGGTTAAGATGCCCCATGTTGCTGTTCTTAGCACTGTGTCATGGCTGGTTAAGATGCCCCATGTTGCTGTTCTTAGCACTTACCTTCCACTCTGCCATGGCTGGTTAAGATGCCCTGTGTTGCTGTTCTTTTTTTTTTTTTTTTTTTTGCTGTCCCAACCTCTGCGCCACCTCAGAGGCAGTGCACCCACGCCGCTCATTCCGACAGCCCGTCCACAGCCACAACCCGATCGGCCCCGCCGCAGCACCGGCACCGGCAATCCTCAGGGAACAGTCATTGTCAAGTCGCCAAGAGGCAACCCACCGGAGGAGACACTGCGCTGCTGCCAAGTCACTTCGGTGGTGTTCAGTGGCGCCTGTTCTGATCTAACATACGCAGGACACCACCTACTAAGCCCCCTACTGACGACAATAATTGCTCAGTCGCGGAGCCGGCGTGAGTGAGCTCTCCCTCTGGAGGGCGCCACCACGTCCGTCCAACGACAGCCCCATGGACTCGCCGATACCGGTGACCCCGACGGAACCAAACCAAGACCACAGACGTGGAGAGGACATCGCAACTGAGGTCACCATGAGAGAAGGGCATGAAGGGCCACAGAACTAGAGACATTTTTTTTATGCTGATCGATGAGAATGAGGATGATTAAGATGATGCTACGGATTTCCATTTCGGTCTGAGACTACATGACAGGGCTGTTCTCTACGCTTCCTTTCATAATATATCCCAGCGTCAACCAGGCCCGGGAGATACATGCACCTGCAGTGTTGGTCAGGAAATTTGAGCAACTCTCTCAGAAACGCATCCATTAAGTGGATGAAACTTGACTGTGTGGTCCTAGTCTTCCCAACTGAGTCCGCAGCAAACTCAACTCTGGGTAGGAGCCGGTCGGGGCAGAAGAACCCACATGACTCTGATGGGATTCGAACCCACGACCTCCCAGCTGGGAGTCTGCGATGCTAACCACTTCGCCACGGCAGCTAGTCCATGTTGCTGTTCTTAGCACTGTGCCATGGCTGGTTAAGATGCCCCATGTTGCTGTCCTTAGCACTTACCTTCCACTGTGCCATGGCTGGTTAAGATGCCCCATATTGCTGTTCTTAGCACTTACCTTCCAGTGTGCCCATGCTGGTTAAGATGCCCCATGTTGCTGTTCTTAGCACTGTGTCATGGCTGGTTAAGATGCCCCATGTTGCTGTTCTTAGCACTTACCCTCCAGTGTGCCATGGCTGGTTAAGATGCCCCATGTTGCTGTCCTTAGCACTTACCTTCCAGTGTGCCATGGCTGGTTAAGATGCCCAGTGTTGCTGTTCTCAGCACTTACCCTCCAGTGTGCCATGGCTGGTTAAGATGCCCAGTGTTGCTGTTCTTAGCACTTACCCTCCAGTGTGCCATGGCTGGTTAAGATGCCCAGTGTTGCTGTTCTTAGCACTGTGTCATGGCTGGTTAAGATGCCCAGTGTTGCTGTTCTTAGCACTGTGTCATGGCTGGTTAAGATGCCCCATGTTGCTGTTCTTAGCACTGTGCCATGGCTGGTTAAGATGCCCCATGTTGCTGTTCTTAGCACTTACCTTCCACTGTGCCATGGCTGGTTAAGATGCCCAGTGTTGCTGTTCTTAGCACTGTGTCATGGCTGGTTAAGATGCCCAGTGTTGCTGTTCTTAGCACTGTGTCATGGCTGGTTAAGATGCCCCATGTTGCTGTTCTCAGCACTGTGCCATGGCTGGTTAAGATGCCCCATGTTGCAGTTCTTAGCACTTACTTTCAATGTGCCAATGAGTGTGTTTACACAAACATCTGTCAATGCATGCAAGCACACGTGCTTTTGAATGTACATGTTAATGTGTATGTGTATGTGTGAGTATGTGCACCTGTAGGAGCACATGTGCGTTCGTGTGTGGAGGGGGGTGGGGGGGTGGAGGGGGGTAGTATCACCGTATGGCGCGTGCTACCCTTTAATCACTACGGATCCCTCTATCTGAGATAGGACGAAGTAACTCACGGTAAAGTTTCACAAGTTTCTTTGACCAGATCATAGATCAAGAGGACAGAGGATTATTAGTATCTCCACCTTTCGCTTGTCAGACTTGGCTGGTTAGAGTTCCATTGTGCATGTCAAAGCCATTCCCACCTTTGTATGGATCTGACTGCCTCCTGCTGGCTCTGTTCGCCACACGTTCCCTCCGTCAGTTTCAAAACTGGAAAGTTTCACAGCGCTCACACATGGGTTCAGTATGGCCAAAGACTATGCTAGCTAAGTTGATCGATAACAATGAACAGCGGACAATAAGCTGCCATACGAAGTCATTCCAGAGAGCAGTCCAATCATCATGAACAATTCTCTAGAGCGCTGTAACTGTGGTGACAAGAAGTTGTTCAAGACCTTCGCAAGCGAACGGGACTCCAACCAGGGGACACGTGACGGGAAGAACGAGGCGAGATACTTATCCTCATCCCTCCTCTGGACCTAGGAGCAGACACGGGCCGATCCTCTGACACGGCAGTGGAATTCAAAGACACCGCTATCACCGGCGTTACGTGCCAGCCGTGCCACCCCCCCCCCCCCCCCCCCCCCCCCCCCCCCCAACACAGCCAGCCATCCCTGGCTGGAGCCGTCTGATAGCCTGTGGTGCTCCCCGCAGTAAACTAAAGGTCCCACCACCTGGCCCCCTGTGACACTTTAACGGCTTCGGTACGTGCCTCCGGACCCAGCGCGCGCTCATTTGCTGTGCCTTGGTGAAGTGTTTCCTGCACCTGGTGACAATGAAAGCGATAGCGTTGGGCGCTGCGGATAAATTATGACCATGCACGTGCGCAGCGGAACTGTCAAGGCGTAGCTGTTTGCTGCCGTCAGATCGTGAGCCTGGGGCGCACGGCTCGTGGTGGAGAGGTTGAGAAATGTAGAAGTGTTTTTTTTGGTTGCACGTGTTATTTATTTTAGTGTCTTTTTAGGTCTTATGTGTCAGCTGACACGTTCAGTACCCATTCCAGACTGACATTTCACTTCTGGGTCTTCTTTGTTTGTGGCTTGTTTCTCCGGGCTTGTCCTCTTCCCCTTCTTCAAAACGCCAGGATCAGTGGGTTGACCATTTCTAACAGGTTTCTTTTTCTCAGACATAACCAAGAGCAATGAATTAACCATTTCCGGCATGTTTCTTCTAACAAACAAACAAAAATATCAAGACCACTGAACTAATCATTTCTGGCATGTTCCTTCTGAAAAACGCCAAGAGTAGTGAACTGACCATTCCAGACTTGGATTACCTGAGGAAAAGTGTCAAGACAGTGAACTGACCATTTCTGTCATGTTCCTCACGATGAAATATGTCAAGATCAGTCCTATATTGTGAATACATCATTTCTGACTCGTTTCTCTCGATGCATATTCAAAGATCAATGAATTGACCATTTCTGATACATTTCTCCTGATGAGAAATGAAAAGAGATTAGTAATTGACCATTTCTGACACGTTTTCCTGATGAAAAACGCAAAGATCAGTGAAATGATTATTTCTGACACGTTCCCCCTGATGAAAAATGAAAAAAAAAGCGGTAAACTGACTATTTCTGACACGTTCCCCCCTGATGAAAAATGAAAAAAAAAAAAAAAGCAGTCAACTTACCAATTCTGACACGTTCTCCTGATGAAAAATGCAAAGATCATTGAATTGAGCATGTCTCTTCTTCTAAACATTGCCAAGATCAGTTCATAATTAGACATGTTCCTTCTTTTTACTGAAAATAACAAGATCAGTCTATTGACTGTCACTGATAACTTTCTTCTTCGTCTTCTCAATTAGTGATATGTTCCTGCGGGGGAGGCGGCGGAAGAGGAGTGGGTTTAATGCCCGTCTACAAGAGAGTGAGAAAGAGAGAGACAGACAGACAGACAGAGAGAGAGAGAGAGAGAGAGAGAGAGAGAGAGTGTGTGCGTGTGTGTGTGTGTGTGTGTGTGTGTGTGTGTGTGTGTGTGTGTGCATAGATGTATATGCTTGTGTCTGTGCATGTGTGTGTATTTATCTGTCTGTCTCTCTGTCTGTGTGTATGTATGTGCCCGCGCATGCGCATGCATGCCTGAGTCTACGGGCAACTGTGGTTTTGGTACTGTTCTACCTTAATTAAAGACGGGACTTCGGTGCGTGACTTCTCACGCACGTTGTCCTCGTCCCAGACATTCCTTTCAGCTTCAACCGATTCCCATTCCAGCTTCAGACATAACCTTTGATCCACGACCTGTTGTGAGCTGGTGACGGGAGTGTTTACTGGGTCATGCGTGGGGAGGTGTTGCTGGGTCATGTGTCGGGAGGTGTTACTGGGTCATTTGTCGGGAGGTGTTACTGGGTCATTGTCAGGAGGTGTTACTGGATCATGTGTGGGCAGGTGTTACTGGGTCATGTGTCGGAAGGTGTTACTGGGTCATGTGTGGGTGTCGGGAGGTGTTATTGGGTCATGTGTGGGTGTCGGGAGGTGTTACTGGGTCATGTGTTGGTGTCGGGAGGTGTTACTGGGTCATGTGTGAGTGTTGGGAGGTGTTACTGAGTCATGTGTGGGTGTCGGGAGGTGTTACTGGGTCATGTGTCGGGAGGTGTTACTGGGTCATGTGTCGGGAAGCGTTACTGGGTCGTGTGTGGATGTCGGAAGGTGTTCTTGGATCATGTGTGGGTGTCGGGAGGTGTTATTGGGTCATGTGTCGGGAAGCGTTACTGGATCATATGTGAATGTCGGAAGGTGTTACTGGGTCATATGTGGGTGTCGGAAGGTGTTACTGAGTCATGTGTGGGTGTCGGGAGGTGTTACTGGGTCATGTGTCGGGAGGTGTTACTGGGTCATGTGTCGGGAAGCGTTACTGGTTCGTGTGTGGATGTCGGAAGGTGTAATTGGGATCATGTGTGGGTGTCGGGAGGTGTTATTGGGTCATGTGTCGGGAAGCGTTACTGGATCATATGTGAATGTCGGAAGGTGTCATATGTGGGTGTCGGAAGGTGTTACTGGGTCATGTGTGGGTGTCGGGAGGTGTTACTGGGTCATGTGTTGGAAGGCGTTACTGGGTCCTGTGTCGGGAGGTGTTACTGGGTCCTGTGTCGGAAGGTGTTACTGGGTCCTGTGTCGGGAGGTGTTACTGGGTCCTGTGTCGGGAGGTGTTACTGGGTCCTGTGTGTGGGTATCGGGAGGTGTTAGTGGGTCATGTGTGGGTATCGGGAGGTGTTAGTGGGTCATGTGTCTGTCGAAGCGCTACTGGGTCATGTGTGTGAGTGTCGGAAGGTGTTACTGGTTCATGTGTAGGTGTCGGGAGTGTTACTGGGTCATGTGTCGGGTGACGTTACTGGATCATGTGTCGGGAGGTGTTACTGGGTTATGTGTGGGTGTCGGGATGTGTTACTTGGTCATGTGTGGGTGTCGGGAGGTGTTACTGGGTCATGTGTGGGTGTCGGGAGGTGTTACTGGGTCAGATGTGTCGGGAAGCGTTACTGGGTCGTGTGTGGATGTCGGAAGGTGTTCTTGGATCATGTGTGGTGTCGGGAGGTGTTATTGGGTCATGTGTCGGGAAGCTTTACTGGATCATATGTGAATGTCGGAAGGTGTTACTGGGTCATATGTGGATGTCGGGAGGTGTTACTGGGTCATGTGTCGGAAGGCGTTACTGGTCCTGGGCCGGGAGGTGTTTACTGGGTCATGTGTGGGTGTCGGGAGGTGTTACTGGGTCATGTGTCGTGAAGCGCTACTGGGTCATGTGCGAGTGTCGGAAGGTGTTACTGGTTCATGTGTGGGTGTCGGGAAGGAAGTGTACTGGGTCATGTGTCGGGTGACGTTACTGGGTCATGTGTCGGGAGGTGTTACTGGGTCATGTGTGGGTGTCGAGAGGTGTTACTGGGTCATGTGTCGGGTGACGTTACTGGGTCATGTGTCGGGAGGTGTTTACTGGGTTATGTGTGTGGTGTCGGGAGGTGTTACTGGGTAATGTGTCGGGAAGCGCGCTACTGGGTCATGTGTGGGTGCCGGGAGGTGTTACTGGGTCATGTGTGGGTGCCGGTAGGTGTGTTACTAGGTCATGTGTGGGTGCCGGGAGGTGTTACTGGGTCATGTGTGGATGTGCCGGGAGGTGTTACTGGGTCATGTGTTGGTGTCGGGTGGTGTTACTGGGTCATGTGTGGGTGTTGTTGGGAGGTGTTACTGGGTCATGTGTGGGTGTCAGGAGGTGTTACTGGGTCATGTGTGGGAGTGCGGAGGTGTTACTGGGTCATGTGTGGGTGTCAGGAGGTGTTACTGGGTCATGTGTGGGTGTCGGGAGGTGTTACTGGTCATGTGTGGATTTTGGGAGGCATTACTGGGTCATGTGTGGGCGTCGGGAGGTGTTACTGGGTCATGTGTGGGTGTCGGGAGGTGTTACTGGGTCATGTGTGGGGGTGGAGGTGGGGAAGAGATCAGATCCAGACCGTATGCCTGTATGATGAATTATAGGTAGAAAATGTCGGATTTTTTACTCTCTTTTGCTGCTTCTTCTTCCCGCTCTTTTCTCATTCATTGTGATTTGCTTTGATTGTTTCTGAAGGCGCATCGAGGTTCAAGTACACACACACACACACACACACACACACACAAGCTCGCACGCGCGCGCACATATATTTACATTCACAGAGACAGACAGACAGAGACAGAGAGAGAGATATGTAAAAAATATGACACAACCGTTTATAGAATGCATCAGAAGATGGAGCTCACAATTTCATAAAACAAACATAATTATGGAGAATTCCGTGTTGATAAAGCAGTCCAACATCAAAAGGAAGTGGAAACCTTTCCCTCTCTCACTTTCTGAAAAATTGCGCGCGCGTGCGCGCACGCACGCACGGACGCACGAACGGACGGGTCTCCAGGTCTCCGATCATCAACATCTGTGATGAAAGAGATTGGTGACTCCAGGTCTCATATCAACACGTGATGAAAAAAATTTGGTGACTCCAGATCTCATATCAACATCTGTGATGAAAGAGATTGTGACTCCGGGTCTCATATCAACATCTGGATTGAAATAGATTGGTGGCTCCAGGTCTCGTGTTAACATCTGTGATGAGATTGGTGACTCCAGGTCTCATATCAACACCTGTGATGAAACAGATTGGTGGCTCCAGGTCTCATATCGACATCTGTGATGAAAGAGTGTGGTGACTCCAGGCCTCCTATCAACATCTGTAACGAAAGAGATGGGTGGCTCCAGGTCAATAATTCATGTGTTTTCAGCTTTGTGCCCGTTCATCAGCCTCACTGGGGAAAGCGGGAGGAGCGGAAATGAACATTCATTGAATCCATCATAACCATGGCATTCACTGATAATCAACATTCATTGAATCCATCATAACCATGGCATTCACTGATAATCAACATTCATTGAATCCATCATAACCATGGCATTCACTGATCATCAACATTCATTGAATCCATCATCAGCATGGCATTCACTGATCATCAACATTCATTGAATCCATCATAACCCATGGCATTCCTTGATAATCAACATTCATTGAATCCATCATAACCATGGCATTCCTTGATAATCAACATTCATTGAATCCATCATAACCATGGCATTCACTGATAATCAACATTCATTGAATCCATCATAACCATGGCATTCACTGATAATCAACATTCATTGAATCCATCATAACCATGGCATTCACTGATAATCAACATTCATTGAATCCATCATAACCATGGCATTCACTGATAATCAACATTCATTGAATCCATCATAACCATGGCATTCACTGATAATCAACATCATTGAATCCATCATAACCATGGCATTCACTGATAATCAACATTCATTGAATCCATCATAACCATGGCATTCACTGATAATCAACATTCATTGAATCCATCATAACCATGGCATTCACTGATAATCAACATTCATTGAATCCATCATAACCATGGCATTCCTGATAATCAACATTCATTGAATCCATCATAACCATGGCATTCACTGATAATCAACATTCATTGAATCCATCATAACCATGGCATTCACTGATAATCAACATTCATTGAATCCATCATAACCATGGCATTCCTTGATAATCAACATTCATTGAATCCATCATAACCATGGCATTCACTGATAATCAACATTCATTGAATCCATCATAACCATGGCATTCATTCCTTTCATTGAATATCATCAACATTCATTCATTCAATCCATCATAACCATGGCATTCACTTGATAATCAACATTCATTGAATCCATCATAACCATGCATTCACTGCAACATTCCTTGAATAATCAATCATTCATGGCATTCCTTGAAATCAACATTTCATGAATCCATCATAACCATGGCATTCATTGATAATCAACATTCATTGAATCCATCATAACCATGGCATTCCTTGATAATCAACATTAACCATGGCATTCATTGATAATCATTGAATCCAT
>JADBJO010000891.1:450000-455000 GCA_016801955.1 Conus betulinus | reverse complement strand
ATCGCTGGGGTCAATACAGGGATAGACGAGGAGTTTGAGTTTGGGGGTGGGGGGGGGGGGTATCAAGGGGGAAAGAAGAAGCAGGGTCCCAGGACAATGGAGGAGAAGGGAGGTAAAGACAAGGAGAGGGCTAGAAAGACAGGGAAGAGGGGGGGGGGGGGAGGGAGGGTACAAGGATCTGCGAATTTTTTTAATGTGAATGCTATCTTGACGTTCTCTGCTTAAAAAGAGCAAAAAAAAAAAAAAAAAAAGAATGATACTGTCTGTCTGTCTGTCTCTCTCTCTCTCTCTCTCTCTCTCTCTCTCTCTCTCTGGATAGCTTTATAATCGATTTAGACGTGTGCCTAAGCCGCATTGTTTAATTTTCTGAAAGCCTCTTCAGTATGGGGCCTTGGCCTTACATTTGAATAAACATTCGTAATCATATTCGTATTCTCTCTCTCTCTCTCTCTGATGGGAGGAGAAAGGAGGGGGGAAAGGGAAGAAGGGTTGATGGCCTTTGTGTGTGTGTGTGTGGGGGGGGGGGGGGGTGAATGTGTGTGTGTGCGCGCGCGCGCGCGCGTGTGCGTGCGTGTGTGTGTGTGTGTGTGTGTGATGTTCTGTGTGAAACTCTGGTGGCATTATTCCCACCCTGTTCATCACCACACCCCTGGCTTGTCCTGTCGCAGCCCCGGCACCCGGCGATCAACAGGGACAGTCAATGTCAAGTCACTAAAGAGCCACCCGCCTCAGGAGACGCTGCACTGCAGCCAGGCCACTTGGGTGACGTTCAGTGGTTCCAGATCCAATCCAACACACGCAGAACACCACCTAAGAACGATTGATCAAAGCTACGCCTGCATGGTGTAAGCAAAGCTGCCCCCGTGTCCGTCCCCATGTGTGTGGACCCTTGCTGCGCCCGCTGATAGCGTTGAGCCGTGTGTGTGTGTGTGTGTGCGTGTGTGTGTGTGTGTTGAACTCCGTTCTTGAGTTTAAATGAGACGATTTACGGCACAAAGAAATGAACGCTGTGTGAAATTCTATCTTTTACGCATGCAAAGAGCTAACCCACACCCTGCCCCTAACCTGACCTTCACCGTAACTTAAACTAACCCTCAAGCCTCACCCATATTTTGTTCTAAGACCCACCCTACAAAATGTCTTCCTGCCGTGTGTGATACCGGAGGAGTCACCTCCTCTTATGACATTTTTACATATTTTGTGTTGCAGATGCGTTGCCATTTTCATATTGCAAACCTCAGGACGTCGCCATTTTCTTTCTTTTTTTTTTTTTTTTAGAAGCCTGAACAAAAGTTTCGCTAACATTTATGCCGTCCGACATCGTTGCAATGTAAGATAGACAGCCAATCAGCCCGGTATCTGAAAACAGAACTGTTCTCTGGAACGGAGAGAGAGAGAGAGAGAGAGAGAGATTGGATACATGGGAGAGGGGATGGGGGACAGTCGGGAGGTGGGGAACCGGGAAGCAGAGGAGGGGAGTGGCGTATGATCCAGTAGTGACGACACTCATCAATGACGTCAGAGCGCTCAATGCGGCAAGCAGCGAGCGCCGCACGCGCCTCACGCGCGTTTCCAATTTCCCCTGTCCCATGGGAGCGCGTTTGAAAACCGCTCTCGCCATTGCCCCTTGGTAATCGTGCAATAATGGCTTCCTGACCGATTCGATTTGGTCCTGTGTTTTATTCCCTTGTCCCTCGTTTTCAGTATCTGTTTCCTGTTGTTTTCAATTGCTCCCAAGACGCTGTGATGGTGAGGTGGGGGAAGGGGGTGGGAAGTTCGGGGGGGGGAAAGAAGGGTGTAGAGGGGGGGGGGAGGGGGGGGTGAAAAGAGAGGGAAGGGGAGTGGGGATGGGGTGGGGAGTTAAGAAAATCATGTTCAGCTCGGTGATTATGGCCTGCAAACGTTAGCAAGAAACTGAGAAAGGAATATCGGCAGCGATCGTGTAGGGGGCGAAAAAAAAATCCCTAAATACATTCCACAGAAGCGGTGTGCCGTATAATTCGTGCATGCTTGGCAAGTGTCATCGTTTCCATAGCATACCCCAGTGGCTAGCGGGGTTAGGAATAGGCGAGCATTCGCTAGACCCATTTTCTTGAGGCTCTCATGCATACGAGACAAATTGGCCGACAGGTGCGACGTCCTGTGATTGGTGTACGGACAGTAATAACATTCTCTGATTGGTGCACAGAAAGTAGCAACATTCTCTGAGCAACATTGCTCTGATTGGTGCTCTCACTAGCACAGAAGTAGTGACATTCTCTGACTGGTGCACAGAAAGTAGTGACATTCTCTCACTAGTGCACAGAAAGTAGTGACATTCTCTGATTGGTGCACAGAAAAAGTAGTGACATGCTCCAATTGGTGCACAGAAAGTAATGACATTCTTTGATTGGTGCACAGAAAGTAGTGACATTCTCTGATTGGTGCACAGAAAGTAGTGACATTCTCTGACTGGTGCACAGAAAGTAATGATATTCTCTCACTGGTGCACAGAAAGTAATGACATTCTCTCACTGGTGCACAGAAAGTAATGACACTGTCTGATTGGTGCACAGAAAGTAGTAACACTGTCTGATTGGTGCACAGAAAAAAAGTGACATTCTCTGATTGGTACACAGAAAGTGAAAACATTCTCTCTCTGGTACAGAAAACCATCAGAACATTGGCCCTCTCCCAACAAGAAGAGATTGTAGAAGAAGTCACATTGTGTGAATCTGAATTTATCTTGCCATTCATTTCTTTCTTTCCCCCTCGCCTCTTCCATCCCTCGCCGCTAGGATCAGCTGGCCACCTTGCCAGTTTCGCGTCAATGAAACTCATCCGGTTGCGTGATTCGCGTCTTGTATACGGGAAAACATTCTCCCCCTTTCCCCCTTTCCTGAGAGCTCTCCAACCCCACTCAACGCCGCCCCTACCAACACCCCCACCCCCCCCCCTCTTGCTCCCAACAGACCACACTCCCCCCCCCCCCCCCCCCCCCCCCCCACCTTAAGATCTTCTATGGCGATATGATTACCATGCTGACGGTCCCTAACGCAGCACGCGTTAGGCGCACGTAAAGGAGTGTTCGGTTACATGGGAGTTATTGGTGGAAAGTTTTTTTTGTAAGTGTGCAGGTCAACAACGGTTAAGCAAGTCGAAGATACAAAGAGTGGGTGGCGCTGTACTGTGGCGATATGCTCTTCCAGAGAAGAGCTACCTGACTTTCGCAACAGAGAAATCTGTTGTGACAATTAAGTTCTACTGCATTATACTACACTATGCTATACGATCCTATTGTATGCTGTACCATGCTACACTATGCTATGCTTTAGTATGCTACATTATGATATGCCATACTATACTATACTATGCCATACTATGCTACACTACACTATATTATATTAGACTATGATGTACTGTAACAGTGTGGTGCAATATACTATATATTATACCACACTATACGCTAAGCAATACCGCATTATGCTATGCTATACTATACTGTACTACACTATACCATACAGTGTAGTGCAATATACTATATTACTCTATACAGTATAGCGCAACACAATCCAATTCAACATGCAAAACAGCACAGCACAATGTATTGTAGTAGGATACTGTACAATGCAATGCAGTACCATACAAAGAAATACCACACACCAGCACACAGTACAGTGCCAAACAGCGTGACACAACACAACTGTGTTTGGGGGTGACTGAATTCAGCTCACAGCAGGTCTCCAAAACGTGAGTGCCTCAACAGGAGTTGGGTCCACTCTTTCCATCTCCATCAGTTTCTTCCCAATACGGGTGGTTCAGGGGTGGCCATGAGAAAGTCTTCGATATCTCCACAATGATCACCACGGTCATGGGCAGCAGGGTAGAGATGTTCAAACCAATCCCGTCCTTTCTATCGTGATATCTACCCCTCCACACCCCCACCCCCACCCCTCACTGTGTCTTACCTGAAGCATCCTCCCTCCACCACCCTTGTTTTCTGCAGGATGGTTCCAGCAGAGGATGTCACAGCCAGGCGTTCTGTTTCTCTTGGGTCTTCTTCTTTCCGACGCGACGCTTGTCACAGGTGTGGAGACCAGTCCTGCAGATTATTAGCGTACTTATGCAGTGCCTATCCTCAGTGAGAGACCAAGCTCTAAGCGCTTTACAAATCCAAGGTCATGTTTACACCACGGCTGCCTGTCTGGGCAGAGCTGATGCATGCTGACGTTTCATTGACAGCACGGCCTGTCTATCTGGGCTGCATGGTGACGCTAATCCTTCATTTCCTGTGTCAGTCAGTCCAATATCAGTCACTCTGATTTTCGCACATTTACTCCGATTTACATGGAGGATGTGTGCTATGTGTAGACGTGCCATCAATACCAGTGGCTAAACTGGCCTTCACTTCCAAAACTTAGAATTGGGAGTCTACCTGTGTCAAGAAGTTACGCATGTGTTCGCACACGGGGCCTCGGTTTATAATCTCAAGAAGAGCTTTTCGGGAAAACAGAGCCAGAACCAATGTTAAATCTGAGGGAGAAATCCCGTTATACTGAAACGGCTCAGCGGAGATCCAAACCCACAACCCCAGGGATAACCAGAAGTAGGAGTCCGGCGCTCTACCAGCTGAGCTGTTCCAGTCCCGTATGAAGAAGTGAAGATGAAGTAGGTGGTTTTCTTCCCGCACAGTGTCTCTTGCAAAGGGGAGAGCACCGGCCATGTCTTCTCTCAGATCCCGCACAGTGTCTCTTGCAAAGGGGAGGGCACCGGCCATGTCTTCTCTCAGATCCCACACAGTGTCTCTTGCAAAGGGGAGGGCACCGGCCATGTCTTCTTTCAGATCCCTCACAGTGTCTGTGGCAAAGGGGAGGGCACCGGCCATGTCTTCTCTCAGATCCCACACAGTGTCTCTTGCAAAGGGGAGGGCACCGGCCATGTCTTCTTTCAGATCCTGCACAGTGTCTCTTGCAAAGGGGAGAGCACCAGCCATGTCTTCTCTCAGATCCTTCACAGTGTCT
>JADBJO010000891.1:440000-447500 GCA_016801955.1 Conus betulinus | reverse complement strand
TCTCTATTACTAGCGATGTAAGGAGCAACTTTCCGGTACTAGTCACTCAAAGAAAGAAATTTTTATTTTTTCCCGGACTGTTAAAATACTCAATAGTGACTCAGGTATAATTCTCCTGAGGCTTGTACTCTTAGAAGTACCTGCAGCTCTGAGAGACAGAAGTAGAGATAAGTTCAATTCATTACCGATTGAACACAAAAGAACTGACACAAGTTAAGTGCAGTCTCATACATCAACTTTACTTTTCTATACAAGGATGAAATATTCAAATCAATTCACACCACAGTCAGTTCAGGGCTTAGTTGTGGTTCTCACTGTTTCATCACCAAGAGAGGGAATTTTCCAGATGTGTTGAGTTGGAGTCCACTTGGAATATCAGAACTTATATGAAGTTGGAGGGGATAGTTGATCTCTCTCTGGTGGTTGTTGGTGACTGATCCACTGCTATGTAGACCTGCTGATCAAGTGCTGGGCTGTGGTGTTTGTCCACTACCAGGCATGCCCAGGGTAGATACGAACCCAGGCTTCTAGAACAAGCAGAACCTGGTCTGTAGTCCGGCTTGTCGAGTTCTCACACTACCCTCTGGCTTTCAGTAAAAGTGTGAGATCTCAGCCAACAAAGGATTACACTAGCATAAATGTATCTGCCATGATAATCCACCTCCACGTTTGTTCAGATTTTGAGTGGAGTTTAACAAATGGTAGGAGACAGTAATACAAGTAATACAAGTGTATCAGCAGTGTGCAGGAATGGATGACAAGTAATAAGTTTAAATAAAATTGTGAAAAGACTGAAGTCATGCCCGTTGAAACCTCCTCCTGCCTCAAACTCGTTGAGTCAGAGTCAATGGTTGTTGATGGCACTGAATTGCCTTTCAATCACTCTGTCAAATACCTTGGTGTTGCATTGATCAGTGTCTGACCATGCAGAATCAAATATCTGTAGTCTGTCGCTCATCCTTTTTAGAGCTGAGACGTATTGCTTCCATCCGACGCTTTATATCCAGGGAAGTAGCTGTCAGGCTAGTCTGTGCCACGGTGATGTCAAGACTGGACTACTGCAACTCTGTTTATGCTGGGCTTCCCGCAGAACAGATTGCTCGGCTGCAGAGAGTCCAAAATAGCGCTGCCCGACTTGTTTTGAAGAGGAGGAGGTGTGAGCACATCACTCCCATGCTGATCGAACTGCGCTGGCTTCCCATACAGTATCGGTGGCAATTTAAACTGGCAGTTCTTGCTTTCCGCCACTTCAATGAATCTCTTCCTCACTATCTCTCTTCTTCTCTCTGCACCTACAAAAGCTGTCGTACCCTTCGCTCTTCTTCACAAAAAAATTTTGAAAATCCCTAAGCGTTCTCTGAAATCTGTTGGCGAAAGAGCCTTCAGTTTTAGAGCACCTTCTATTTGGAACTCCCTCCCTGAAGACCTTCGTAATCAGCCTACTCCTTCTTCTTTTAAATCTCAGCTCAAAACTTACCTCTTCAAAAAAGCCTATTCTCTTCTGTAGATGACTAGATCTCTCCTAAATTCCTCCACAACTAGTCTGGTGAGCAGTGTATGCATGTAGGTGCGTTTGCCATTGTGTATTTTCTTTTTTGCTGTGTGCATGAATATTGTATGAATAAGTGCAAATGGTGGATGTAAGCGCATTGAGTTGTATAACAAGAAATGTGCTATATAAGTATTATACATTATTATTATTATTAAAAAATGTTAATCAAATAACTCTTCAAGTTTTCTTAAGAATTAAATTGCTGTAACTCAGAGTACGCTTAGCCCACGTACACATGTGGTGTAGACTTAGAGTCACACACTACAAGGCATTCCGACACTCAACAGTATTCATAAACCAACTTAACAGTTTTCACCTAGTACAGGTATACTGCTTTTTTTCTGATCAGAATTTATCATTCAGTTATAATCTTAACAGGTAGGATTGCATATTGACAGAAGTCAGATCATACAAAAAGATGGTGGTCAGATTGTTAACAAGGAATCTTAACCAAGCATGGTAATAGCTTTCTACCAAGTTGTGGCAAAACAACTATGACAACAGAATGCTCATTCATTATCTTGATAGATGTCACCTAGTACTGGCATAAAGTTACACTGTTAAACCACATGGCATACATACAATCAATGCATGGTCTCTAAGTTTAGAAACATGGTTTCACTTACATTTCTGGGTGATCAGTGCATCCTAGACAGGTTCAGATTAGGTGAGATGAACGTTCACTCTCTCTGGTCTACCCCCAGTAGTCTTTCTGGATTCACTTACAGCTGATTAGTTTGATGGCCTCTAGCCCTGTTTATAGGCCAAACCATTAATTCCCCTGTTTATAGGCCAAACCATTAATTTGTTTATAGGCCAAACCATGAGTTTCCCCCATTTCCTCATAGGGCCAAACCATTAATTCCCCCTTTTCATAGGGCAAACCATTAATTCCCCTGTTTATATAGGCCAAACCATTAATTTCCCCTTTTTATAGGCCAAACCATTAATTCCCCTGTTTATAGGCCGAACCATTAATTCCCCTGTTTATAGGCCAAACCATTAATTCCCCTTTTTATAGGCCAAACCATTAATTCCCCTTTTCATAGGCCAAACCATTAATTCCCCTTTTATAGGCCAAACCATTAATTTCCCCTTTTCCCCCATTTTCATAGGCCAAACCATAAATTCCCCCTGTTTATAGGCCAAACCATTAATTCCCCTGTTTATAGGCCAAACCATTAATTCCCCTTTTTATAGGCCAAACCATTAATTCCTCTTTTCATAGGCCAAACCATTAATTCCCCTCTTTTCATAGGCATTAGGCCAATTCATTAATTCCCCTTTTCATAGGCCAACCATTAATTCGGTTCCAGTTGGCTTTGTGTCATGAATGACAAAAAAAGTGGGAAAGAACAGAATTGAACATTCAAAAATGGGCTTTTTCCAGCTATTGGGGGCTTGAACTTAGAGTGCTCAGGCTAATTCACAAAGCGCTGGGTTAACATAATTTCCTCACTCCCGGCGCATGATAGGGGGAGGGAAGGGGAAAAGTGGTAGTGAGCAGGGAGGGGGGAGAGAGGGGTGACGTGTCGGCTTCTCTCTGATCCAGTGATAAGGAAAGGGAGAGGAGTGAGGGTGAAGCGAGCCACGTACTCCCAAAGTGACGTCATCTTTTTCCCTGTCAGTGTTTCGAAAGTCGGGCTGCCGGCGACTTCAAAATGACTGCGGGAAAGAGTGAGGGTGGTGAAGGGTTTGAGATGGGAAGGAAGGGGGGGGATTGGTGACGGCAGTATAAACGTTACTGCCCTTTGTGAGACGAAGGGAGACAGAGAAAGAAAGGGGGGGGGGGGGGGGGGAACGTGGGGGGGGGGGGGGGGGGGGGGGGGGAGAACGGGGGGGGGGGGGGGGTGAGGGATGTTCAGTCAATTTGTACAAGAGGGTGGGTGTGGGAGTGGATGGAGTGGTTGACAATTCGTCACATTGCTTTATGTCTTTCTTTCTTTTTAAATCTGTATTCACAGTTCTCTCTCTCTCTCTCTCTCTCTCTCTCTCTCTCTCTGCAGATTCTTATTTCTTGCCCCACGACCTACCCACCCACCTGAATCCAAATGCCTCTTCTTTCCCATTTATGATGGAAAACAATTAACAGACTTGCAAAGATCGGTCAGATCAGCTGTCCTCCCTCCACACCAAAGATCGGTCAGATCAGCTGCCCTCCCTCTACACCAGAGATTGGTCAGATCAGCTGTCCTCCCTGCACACCAAAGATCGGTCAGAGCAGCTGTCCTCCCTCCGCACCAAAGATTGGATCAGATCAGCTGTCCTCCCTCTACACCAAAGATTGGTCAGATCAGCTGTCCTCCCTCTACACCAAAGATTGGTCAGATCAGCTGTCCTCCCTCCACACCAAAGATTGGTCAGATCAGCTGTCCTCCCTCCACACCAAAAATGGGTCAGATCAGCTGTCCTCCCTTTACACCAAAGATTGTCAGATCCCTCTACACCCAGCACTGGGCTTCCGTTTCCGCTCCTTTTCTTTTAAGGCACCAACTGAAGAATGGGGGGGGGGGGGGGGGAGAGAAGGGGGGAGGGGGAATCTATCCCTTCCATTTCTCTGGTACCAACTTTAGAATTCACTGAACTGCGTCACACTGAAATTACATTTGCTTTTCAAAACGCAAGTTCGACAATAAATTCTTTTTTTTTTTTTTTTTTTTCCCCTTCTCTGATTTTTTTTCTGTATGTATATTTCCAGTACCTTTGTGTGTGTGTGTGTGTGTGTGTGTGTGTGTGTGTGTGTGTTCGAATGGGATGAACATTGAATGCGATTGTCACATTATTCTGCCCCGCACGCTATCTGTTCTCCTCTGTATGTCGGTTTATGTGTATTTTTGTATGACTGCTTTAAACTTGGCCAGCAGCGTCTATGCCTTTATTCTCTGTGATGGTAGAGGTCCTACGCCAAACAATTATTCTGAATGTATGGATCTTTACACATTAAACCCTGAGACAAGGAATTGCGCAAACACAAACAAGGTGCGAAGTAATGCTTTATATGATACATAATACACATATTCAATACAAAGCAGACGAACGGCATTTTCAGCCAGCTTTTCCTCAGGGGTTGCAAACAAGCAACTTGACTTGGGGGGGGGGGGGGGGGGGGGGGGATTCACAAAAATACCACGCTCCTGTACAAATCATCCTTATTGTGATAATGATGACTGATGATGATGATGATACAAATCATCCTGATCTTGATGATGATGATGATGATGATGACGATGATGATAATGACGCGATGAAGATGATGATGACGATTATGATGACGACGACGACGACAATGATGATGATGTTGATGATGATGATGATGATGATGATGACGACGACGACGACGACGACGATGGTGACGACGACGATGGTAATTTCATCCACCTCTCTTAACCGTCACAATCCGGCAAAGGTTGCAAGCCATCGACCACGTGACAAACAACGTGAAATTGGATGGAATCCACCCTGCCTTCCAGAGGAGATAGAAGGGGAGGAGGGGACAAGTTCCAAAAGACTAATACTGCGCAATATAGGTTCTCATTGATCGTGGTGGCAGAACCCTGTTCCATGGGGGGGGGGGGGGGGGGGGGGGGGGGAGGCCCCCACAATGTCGCAGTCTCGGAACATTAATAACTTCTTTATCTGGGTCACTCCCTTAAGCTCCTCGGCGTCAAGATAAAACCAGGTTGGAGTAGAAACAGTTGTTCCTCCTATCCGCTCTCTCTTTCTACCCCACCCCCTACCCCTACCCCCGTCATCTCGCGCTACACACCCCCCCCCCCATCTCATCTCCGCCTTCTTTGTGTTGGCGCGAGCGCCATCTCATTTCTCTGCCGCGAGAATGGTCCCCCCTATGCGACACTAATCCGTTTATCTCGATCGAATTTTAATAACGGTTGGTTGTTGACGGGCGGGGCTTGCGCGGCGGCAGGTTGGAGGTTCTGGCGAAGCGGTGGAGTGGAAGGAGATCAGAGGGGATTTACTGTGGGTCCTGATTGGAAACACGCCTCAGTCCCACCACCAGACGCCTCTGATCTCTGGCTCCACGCACGACATCGGGAAAAAGCCGCAATCACTTCCTACCAATCGGAAGGGAGTTAACAGAAGTGGACGAATCATGTTGTCCGGCATAAGCGTGATGATATTTAAAGAAAGAGGCAAGAGGCAGAGATGGGGGGGGGGGGGGGGGGGGGGGGAGACTATCGCGAATAAAAGACATGTCCCTAAAAGCTTTCGCAATCAGGACGTAAAACTCAACCATTCACGTCAGAGATGGAAAAGGCACAAGCGAAGTTGAAACAATCCTGAGTCTTATACTGCGTGAAAATCCACCATCTTCGATTTGAACAAGATAACTGCCTGACAGGACTAGATGTCATAAAGGGAATCTGCTACTACTACCCACCACCACCACCACCACCACCACCACTACTGCTGCTGCTGCTGCTGCTGCTGCGCACTATTATTATTACAGTCACTGCTACCATTGTTCTTCTTGTTGTTTTGTTACTGTTGATACTGCGCTGCTGTTGTTCTGATATTGTTGTTGTTTGTGCTGCTGTGTTATCCTATAGGGGTGGGGCGGGGCGAGGAGGGCAGAGGGGAGTGGGGGGGGGGGGGGGGCGGCAGCGACAGACGTATAATGACGTTTCTGCCGGCTGGGTGTTCATTACGGCACTTAAGAATGCACGTGCTCGTGTGTGTGTGTGTGTGTGTGTGTGTGTGTGTGTGTGTGTGTGTGTGTGTGTGTGTGTGTACGCACGCGCGCGCGCTCTGTGTCTTGAATGTAATTTCTTTTCCCAGTAGGTAACATGTGCGAATGTGTGTGTGTGTGTGTGTGTGTGTGTGTGTGTGTGTGTGTGTGTGTGTGTGTGTGTGTGTGTGTGCGTGCGTGCGTGTGCGTGTGCGTGGATGTGAGTGTGTGTGTGGCTGTGTCTGTGTGTATGTGTGTGTCTGTGTGTATGTGTATTGTGTCTGTGTCTGTGTGTGCATGTGTATGTGTGTGTGTGTGTCTGTCTGTCTTTCTGTCTGTGTGTCATGTGTAGTATGTGTGTGTGTGTGTGTGTGTGTGTGTGTGTGTGTGTGTGTGTGTGTGTGTGTGTGTGTGTGAATGCACGCGCATGTGTGTGTGAATGCGCGCGCGCGCGCGCGTGTGTGTGTGTGTGTGAATGCGCGCGCGTTTGTGTTACTAGACTATCTTCGAGTATAAGCTGCACTGCTAGGTTGCACCTTGGAATTAGAAAGCCACTCCTGTCCAGAAGGACCTGCCAGCCTGGCCCTCTCACTGTGCTATCTGTGTGTGTCTCCTGCCGTGGTGGAGGAGGGGGGGGGGGGGGGGGGGGGGGTAAAGAGGAGGACTGTACATCTGTATAGCCCCGGGGACCTGTCGTGTCACGGGGTGCAGGTCCTTCTGCTGGCTTGTCTGTGGTTTGAACCCACAGGTTTGTGGAGTTTGTTGTCACAGGTATCTTTTTTTTTCCCTTTTTTTTTTCTGTTTTTTTTCTTTTTCTTCCTTTTTCTTCTTTCTTTCTTCTTTCTTTTCTTTCTTTCTTTCTTCTTCTTCTCTTCTTCTTTCTTCTTCTTTTTCTTCTCCTTCTTCTTCTTCTTCCTTTTCTCCTCCTTTTTCTCCTCTTGCTCTTCCTCCTCCCTCTTCTTCTTTTCTTCTTCTTCTTCTCCCTTCTCTACTTTTTTTTTTCTTCCTCCTCTACTCTCTCTCTCTCCTTCTTCTCCTCATCGTCCTTCTCCTCCTCCTCCTCCTCTATCGTTTCATCCGCCTTCTTCTTGCATATAACATTTGTCTGAGGATGAGCACACCCACCCATCCCCTAAAAGAGTCGTGGTAGCAGATGAGTTGCCAGTCAGACGTATACATCACCATACTACTCTCTCTCTTCTCTCTCTCTCTCTCTCTCTCTCTCTCTCTCTCTCTCTCTCTCTCACACACACACACACAC
>JADBJO010000891.1:430000-435000 GCA_016801955.1 Conus betulinus | reverse complement strand
AAACCCCCCGCGGGGGGACCCACCCCCCCAAATATACCTACCCTCCCCTAACCCCTTACGCCGACACCCCTTTAACCCACCCCACCCCCCCCCCCTTACCCCCTACTACACCAACTTTATAACCACCCCACCCCCCCCCCCCCCCCCACCCCCCCTTTAAAAACCCTACCCCTACCCCCCCCCATACCCCCCCCCCACCAATAAAAACACACCCCCCCCCTTACCCCCTTACCCCCCCCCCCCCTACTTACCCACCCCCACACCCCCCCCCGGGCCACCACTCACACCCCCCCCCACCCCCCCCCCCCTTTCCCACCCCCAAATCCCAACCTTTACCGCAACAAAGGGACCACCACCCCCCACGCACCCCACCCAACCTCTGTCCCACGCACCCTCCTCCTCTCACCCCTCATCTCACTACCAACCCCACCCCCCACCCCAACAACCCTACTTCCCCCTTACCACCCCCACACACCCCCACCACACCTAATCCACCCCCCACCTTAACCACCTCGCACCCCCCCCCGGCCCCCACCACCTCTACACCACTCTCTCAACCCTCTCCCTCCCACCCACGACCCCTTCCCCCCCCCCCCCCCCACCACCCCCCGCCCGTCATTAACCCCCCTCACTTGTACCACCCCCCCCGCCCCACCCCCCCCCCACCCCCCCCCCCACCCCCACCCCCGCCCCCCACAACCCCCCTACGCCCCCCCCCCCCCCCCCGCCCCCCCACCCACCGCCCCCCTTACCCCCCCCCACACCCCCCCCCTTCACCTCCACCCCCCCCCTCACCCCCTACCCCAACCCCCCACCACCCCCCCCCACCCCCCCCCCACCCCCCCCCCACCCCCCCCCCCCCCACCAACACCCCCACTCCCCCCCCATACCCAACCCCCGCCAACCCCCCCACCCCCTTTACAAAACAACCCCCCCCACCCCCCTAACCCCCCCCCCCATAAACACCAACCACCCCCCCCCCCCCCCCCCCCCCCCCCCCCCCCCCCCTCTCGCCCCCCCTCAACCCCCCCCCCCCCCCCCCCCCCCCCCCCCCCCCCCCCCCCCCCCAACCCCCCCGAAAACCACCCCACCCCATTTAAATTACCCTCCCCAACCCCCCCCCCCCCCCCCCCCCCCCCCCCCCCCCCCCCCCCGACCCTATTCCCACCCCCCCCACTCCCCAACCCGCCCCCCCCCCCCCCCCCCACAAACCTAACCCATTAACGCCCGCCACCCCCCTAGTAAACTTTTTTTGTTACCCCTAACCTTAACCTACCAACACCAAAAACATACAACCCAAAAACCCCCCCTACTAAACCTTAATTAAAAAATAAACCCCCCCCTCCTACAACAATACAACCCACCCCCACCGCACCCACAACCAACCCCCCCCCCCCCCCCCCCCTAAAACGCCCCCCCCCACCACCCCCAAACAAACCCCCTTAAAACTACCCCCCCACCCCCACAAAAAACCACTTAACAAAACCCCCCCCCCCCAAAAATATACCCCCCCCCAAACAAATTTAAAACCCCCATTTAAACCCAAACCCCCCCCCCCCCACAAAACCAACTACAACACACCCCCCCCCCCCCCCCCCCCCCCCCCCCCCCCCAACAACCCCCCCCCCCCCCCCCCCCCCCCCCCCCTCCCCCTCCTCCTCCTCTCTCTCTTCTCCCTCTCCTCTCTCTCCTTCTCTCTCCTCCTCCTCTCTCTCATCGCTCGCCTCTCCCTCTCTCCTCTCTCCCCCTCCCCACTCCCTCACCATCTCTCGCCATCTCTCTCTCTCTCGTCTCTCCTCTCTCAGCAGCTGAATTCTAAATTTTTTGCCAATGTTTAATGCAGGACTGAATGTCGGTATGATATTCACAATTAACATTTTTCCTTTCTTTATGTTGATTTTTCAGACAGAACAAGGACAGACTGTAAGACCAGAGCTCGGTCTACAATTTTCATGGATATTAAATGCCAGTATATCAACCTCTGCCTCCTTCTCTCTCCTCTTTTCTTTATTCTCTCTCTCTCTCTCTCTCTCTCTCTCTCTCGCTCTCTCTCTCTCTCTCACACACACACACACACACACACACACACAAATATACACACACACACACACACACACACACACACACACACACACACACACACACTCACACACAAAACACACACACCTCCACACACTCTCACACACACACACACACACACACACACACACACACACGTACTTCACTCCCTCCTTCTCTGTCCCTGTCTCTGTCTCTGGTCTCTCTCTGTGTCTCTCTCACTCTCGGTCTCTCTCGGTCTCTCTCTCTCTCTCTACTACCTCCCTCCTTCTCTGTCCCTGTCCTCTCTCTCTGTCTCTCTCCTCTCCGTCTTCTCTGTCTCTCTCTGTCTCTCGGTCTCTCTCTCTCTCTCTCTCTCTCACGTACTATTTCCGTCTCTGTCTGTCTGTCTCTCTCTCTCTCTCTCTCTCTCTCTCTCTCTCTCTCTCTCTCTCTCTCTCTCTCTCTTAATACTATATCACTAGCACGATAACGACCTTTTCCCCTTCCTGTCTGCTAGTTTACTGCTCGCCATTTTTTTAGTCTTTTATGTGCCAGTATTATATTGTAGTCTCTGTTCATCCACTGCCCCTCTTCTCCTCTCCTGTAACCCCTGTCCCTTTCCCCCCTTCCCTCCCTCCTGCTGTCCACACACACATTCCCCCAACCTCAGGCTCTCTATTGCCTTAGAACTCTCTCCATTAAAAAAAAAGAGTGTCCAATCCGGGATTGAACCAGACACCTTTGAATCTTCAGCCTGAAGACCATTCAGCGGGGCTATTGCGGCTGACAGAAAGCGAAGTGTTTTATTCGGTAGAACGTCAACGGCGAGGCGTATTTCTAATCGCTTCAAATCCCAATACCACTTCTCTTAGGTGCTCGTATCAAACATGCAACTAATCCGACTGTCTAGAACAAAGGTGATTCACTCATGATCTATCTAGTTCTCTATTGAGTCGCCATGACAAATTTGGAGAAGATCAAATGTAAATTACGGATTTACATAGGGAGCAAGCGGACATACAGACTCATGGATAGACCAACTGAGCTTTATATGTTTGATAACTTTACACTGTGCTGTTTTTTTATTGTGCTCGTATGTGTCGCTTGAGGGTGTGTGTGTGTGTGTGTGTGTGTGTGTGTGTGTGTGTGTGTGTGTGTGTGTGTGTGTGTGTGTGTGTGTGTGTGTGTGTTTAGTCAGTACAACTTTGAGTTAATCTGACAATAAATTGTTTCAGTCAGTCAGTGTGTGTGTGTGTGTGTTGCTGTTCTTTGTCGAAATACATTGTGCTGTACTGTACAGCTGTGTATGCTATTGTGTTATGTTCTCACCATGACATACTTTCTTCATGTGAAGGTCTTTCGGGTTGTTCACTTCAGGATGAGATCGCCATTACAATGAGGCGCTCCCTCAACGTTTTTCGCTCTTCCTCCATCTCCGTCCCCATCTCCCCATTCCCCCATCACCACCCCAGCCCCTACCCCCGCTTCCCCACCCTCATTCCATGTACATTCATCAAAGGGACTCTGTAGGATTTTGTGGATTTTCTAGACAGGCTTCTCCGAGGACCATCTTCTGTGACCGTCACGTTTTGTTGGGCTTTTTTTTTCGGTGATCTAAGCGACATTATGCTGTAGGGATCTCGTTTTATGGTTTATTCAAAAGACTAAACCCCTAGACCATCAAGTAGGCTTTACATGTAAAAGAAAGAAAGAAGGAGGGGGAGGGGGGGGGGAGATCTATGGCTTGTAAGTGCCTTTTTGCTTGAAAACAATCGACAAGAAATAGTTAGAAGAACGTAAAGAATAGTCAAAAATTTAAAAAAGATAAAAAGGGGAAAAGAAATAGGGAGCAGAGGAGGGGGGGGGGGGGGGGGGGGGGGTAGTTATACTCTAGTTTACTCAATTCAAGTGATGTCATTAAAAACGTCGTTAAAGTTGATATTGTTGTCACCCGCCGCCCTCTCTCTGTACAATGCGGGATTTCCCTCCGTCTGGCCACCACATTGTCTATGTAATGGACCAGTCCCTTTCACTGGGCATGCGCCGTGACCTGCGCACAACGACGCCATAAACCAGCGCACCCTGTCAGGATGAACGTGGCCGGGACGTCAGGAACGGTAACCCTACGCCGCTGGCGGGGAAGTTATCTGTCTTGCTGGCGATGGGGCAGATCTGTGACAGAATCTTTCCGGCGTTCCGAAACCACTGGATCGTGACTGATTAACCGTCATAAATCGTGGTCACGCTTCGTGGACGAAATGCCACTGGGTTGGAGGTGTAGATAAAAAGTGCTATTGGTTTTCTCCTCTGTGTTCGGGGAGACAGAGACGGGGAGCGGGGGGGGGGGGGGGGGGGGGGGGGGGGGCTAGGGGGTCATCATCAACATGTCTTGTTTTGTTTTGTTTTGTTTTTTCCCTGAAAAAGAGGAAGCTCGTCAACATTGTCAAATCAGTTGACCTATCTATCTATCTGCACACACACACACGCACACACACACACACACACACACACACAACACACACACACACACACACACACACACACACACATTTTCACTCTGTGTGTGTGTGTGTGTGTGTGTGTGTGTGTGTGTGTGTGTGTGTGTGTGTGTATGCAATTATAGAGATTTTTGTAGGTCCAAGTCATTTTTTAGTACTTGAGAATGTTTTTAATGCCCGCTCTCCAGTAATAACAATATGTTTTAGAGAGAGAGAGAGAGAGAGAGAGAGAGAGAGAGACGAGAGAGAGAGAGAGAGATTTAATGTTTACCAGACAAAAACAGAGAGAGATTTTTCTTTTTTTTTTTTTTTTTTTTTTTCATTAACATAATAGTATACGAATAACATGATGTGTGATCAGAATTTTGATACTTTAACAAACTCAAACAGAATTTTATTCCTTTTCTTGTTGCGCTTTTGAATGAAAGCACGCGCTAATCCTTCCAACTAAGACACCCTAAT
>JADBJO010000891.1:417500-425000 GCA_016801955.1 Conus betulinus | reverse complement strand
GCGCTGTTTGCCTGGGCGGCCGGTGCGATGTTGTTCAGTGGCCTCCAATGAGGGTTATCCCCCGGTCGAAATGAGAAGAAGAAGAAAGAAGCAGCAGCAAGCAAGGAAAAGCGAGCGAGCAAGCAAGTGTGTGTGTGTGTGTGTGTGTGTGTGTGTGTGTGTGTGTGTGTGTGTGTGTGTGTGTGTGTGTGTGTGTCTGTCTGTCTGTCTGTCTGTCTGTCTGTCTGTCTGTGTCTGTGTGTATGTGTGTGTCTGTGTCTGTGTGTTGGTGTGCATATGTGTGCGTGTGCCTGTATTTGTGTGTATGTCTCAGTGTATGTCTCAGTGCATGTACTAAACTTTTCAACATCAGATAGTTCATTTCAACCAGTTGTGATAAATGGACAGACGATAGAAACTGTTGACTCTTTCAAATATCTTGGTATACACTTTGACCATAAGCTGTCTTTTAGTCAACATACTGACAGTATCTTCAAAAAAGCAAATCAAAGGTTGTTTCTGTTGAGAAAAGTACGTAGTTTTAATGTCAGTCAACATTGTTACGGATGCGTTGGTGCGTGTGTCTGTCTGACTCACAGAAATTCGGATGCGTGTACGATTCACACACACCCACACATTCGAAACATGGACAAGTCAACGTTTTCTTTTTTTATGCTGCCCAAGCCATCAAACAAAAAAAACACAAATACACAAAACACAGCAACATACAACAATATCAATTCAGCAGGATAATGTGCGCCGTAACTCTAGGCGCACAATTCATATACATATATAATTTTTTTTTTTTTTTTTTTGGCCACGTCCGGCACAACTCGACAGTCCACAGACGTCGAAAGTCTCTCGTGAAGAATGCTGTAGAAGAAATCCTCTCCTGGAACTCACACAGTCAGGAGGAGCAGCTCGCAGAGTCCACACACAAAAACCAAAGCGACGGCTCTGTCCACAATAGGAGCCAAGGCTCCAACACAAGAAAAGCTGCGTCTGACACACAAAATAAGACGTTGGTTCTAACTCCACAAAGCGACGGCCCTGGTACACCAGAAGCAATGGCTTTAGTACGGCTGGCCCAACAGGTCGCCGGTTCGAATACCTCAAGAGCGCGGCGGCTCTGGCTCGGCAGCAGTGGCGGCTCTGGCACAACTGGCACGTCGGGTTACTATCGACTACCATGTCGACCTCTCCACACCCTCAGCAGGGCGGAGACAGGGGTAGCTCTGGCTACACCCAGACCCTCTAGCAGTGGCAGCCAGTTCCTGGTCACACCAGGACAACGACTTTACCTGGGGGAACTGACTGCCACAGCAACTCGTTCAGGAGTCCCTCTTCGGCCACTGGGAAGTTGCACCGCCAGAACTGCTGTAGAGACTGCCTGATCGTTTCAGCTCACCTGACTCAAAAAGATTGTGGAAGGGTCGTCATCCCATTGTAAACCAGTCTTGTCAGGTGTACCACAGGGAACTGTTCTGGGGCCCTTGGTTTTTTTAATTTATATAAATGGCATAAGTAGAAATCTCTCTCCTGGAACTACTATAAGGCTTTTTGCAGATGACAGCTTAGTATATAGAACAACCAGAAGCAAGAATGATACACGCATTCTACAAGATCTGAACGCTTTACAAGAGTGGGAAAGAACTTGGAAAATGGAATTTCATCCCCAGAAGTGCCAAGTGTTGCGTATATGTAATAAACGCACACCAACTAGATCAGAATATTCTATTCACAATACTATTCTTAAAGAAACCAATGCTGCAAAATATTTAGGCGTGATTATAGATAGTCGTCTCATATGGAAAGAACATTACAATGTAGTATGTAAGAAAGCAAACAGCATCTTAGCTTTTTTACACAGGAATATCAACGACTGCCCCCAAAAGGTTAAGGACGACTGCTACAAAACACTAGTTAGACCTGTACTGGAATATGATTGCTCAGTCTGGGACCCTTACAATCTAAAGGACATTGACAACCTCGAAAAGATCAGAAGAGAGCAGCACGGTTCGTAACAGGAAACCATATCAGAGAGAAAGGGAATACTAGGAAGAACATGAGGAAATCAAAATGGAAAACCCTTAGAAGAGAGAAGAGCTTTATCAAACTTAATACCTTCTTCAAAGGCAGAGCCAAACTAATTGATATCCCAATGGAACAACTAGTATTGAGTAAAAGTAGCACCAGGAGTGGCGGTCAATCTTATGCTATACCTGCATCAAATATTGATAGCCATTTACATTTATTTTATCCTAGTTCTGTACGGCTGTGGAACTCACTGCCGGGTGCCATCAAGATTGCCACAAATGCAGTCTCATTTAAAAATCAAATTGATGCGACAGTCTTGAGATCTGCATATTGACTGATTTTTCTATTTTAACTTTCCCCAGATATTTCATGGTTACCTAGGCCTTAACCCGGCCATTGCTTTTAACTTTTTAAATATCATGTGCGACCCCTGTTGCCAAATTTTGCTCCAGGGCCAACAGGCTGAGTCGCACCTTCTTTTTTTTTTTAACATGCGCGCTGGTGACCGACTCATTTTTGAGTGAACCAGTTTTTTAGGAAGAAGAAGAAGAGGAAGGAAGAAGACTTAACAGAGCGTGGGTGAGCAGCAGTCGGGCCAGCTAACCAACCGGTTTCCGAGTGAACCTGTTCCGGCCAACGCGGTTGTGAAAATTTGTGACCGGACAAAAAACGATCAGTCACAAACATGTACGTTCCGTGCGCTCGTACATTCATTTCAGAGATTAAAATTAGATTATTACAATTTCTTTATCATTATTTCAAAAGAAGAAATTATCATTTGCCCCCGGGGATGCATAAAATGGGCGAGGGAGCACTCAGAAACAGGCTGTCCCCAAGACTGGTGTCATCCCCGTGGTGCTAGCGTGTACAAGCAGGCTGGATTCTGTTGTTTGGCTAGCTCTCTCTCTCTCTCTCTCTCTCTCTCTCTCTCTCTCTCTCTCTCTCTCTCTCTCTCTCTCTCTCTCTCTCCCTTCATATCCATCCCCTCGCGCGTATGGCACTTCATTTCTCGGCTTTTATATGCCCGGTATGCCGGTGGGTCTGGCACCAAGTTTCTCTCTCTCTCTCTCTCTCTCTCTCTCTCTCTCTCTCTCTCTCTCTCTCTCTTGAGATTGTTCGTATATTGTGTAATCCTATAGTCAACTTCACTTTGTTGTCTGTCTGTCTGCCTGTCTGTCTGTCTGTCTCTCTCTCTCTCTCTCTCTCTCTCTCTCTCTCTCTCTCTCTCTCTCTCTCTCTCTCTCTCTCTCTCTCGTGCGCGTGCGTGCTCGCATGTATGTGTTTATGCACCTGTATGTATGTGAAGTTAAACCAGGTCAATATTATTTTCATAGTAGATTAAATACTAAACTTTACACCTTTTTTTCCTTCACTTGTGGAAAAAAAATGGTGGTTCAGGAATATGGAGGGGGGAATGGAGAAAATCATGAAACACTGTATATGAAGATTAATCTAAGAGGAACAAAGCAACTAAAACAACCATACTGTCCAAATTCCATGTACTACGAAGTGATATGATGAAGTAATTCGATTTAACTTCGTGACAGTGTATATTGCAAATACACCAGCTATAAGCCCAATCCATGTCTCCAGAATACACTCAGACAAAATTCGGAGAGACAGGGAGACAGAGGCGGAGAGATGGAGCAGATTAAAAAGTGAGCTTGATCATTATTTGCTTAATTAATGATGTAGCCATTCTGTTTCTGTTCTTGTGCTGTGTCAAATGTTTGTTTCGAGGGACTTGATTTTAAAGAATGTCAAATGTTCCACGTCGTTCTTCTGAATATGTTACATTCATAGGGATTGTTGCAGGGTCTGGAAAAGGAATGTGTGTGTGTGTGTGTGTGTGTGTGTGTGTGTGTGTGTGTGTGTGTGTGTGTGTGTGTGTGTACTTGCAATTCGTGCACGCACGAGTATGTCTGTGTGTGCATGCATGTGCCAGTGCACCAGTGTGTTTGTGTGCGTGTGTGCGAGCGAGATTGTACCTATGTGCTTACACGTGTGCATTATGCTTACATTTGTCAAGTGGACACGTTCTTAGATTTTATATTCAATATAGTAAATATGGGCATTCTAATTATGTTGCAAAAAGATCAAATATTTGATTTTCCAGAAGAGTGAAGTACAGAGTTTCACCTTCTCTCTGGCTGAATTTAACGAACCAAGCAAAGTGAAGTTATATGTGTGTGATCTATCCAGTCAGGAAAGGGGCATAATCCTGGTGGATTACGAGTAGGATCTTTCTCCCAGTACAAGCTTTGTTCCTGTTTTGTTACGTCTACTCCCCCTCCTCTTCCCCTTCCCTCTTTCCGCCTCCTCCCCCCTCCATCCCCCGTTCTTCTCTTTCTTTAACTCCCACCCCCATCCCACCTCACAGCTTTTCCCCCCCCCCTTCCCCCCCCCCCCCCCCCCCCCCCTGGTGTTATGTTATAGCAGGAAAGCAAAAGGGAGGGAAATGCCGTAACAGGATGTACGTCATCACCGCCTGGAGGCAGAGAGAGAGAGAGAGAGAGAGAGAGAGAGAGAGAGAGAGAGAGAGAGAGAGAGAGAGAGAGAGCTGCCAAGAGGCGCCACCAGGCGGGGCTGCTGGACGATGCAAGACACCTGGCGGATGCTGAGAGTGGTGCCGTTAAAGGGAGGCGATCACTGTGAGTCTCAGTGCAGCTGATCGACGAGGGTATGGTCGGCGATCGCAGTGTCACAACAACAAAAAAGGGTTTTTTGTTGTTTTTTTTAATAGCTAAAAAAAATCCGCGACTGTGTGGACTTTCTGAGCCAAAAGCAGTCATGGAGTTTAGGAATATGTATACCTACTGCTCGTGGTACTTTCAGTTGTGTTTTCACTTCATCAAGGGATGACGTCCAGTGTTGGCAGAAGTAAATATAGAAAAAAAAATGTGGAAATGTCCAGAGGACAGGCAGGAAGCTACACGGATTACTTTAACAGACATCAACTGTCTTTCATACAGTATTCGATGTTTGATGGACATAAACTATCTGTAATACAGTATTAAATGTCTGATGGGTGCAAATTGTCTTTCATACTGTATCAGATGTTTGATGGACATAAACCCTCTTTCATGTTGTATTACAAGTTTGACGGATTCAAACTGTATTTCATACAGTATTAGATGTGTGATGGATATGAACTCTCTTCCATACAGTTTGAGTCGTTTGACGACACGAACTTTCATACAATAATACATGTCTGATGGCAGAAATATTCCATGCAGTATTGGCAGAAAGAAAACTCTTAGGGAGAGTTGTCAGCATAGGATCTTCAGAGGAGAATTCAAGTCTAATGAAATTCAGTGTGTTTCTCCACGACCACATCCACATGAACTCATTTCAGCTCTCCCTGTTGCCTCTAAGGCTCGGATCCTCTTCTCACTTGAAATCGAGAACCGTTTCATGAGGTCACAGGCTGACGACCCCCCTTGGCTCCAACCTCAGTGAGGGGTGCAGCTTGGAAGCCAGATTCTCTCCAGCTGCTGAATAGATTGGCACACTTGTCAATCCTGCAGACGTGAGCTTCCTCCTGCTGTCATGGGGAAGAGTGAATTCAATCATGATCATTTGTTTCGACGAACCAACAGATAACTATGTCCAATGACTTCAATCATGATCATTTGTTTCGACGAACCAACAGATAACTATGTCCAATGACTTCAATCATGATCATTTGTTTCGACGAACCAACAGATAACTATGTCCAATGATCTCAATCATGATCATTTGTTTCGACGAACCAATAGATAACTATGTCCAGCCACACGCCAATCTTCCGGGCGGTCTGTGGATAGTTTTTTTCACCTTGGGAGGTCCAATGCGCACTCGTAGCTGATCCGGTCAATTCATAAACCCTGATTCCATGCTCATGTCACAGCTATTCCTGACTATGATCTGCGGCCTAACTGCCGTGTAGAGGACAATATCCGGCGTCATGCCAGCCTTTCTGATGGCCTCTGGATGATTTCCCCATATCAGGAGGTCCCAGTCATTCTCTACATCCAGTAAACCTTGGTTCCATACTCTGGATGCCACAACTGTTCCTGACCATCACTGGTGGCCTCCTGTCGTGTAGGCCTACAGCGTCGTTGCTGGAGCCCCTGCTGGCGCTGTGGTGGAAGGTTGTAGCAGTGCTTGCCGCATGGACGATTGCAAAAGAACTTGGCTGTGTCTTCATGTCTGACTACCTGCCCAGGGTCAGCGCTGCTTTGCATGAACTCAGGACATGGTTCCACTGTCTGTTGGCCCTGACAGAGCAGACACACAGGGTCATCTCATTTCCCTCACTTCACCAGGTTTGAAGAAAAACGGCTGTTTTTGCAAGCTTAGTGTACAAAACTTTGGCGGCGTTAAGATGTACGCCGTAAGACACTGATGCTTTGATATCCACACAGATACCTGTGCTGTACATGTTGATCCACACAGACAATTTTGTACTGCTAAAAGTCGCAGGCTTCCTGGGCCACTTTCCCAGTGTCACGACGCCCATGTTCAACAAAAACTTAATCAGATGCATTTCAGCTCAGCTGATACATGAGCAATTCACTATGTTCATCACTGTCCATTTTCTGAAATTGTAAATACTCCTTAAGATCGAGGTTACAATCAAATCGCCATCGGTCAAAATATGGGTCAGAAAGAATGGAAGGGGATCAAAGCTACACAAAATGATTGGAGTCATTTAGTTCAGGCCGTTTGATGTCGTTTCTGCCCATCAAAGACACAAATTTAAATGGACATGTTGCTGAAGACGAAGCCATATACCACAAAAATACATCTTGTCAAAGTCAGCTCAAAGTGAGACAAAATGGTTTTATCATCTATGATGAATCAAGCAGATGAAACAACATTAAATCACCAAATGTATCAGTGTACTTGTTTTAAACCAATGATAGATCTTAACATTACATGTACCCGCATAATTTCCAAAATATAAAAGCACGATTTTGAAATTGGGAACAGATTTAATTCATTATCTTGTTCCAACGTACATTGAATTTCATTGGGATCGAATGAACGGTTGTTGATTTACAGACAATTAAACAGAGGATGGGTCGAAATCAAAGTTCGCAAAATCTGTTCAGTTCACAAAATCATTTCAATAGTGGGTGTGGCCACCGCCATTGGCGAGACATTCCACGCAGCGACTCCTCATCGAGTTGACCAGTGTTCTGATGACCCTCTGAGGGATTCTCTGCCATTCCAGTTGCAGCATTTGGAAGAGATCCTGGCGGTCTCTGGGAGGTGGATGGTTCTCCTTCACACACGTCTCCCCACTCATCCCACATATGCTCGATGGGATTGAGGTCGGGACTATACGCCGGGAAGATCATCCTGTTGATGCCGGCCTGCACAATGAAGTTTTCGGCACCCCCGGCCCCTATGTGGCCGAGCATTGTCGTCTTGGAAGACTGCCATGGGTCCTATCCGTTGCATGGTCGGAACAACGAAAGGCGCCAGGATTTCATCCCG
>JADBJO010000891.1:407500-415000 GCA_016801955.1 Conus betulinus | reverse complement strand
GCGGAAGGGGTAACCAGCATTGATCGTGCTCCAGATCGGCTGGTCGGCATACCGGCTCATTTCTGACCCCAGGGCAGACGGGGTCGAGGACCGGGTTATCGTGGCCGCGCAGTGTGATAAGATTGCCACGTGTAGGACGTCCCTAATGCCGGCCACTGGGGGGGGGGGGGGGGGGGGGGGGGGGGGGAGAGGGGAGCAGAGAGCAGAGGAGGGAAGATGGGGTAAAACAGAGGTAGGTGGTGGAGGTGTGAGAGAAATGTGATGGAAGATAGTGTTATGTTATGAATGTAAAATTTTGTGTGAATCACGTTGTTCTGTATCGTCTGATATCGCCGGGATAGCTCGGTTGGTAGAGCGCCGGACTCGTAATCTTGGTGATCCTGAGATTGCGGGCTTGAATCTCCGCCGGGGCGTTTCGCTACAGGGGGATTTTTCCCTCGGAGTTAACATTGGTTCTGACTCCATTCCCCATACAGTCCTTCGAATGACACTATAAACCGAGGTTCCGTTTGCGAACGCAAGGCATATCTTGCACACACGTAAAATCCTATCACCAACTTTCAGAAGAGTAGGCCAGTTTGGCCGTTGATATGGATGACACGTTACACATAAGTAATAATAATAATTATGATATTTATAATGCGCAAAATCTTGATAATATCAACTCTAGGCATGCACCCTGCGTAAGAAATGGAAAGAATGAAGGAAGGAAGGAAACTAAGTGAACGATATTGAACAATATTGACCGGATGACACGGGAAAAACTGAATGAAGCACCAGCTGGCAGCTCTTCAGTCGACACTACCCAGGTAGGCAGCCCGTTGTGTAAGCGAGTGTTGATTGTAAAGCGCTTAGAGCTTGGTCTCTAGCCGAGAATAGGCGCTATATAAGTATTCATTATCATTATTATTGTTGTTGTCCAGTTCGTGGATCGTGCGGACTGGTTTTGAGGTCTAGCCAGTGACGTTTTTCTTGGAATGTGTGGCATTATGATGGCACTACGTTGTATGTGTCACATGGTACTATGCTGTGTTGCACTATACTGTGTCTTCTGTTGCATTGTGGTTTGTGGTATTGTTGTCCACGAGCCTACACAACCGAACGTCTGTCTATCTTTTCACATTCGTTATAATTCACTTAGTGATGTTTTCATGTTCATCTTATGCTCACTACGGATCTCAGGGCTGGTGATGTTCTTCACTTTTCGCATCCTGTCCTTGAGACTGACAGTAGACAAAGAAAGGAGTCCTGCTAGTCTGTGCATGTGTGTATGACTGCTTCTATGGATGGATAGGAGGGATGGATGGATGGATGAATAGATGGATGGATGGATGGATTGACTTACGTGCGATGTTTTTCTTCTTTGCAGTCAGTCGGATGATGATGGTGGTTTGTCTTCCTACCTGCCCTCTCTCCAACGCTGTCGTGAGGGCTACGGGGGATGGAGAGGGGAGGGGGGGGGGGGGGGGGGGGGGTTCGCGCACGTGCTTGGGTGTGTTTGTCCCCGCTTACTTGAGGATAGAAATGACCATACTTCATCGAGTGAAAGATTCGCTTTTTACAGATCAATTTGTCAATTTATTTAGTATAAAAAAATGTGCTTGTTTCTAAGTGTTGAAGAATACTTTTAGTATGTGACAACCAGATTAAGACTTGGTATATAATCTGGCTAATCACTGTTGATTAACACATGATGATTACTGACTGATCTGATTTGTCTTTTATGCGAAAAAAAAAAAAAAAAAAATTTTTTTAAGGAATTGTGGTTTGTGCTTAGTGACAAGATGCTACTTGCTGGTTTTTGTTTGTTTGTTTGTTTTTTGTTTTGTTTGTTTGTTTGTTTCCTATATTCGTCTTAAGCCTTTAAATTAGAAAGAAAAAAAAAAAGGCAACATCAGAAGAACGTTTAACGGTTCGCATTGAAAACGCATTTACCATTTTGATATTGAAATCAATATATGCTGATCATATACCTTTTCATAATGCACTGTAGTCTTTTCATAATACGCACAGTCTTTTCATAACGTACTATAGTCTTTTATAATGCGCTATAGACTTTTCATAATGCACTATAGTCTTTTCATAATGCACTATAGTCTTTTCATAATGCACTATGCACTATAGTCTTTTCATAATGCACTATAGTCTTTTCATAATGCACTATGTACCATAGTCTTTTCATAATGCACCATAGTCTTTTCATAATGCGCTATGTACTATAGTCTTTTCCTAACGCACAATAGTCTTTTCATAATGCGCTATGTACTATAGATTTTTCACAATGCACTATAGTCTTTTCGTAATGCACTACAGTCTTTTCATAATGCACTATAGTCTTTTCATAACGGACGATAGTCTTTACCTAATGCACCATAGTCTTTACCTAATGCTACTATAGTCTTTACTTAATGCACTATAGTCTTTACCTAATGCACTGTAGTCTTTACTGTGACGTCAACGTAAAAAAAAAAAAAAAAGTGTTATGATGTCAAGGTAAAAAAATTAGGTAACTACATGACGAAAATGATGATTTTTGACGAGAGGAGAGAGAGCAAGAACTAACGGCCGAGGCTTAGGAGTCCAGCCTACTTTAATTTGTTTAATCGTCATTTTCTTCGCAGTGATACTATGTGGAGAGGCTGACTTTCAAGTCAGTAGTGCGTCGATGTTCACTGTGTATGTGCGATACTTCTGATGACGGTACCAGCGAAATATGTACCAGGAAATTTATTTGTATATAAAAATGCTGTGTCGCCGAGAGTGACTTAAAACTCCTGCAAGAATATTTATCTGCTCTTATTGTACCACCTCATGTGTGTCGGTGGGCTGAGTTTATTGACGTCAACATTGTATTATCAATACACGGAGAAGCTAATTTTTGTTTTAGATCAACAATACATCGAAGTTTATTGTGTGCTATAGGACTTTGCTGAAATCGTGTTCGCCGGGGATTCAATATTGATATGGTGGTCAAAGGCCAAAGGAAAAGCCAAAAGAGACATGATGATTCAGGAGATAATAAAAAGAAGAAGACCAAAAAAGACTCCAAAAGGATCAGCTTCATTCTCAGATCTGCATATGACCTTCTGCCCTCAAATGCAAACCTGGTGAAGTGGGGAAAAAACAGACGATCCTTCATGCCCCCTCTGCCATGAAAAACAAACAGTGGAGCATGTCCTAAGCTCATGTAAAGTAGCCCTGGCTCAAGGAAGGTACACATGGAGGCACAACCAAGTGCTCAAAGAGATTGTACAAGTAGTCTGGGCTAGTACCAACACCACAAAAGGGAAAATCAGGACTCCAAAAGCACCCGCAACATTCTTCACGGCAGGAGGCAGCGAATCATGGCCAAGAACAACAGTGCCACTCGGAACATGCAGGCAGAGTCTGCTGGACGGGGCAGATGACTGGGAGTGCACAGCAGACCTCCCAGAATGGAAGAGTCACCCAGAGATCATCAGCAAGAGTGGCATGAGAGACCAGACATAGTAGTCCACTCTCAGTCAACCAAGCAGCTGATCATGATCGAGCTCACGGTGCCATATGAGAACAGAATGGAGGCAGCTCAAATCTACAAGACTGAAAAGTATGCTGATCTGGCAAACAGCCTGAGGAGAGAAGGCTATCAGGTCAAAGTCCTCACTGCAGAAATTGGAGCTAGGGGGTGTAGGAACGTCTGCATACAGCCTCATGAACAGCTCTCAGTTGCAGGGAGGGAAAAAACCAGAGCCCTGAAAGCAATGGCAGAAGCGGCAGAGAGGTGTTCAAGCTGGATCTGGTCAAGGAGGAACAAAAGTGAACTTCATAAGGCTTAACTTTCCTACAAATATCAGGTGTCCCATGTGGCTCAGTGGTTAGTGCGCGAGTCATTAAGTGGAAATGAGCATGTCCAGAGGGGCATGGGGTTCGAATCCCAGCCATGGCTCGTCCCAAGATGGGTAGCAGAGGGACATCCGGAGTCATGAACCGGATGTGGCCCAACCCCCCTAGAGTGTCAGGAGATAAGGGCCGAAACACTTGCTTGAAGGGGGCTTCTCTGTGTATTGATATATTGATCTATATGCTATGTAGTGACATGTATTGATTTGTAGCAATTCACATGAATCTATGTTTTGATGGTTCAGGCAGCATAATTATAAAGAAAAAAAAAATCTAACTCGTGTATTGCTGGCTATCCATGTGCGTATGGTGTGGGTGTGTGTAGGGAATAATAATTACACGCATCCAAACTTTTGAGAGCGAGAGTCAGACAGCAAAACACGCACCGCACACCATCCGTAACATTTACCTAGTGCACTATAGCCTTTTCATGATGTACTATGCACTATAGTCCTTTCCTAATGCACTATGTACTATAGTCTTTTCCTAATGCACTATGCACTATAGTCCTTTCCTAATGCACTATGCGCTACAGTCTTTTTTCCTAATGCACTATGCACTATAGTCTTTTCCTAATGCACTATGCACTATAGCCTTTTACTATATGATGCACTATGTACTATAGTCTTTTCCAAATGAAATATGCACTATAGCGTTTTTCTAATGCACTATGCACTAATGCACTATGCACTATATTCTTTTCCTAATGCACTACTATATTCACTATATAGTCTTTTCCCAATGCATTTTCCTAATGCACTTATGCACTATAGTCTTTTCCTAATGCACTATGCACTTTTCCTAATGCACTCTGCACTGTAGCCTTCTCACTATGTCACTATGCATACTATAGTCTTTTCCTAATGCTATGCACTATAGTCTTTTCCTAATGCATATGCACTAGTCTTTTCCTAATGCACTATGTAGTATAGTCTTTTCCTAATGCAGTCTGCACTGTAGCCTTCTCATGCATGTATATAGTCTTTTCCTAACGCACTATAGTGTTTTTCTCATGCACTATGCAATGCAATATAGTCTTTACCTAACGCACTATAGTGTTCTCATAATGCACTATAGTCTTTCATAATGCATCTTTTCATAATGCACTATTAGCCTTAATTGAATGGATCACCTGAATCCCTAATGGTTTTAGCATCGTCGCCACTGTGTTTTACTGTCAGTGATAACGTTTGAACTGAGATGGGCTATCATTTTGATGTCTTCTATCCGAAATCCAGTCCTACTTTTCTTGTCCACCTCGCTAGGACCGGCTTTCTGTTAGGGACATGGCACGTCCACTCATTTCGTCCGACGCTTTCCCTCTGATATGACCATGACCTTTGGCATCATACGAAGAATGTGGACATCAGCCGAGACTTGTTAATACGGCAGACTAGGTGAGGGACAAGAAAAAGAGGGAGGGAGGGAGGGAGGGAGGGGGGGTTTTTGATTTCTGATCCCCCAGACCACCCATCCAACCCCCTCCCCACCCCCACCCCTCGCTCCTCTCCAGCACCTTTTCACCTCTCCCTCAGTCCAGTCCAATCGCCTCTCTCCGCCTCCCAGCCCCCACCCCCTTAACCTCCACCCCCACCCCCACCCCTTCCCCGCCCTTTCCCCATCCCTACAACCTCATGCTTCTGTCCGTTCTCAACTCCCCAGCTCCCCAACATAGATGGTCCGGTCAAGGCAGACAATTCTGGCCGTTTGTTCTCTGTTCTTGTTTACGTGAAAGTATGCCAGGATGATTTAATACCAATATAGTGGACTGCGTACTGCGTCTCTCTCTCTCTCTCTCTCTCTCTCTCTCTCTCTCTCTCTCTCTCTCTCTCTCTCTCTCTCTCTCTCTGTGCGTGTGTGTGTGTGTCTGTGTGTGTGTATCTCCGCGTCCGCAAGTGCGAGTTGTGTGTATGTGTGTGTGTGTGTGTGTGTGTGTGTGTGTGTGTGTGTGTGTGTGTGTGTGTGTGTGTGTGCGTGAGAGTGTGCGTGCGCGCGCGCGCGTGTGTATGTGTGTGTATATGTATCCTTGTTCAGTGTACAAAATGAGTTGCTACCCATTATATCTGACAGTGAGTGTGTGAGTGTGTGTGTGTGTGTGTGTGTGTGTGTGTGTGTGTGTGTGTGTGTGTGTGTGTGTGTGTGTGTGTGTGCGTGCGTGCGTGCGTGCGCGCGCGTGCGCGTGCGTTATAGCATACGTAAATGGGTGCGTGCGTGCGGGCATTCGTGTGTGTGTGTGTGTGTGTGTGTGCGCGCGTGCGTGCGTGCGTGCGTGCGTGCGTGCGTGCGTGTGTGTGTGTGTGTGTGTGTGTGTGTGTGTGTGTGTGTGTGTGTGTGTGATAGGGATAATTCACACCTGAGAGTGTGTACGTTTATCTGTTTGTCTGAGTATGTGCAATAGTGCGCGTGGACGCGTGTGTGTGTCATGACAAGAGATGGCATGTGTTTTGTCGTGACTAATAAAAAAAAAAAATGTTGTATGAATGGACTGGATGTTAAACGTAAGTGAATTTTCTGAGGAGTACAGGTGGAGATTTTGAAAAAGAAAAATGGTGAAATGTAGACGTGTGACCACAGTATAATTCAAAAGCAGGGTGCTTTCGTGTTGACGGACCGCATGTGGTTAGAGCTCTAATTCCTGACCCTTCTTTACTGTTGAATCAACGCCTTCCTTGCGCTGAACTCTGAAGCGATCAAAGCTAAGTGAAGTTTCGTTGTCCTGTTTGTTTGTATCTTGCCTGAAGAAGACCTAAGTGGTCGAAACGCGTTAGTGTTTTGTCTTGTGACTCGTTTGTCCACGTTTCTGTGGGGCAGTTCGATAACATTTATTTAAGATTTGTTTAGATTTCCGCCTGCAGTCGTCTCACTTTGCAACTAGAGATGTATAAAACCTTATTCAAAACAAAGCAAAACTTTATTGATAAATTGTGCTCGCAGCGCGCGTGCGTGCGTGCGCGAATGTGTGTTTTGGAGGGGGGGGGGGGGGGGGGGGGGGGGGGGAGGGTCTGGGTCTAGGCAGTAGAGTCGTCTTCTCTTTTCTCTACAAGTAAAGGAAAGAACACCACACACACACACACACACACGCACGCACGCGCGCGCGCGCGCGCGCCTCACATGACCCCCCCCTCAGGGCCGCACTATTTTGAACCCCTGCGTTAAGAAAGGCCTGAGAAGCAGGGCATTGTACTTCGTCCTGTGTATCTGTCTGTCTGTCTATCAGCAAGACCACTTCAAATAATGGGTGACACTTCGCCGGCGTGTTTGATGGGGCATTTTATCTACTTGGTATTATGCCGAACGAAAATGCCCAGATTAAAACTATTTTTGCAAGCGTCTGAATAAGGTATCTGGAAAAGGCTTTCTGTTTTCTCTTTTCTTCATTTTACCTTCTTTCATTTCTTCTTCTTTTTTTTTCGTCTCCTCCTCCTCCTCCTACTTCTTCTTCTCTTTCTTCTTCTCCTTCTTCAGCAGCTGCATCTTATTCTTCCATTACTTCTTGTTGCTGTCCTTTTTCTTTTTCTTCTTCTTCTTCTTCTTCGTCGTCGTCGTCGTCGTCATCGTCGTCGTCGTCTTCTTCTCACTTCTTATTCTTCTTCTTCT
Source organism: Conus betulinus (assembly GCA_016801955.1). Lineage (NCBI taxonomy): Eukaryota > Metazoa > Mollusca > Gastropoda > Neogastropoda > Conidae > Conus > Conus betulinus. The sequence continues at coordinate 407,524 of JADBJO010000891.1, read as the reverse complement.
TCTTCTTCGTTGTCTTCTCTTTGT
>JADBJO010000891.1:295000-402500 GCA_016801955.1 Conus betulinus | reverse complement strand
ACTTAGCTCTAAACTGAAGAGTTTCAGAGTTTTACCTTGTGCTGAATGCGACTATGGATGATGGCAATAGGTACATATCCTCAGTACGCCATTAGTGTGTGCCATCATATATACATATATATATATATATATATATATATGCACTGAGTTGTCTCTGTGTTCTGATAGGCATGTTATCAACACAAATTTGTAAAAGTTAATTTTTGCTAATAACATAATCGGATCGAGTATAAGGGTACATTTTGTCGAAGTAATAAGATATACTTTTGTTCACAAATAATTATAGTTATGCAAAGATCATGCTTGCACTTGTAATTGCCATGAACGGTGTGTAAGTAAAACTTTTCCAACGACATATGCACACACTTGCACACACATGCAAAGGAATACTGCAGTTTCAGACTCCCTTTGTTTCACATACAGGTCCAGAATGATTGATTTGTATGAATTTGATTCAGATCTTTACCAGAGTGCATAACAGCATGATCCAACTAACTTCCCGAATCAAGGATTTGTCTGAAAACTATATCTTTCCATGTGCTAACATATGTGTATGTATAGTGGCGTCTTTTTTTTTTTTTCTTTGAACCTACGAACAACATATATCAACTTCTCAATGATCGGACTGCTTCATTGTTTTATCAATGTGAATGGAGAGAGCTGTTGTCCACTTAACACTCCAAACTGCTTTGTTGTTTTATCAATGTGAATGGAGAGAGCTGTTGTCCACTTAACACTCCTCCAAACAGACTGCTTTGTTGTTTTATCAATGTGAATGGAGAGAGCTGTTGTCCATTTTTAACACTAATCAGCCAGTCATATTTAATTAGCCTGCTGACAACTAGCCCTGGCAATGTTATTTTGCGGACTTTTTATGGTTATTTGATGTCTGGAGAAAACATTTTTTGTCAAAAAATGCACTTGCCTGTTATAGATTGTGTATTAAAGAAGAATTGCATTGAACTGTGTGTGTGTGGCATGTGTGTATGTGTGTGCATACTTTGGCTCGCTTTCAGCAATCCTACAGTCTGTTTCAGTCTTTGTCGTAATTTCACCTACTGTTGTTTAAACAAGAAAAGCACAAAAGATTAGGAATGACTCCATCTTCTATCATTCAAACCGTAAACCTGTACTTAAAATACCTTTTGATTGCAACGATTCTTTCCTGAACAAGATAATCTACACTCTCTCTAATGTCAATTTCATTGTGCGAAGCAGTAAGCTTCATCACCACCTGTTGCAACAGTCTTCATCAGTGAAGTGTGGTTGTTGCAGTTGGCTATCCCCTTAACTGTAGTCAGTGCTCAAAACAAAGATGAACGGTGGAAAAGCGTTCAGAACTCTATACTCATCCTGTCCACTCTTTCTCTGATATGTTTTACTCTCTTCAATAAATTTCATATTCTGTCTAAAGTTTATGCGAGATATTGTACAGATAATGTTCCCTTTAAATTTGTCACAGTAGTACCATGTACAAAAGATATCGTTTTGATGTGTCACCCACAGTCTATGGTCTCATTAGTGGCTAGGAAAGAGAGAGCATAATGGAAACAGGAAGGCTTAGTTCTTTTATGTTTGTTAGTTTTTCACTTTGCTCAAAATCTGTATATTCTCTTGAAACTTAAGTACATTACCTGATGTTTTCCTTCTCTTGTGCAATTTTTTTTTTTTTATTCTTTCCGATGCTTTTACTTGAACATTTTACTTGCACCATCTAGGAACAGAAAAGAGTGTGTGCTCCAGCCCACTCTTCCATCATTTCATGGATCTGGTGGGATCTGGTTTACAGTAAATGTACATGAAATTCCCACTCATCACAGAATGACAATAAACACAAAATAAACTAGCAATAAAATCTGAAACAGTATCTTTTCATACAAATATTAGCTGCTGATGTTGAGTTTCACCTTACATCATTTACCCTTAGTTATATACAGATTTCTTATTTGTGTTGCAGATCCCAATAATCAGAGTCTTTTGGGACAGACTGCACAAGTTCTTTCAATGCTATAAATATAACTGCTTCACTTCCGTTGCAAGGTGCAAAACACATACTATAGGAGTTATGCTATGTTGCATACAATTAGAATGTCCACCTTAGGAAATCCCTCAGGGTGCATATTGTTTGAGTACAGCAAGCTCGAACACAAGTCTTAGTGTTCTGCACAGTGTGTCATCATGAAGCAAGCTGGAAGACAATACTGGGCATTTATACAATCAGCCAACATGATACAACAGGTCCAAAGTTAAATATGAAAATTGTTAATGTTTTACCTCGCAAAGCGAGTTGCTTGCAAGAAATGAAATCCAGGTATAAATGCCTGTATATGCATCTTATCCCTGTATTTACTGACACATTATTTCAGTAACTTACTAGGTAGCAAGCCCATCTATAAACTGATGAAAAAAAAGGAACAAAAAAATTGATGGACTGGTCATCAAAAATCATTTTAATCTAAATAAAACCGTACCTTATCAGTTGCCCATGTTCACCCAAGCAATGCTTGGTTAGCCAGTTCTCTGTGAATCTTCAATGTACACTGATGAGCAAAACATTTTGTACTGTATCACATTTGAAACTGTATATCCTGAATTTGCAACATTTGAAACGCTAAAAGATATCCTGAATTTGCACTTTAAAATTCAACAATGAACATCTACAACAAAGTCTCCTTGCTTCTGTGACTATTTCAACAGATAAAAGTGCAATTCTGGTGATTTCCTACCATGCTGGCCCTACCCCAAACGAATCATTAATTCAAGATACACTGACTAAGTGAATTACTGTGAAATCAGTTTAGTTACAAGCCATGTCATTTTCACTATAAATATACAGTATGCATTGAAGATGTATGCTATTCTAACATGCCATTCACACTATTATCAACTACAGACACATTATTACTCTCTGATATTTGTTCAGAACAAGTAGCAGGCAGAAGTCAGATGTATTTCACATCTTTTTATTTTGTCAGTTTTCAATCAGTTTCACACAGTTTCTTTGAAAACTCTGCATGAACCTTGCCATGCATTGTTCTGTACAAGGTAAGCGTTTTTACAAGCAGAGACAGGAGAGAAAGAAATGAAAAGTTATGGCATTTTACAAACCAACAGTATTCAAAAATCAGACAATTGTCCTTAACTTTTCCTTTCATCTCTTCTATTTCCCAATTCTCTCGCTCACTTTCAAAAATGAAACACACTCATGTGACTAGTAATCCAATTCAGCGCATGATTTTTCAAAGGGGGGGGAGGGGGGGGGGGGGGTTGGAGATAAAAAAATCTCCGACTGAGATTTTTGGTTGTTCCTCAAAAATATGAAAACCAAAATTTCCTGATGAACTAGCAGTAGAGGGAAGGGGGGGGGGGGGGGGGTGTAAGGGTATGAGAGTGAGGGGCTAGATCATCACAAACGTTGCTTTTTCAATGTTTGTTAAAATGTACCATGCACACCTACACGCACACAAAATGTCAGGTAACCTTCAGAAATTACCATAAGGCAAGCATACCCCCACACCATGAACATGCAAGCAACATTGTATTTATAGCTGCCAACCTTCTGGGAACAGGGTTTCTGAAGAAAATCAAATTTATCAAAGCTTTCCTAAGCAGACACAGATAGAGAAGGTGGGGGGGGGGGGGGGGGGGATAAACATTTGACTGAACTGATTAATACAAGACTCACAAAAAACAAAACCAAAAGAAACAACAAAAAATGGAAAGAAAATGTTTAGAACAAGTGCTTCTTGGAATGGGCAGAACCCTCCAGTTCCACTTCCCAATACCAAGGACCAACGTGGTCACTGTAGGCGTACCCCACAGGATTGTCTTTGATTTTGTTTCCAATACAATTCTGAAATGAACGGAATGCTTTTCCTGAAAAACTCAGAAGGATTAGCAGCCATGCAACAATACTTAGCCATACTGCAAGCGCACACACCCCAAACACCATATGCACCAGCAGTGTGCTGAACTCCATTCCATCCTTTGTTCATTACCATACAAAACAAACCAACTCCATTCCATCCTTCCTTCATTACTACAAAACAGCCCATCCCATCCATTCCATCCTTCCTTCATTACCATACAAAACAGCCCATCCACACCAACTCCATTCAATCCTTCGTTCATTACCATACAAAACAGCCCATCCACACCAACTTCATCAGGTATACTGTGCTGTTGCATAGAATGAATGGAGATGAGAGGTGCGGAGGCAAAACAAATGCTCCCTGAGGCTCCTTCACATGGAAATCATACCTACCATACACTTAAAAACCAGAAATTTGCTTCTACTCATGTTTTTTTTTCTTTGTTTTTTTTTTTAAACTTCCCTAGAGACCTACCCTCCCCTCTGAATGTTAATTATACACTGAAGCCCTCCAAATTGAGATGGAAATCTTTCCATACAAAACTGCAAATGGTAATGGTGCACACGTCTGCCCAGGCTAGATGTTCCATTTCTTATCCTGCATACACAGGCTGATAGTGCTGCGGACACTTCCTGTATAGACAGGCAAGGATTAATCCCATCTACCCAACACAGGGAGTAGAGTTTTGCATGTATGACCATTTTCTTATCCCACCATTAAGGCAGCCATGCTCCACCTTGGGGAAGGTGCATGCTATGTGTTACGTGTCATCCATACCAACAGCCAAAGTGGCCTTCTCTTCCGAAAGTTGGTGATGGGATTTTACATGTGTGCAAGATGTTATGCATGCGTTCACACATGGAACCTTGGTTTTTGGTCTCATTCAAAGGACTGTATGGGAAGTGGAGTCAGAAACAATGTTAACTCCAAGGGAAAAATCCCCTGTACCAAAACAGCCCGGCAGAGATTCAAATCCACAACCCCAGGATCACCAAGGTTACGAGTCCAGTGCTAGAGCACTGAACTATTCCCACCCCCAGATGTTCCATTAAAAATCAACAGCAAAACTGCACAGAAACACAATGGAGTGGATCATGTTAGTCACAAGAGTCAGAAATGGGTAATCGGCTCATTCCAAAACATCTGAAAACTGAGTGTGTTTCACAGGTGTGTACTAGAACCACATATACTGATTTCATTCATTCCTTCTAAATCACTGCTTCCTTCACTCTCGACATTTTCGGCTGGAAAGGAATTTGTATTCTGTCAACCGATTCGCGTCTTACACACATGATTTATTACACCTTCCATCTTTATTTCTAACACGGTTTTCACATGATAGCCAAAATGATTCTGCCCTGATGTTTGACACAAAATGTCCAGCATTCTTTTTATGCAGAGAGAGGGCAAACACACATGACATTTTCAGGTTCTGACATGACACATGCACTCTCGCACATCATCATTCTTTAGTCTAAAAACTCAAAAGGTACTGGAGCAAAATATCAACTTGTCTCAAATAAATGAAATCAAAAATGTGATCGGCGTTTTAGTTTCCAGCAAGGCAGAGTAGGAAAGAGGGTATTGAGAAGAGCCAGAGGACAAGGGTTACACTTTACTATCATGACTTCAAAGAGAACACAGTCGTATGGCATCATGATTTAACAAAACAAAACAAAAAAAAGGTAAAACAATGTCCGAGTGATTTGCTCATGTCCCTCCCAGCATCCACTGCTTTTACTGAACTTGGAGGCAAAGGTGGCAGGCAGGTGAAATCATTTCTTTCTGCAAAGCAAGCAGAGACAACAGAACTGGACAGCAAGCCACCAGAACACCAAGAAATCTGCCATTCCTGCGGCCCTGTATATATCATATGTACAGTAAACAAACTGAAATCCTGCAATATCCAAACATGTTTGCACCAGTATGTATCTTTTGGCAATTCAAGCCAGAAAAGGGGCAATATCACCTCACCTCTACTTTATGCATAATCTGGTCATTTTGGGGCCTCTGTACTCTAGCAAAAGTTAGTCAAATCTAGTGATCTGTAAGTTCCGAGTAAAGTTTAGTATCAATTCTTCTTCTGCATACGCAGGGCAATACTCCTGCGGACATCCCTGTATTGACAGGCAAGGATTAAGACCGTCTCCTTAACTCCCTTGAACAGCTTTTGTCAGAATGCTGGATATGCACTCTGACCATGGTGAAACTTTGGCTTTGTCACCTTCACTGTGTCAACTAGGTTTTCTGCGTTTTCTCCAAAGCATCCCAGACCAAAAGGCAAAAGGCCAGGTCAGTTTTTGGCAACCAGTTCCGGAACTTTTTTGCAGCATGCTGAGTGTAGGTGACAGCAAAGCAGCTGTTGCCATTGGCCATGCTGTGTGTAGATGGCGACAGCAGTCAAAAAAAATTATTCTCATTTTTCTTTCTGGAAACTGATGGTTGTGATCATATTTCATAGTTAGTTTTAGGTGTCGCCCAATGTTTTTTTAAAAAAAATGACTGGGGGTCATGTTTCTCACTAACAAAGCTCAGAACATGGGACGTCACACATTTTTATGTCTGGCAGTCCATTTTCCTCTTAAAAAAAAAAAGACCTTATGGTGTTGTCACATTAGCTGGAAGGCATTTCAAAGCATACCCAGTGAAATATCGCCCACACAGATCGAACACCAGTTGTACCTTACAACTGTCTGACAATGTCGTACCATTTGCCAAAAGTTATTTCTGACACACATATTTTCGAAAAAGTAAAAACAAAAAGTGTTCAAAATAATTAACCCACTTTTCAAAGCAGTCAAAAATATTCTTGGACTGAGTGCTAAAAATCAGACTGGGAGAACTTTCCAAAACAAAGCACGACAAAGACCTTTTTCTTTTCTTTCTTTTCTTTGTGGGGTGTGTGTGTGTATGTGAGGAGGGGGGGTGGTGGTGGTGGTGGTACCATCTCTTTTCAGTGGCATCAGCCCCGAGCTGTTCATTCCAGTTCCCTGTCCAGTCGTCGTACCCCATGTTGTCCATCCACAGCCAACAACCCACAGTGACCAACCAGTGTCAAGCCATCAAGAGGTGGCCCATTGAAGAGTTTTTTTCATGTGGGGGGGCGAGCCCTGCAGCTCCTAGCTGCGTCTGGCTAGGGTTTTTTTTTTTCTCGGGGTTCTCCCGTTTTCCCTCTCACCCCTTGGTGCTTGGGTAGGGCAACCTACCCTAGGGTCAGACTTGGGTCGGGTGCTTTAGGTGGCTGACCCCCTTCTCTCCCCCCCCCACCGTCCCCTTGTCATTTATGATGCTTTTTGGTGCATATTGTATTTCATTTATTGTGTTCTCTTATTCATTTCTTTAATATGCAACACACCCACTATACACAATCACCCCCCCCCCCCCCCCCCCCCTCACTCTCCTTCCCCTCCCTGTCCTCTTCTCTCTCTCTCTCTCCACTCTTCCTCTACTTTCTTTCCCCCCCCCCCCCCCCCCCCCTTTTTCCTCCTCCTCGCTTCACTCTACCCTCTTTCCTCGTGCTCTTCCTCGAACACAACTCACCCTCTCTCCCCCTGCCCCTCTTTCTACTTCATTCACCACTTTGGCTTCACAAGGGGAGTATTGTGCATGTTAATGTCTGTACTGTTTTCATTGTTTTGTTGCTGAGGAAGGCTTATTGCCGAAAATTTCTTGTCTTGTTTTGTGTCGTGCATTAAAGTGCGTTACTTCACACTTTGTTTTTCTGTGCTCTTTCTGCTTTTTCGTCGTGTTTTTCGGTAACGCTGCAGTTTGTTTCATTTGCCATTGAAGGTGACGGCACAACGGCCAAGTCACTTGGATGGCGTTCAGTGGTGTCTTTTCAGATTCAACAAATGCAGCACACCATCTAATAGTCCCTTACTGATGACAATAGCTGCTGCTAAGCTGTGGAGCTAGCGCATGTGACCTGTGGAGGCCCCACCACATCCATCCATTGACAGTCTCTATGAACCTGTCTTCACCTGTGACATGAACGCACCACATCCATCCACTGACAGTCTCTAGGAACCTGTCTTCACCTGTGACATGAACACACCGAGGTCACAATGGGAGCAGAGCATGAAGGGCCACAGAATTTGAGACCTTTTGTACTCTCTTTCTTACAGAACAGGAAGTACTTTACAATGGGAACAAAAAATGCTGTTCGAGTGTCCGTGGTCAAAATGTGTTCCACTCGCTCCAGACAAACTCTCTAGGCCTATCTTTCTGAAAATTTGTGGGTATGTTCATTATGCATCACGGATGATACCCCATGGTTTATTTTACCATAAAAGCCGTTACTAACGGCCCAAAACGGATTTTCTTCTTTATGGCTCAGTGACGAAATACATTATGACGCATGTTTGATTGCGACGTATTTCAGCCTCTCCCCTCCCCCCTCCCCTTTTGACGTATTTTAAAATAGCCTTAGATCTAATAACTGCCTGGTAGATTACGGGTATTTTCATAGTCAACATCATCATCTTGACATGTATACACATATTCAAGATAAACTGGCAGTATGTTTATATGCTTTGCATCTTTTTGTTGCAGTTGATCAAAGAAAATGAGGATGATGGAGTTCCACTCTAGTCTAACACTGCATGACATGACTGAATTCTTTGCTTACTATCATAATACATCTTGGAGTTAACCAGGCCCGTGAGATACAGATACCTGCAGTGGTGGTCCGCAAATCTGGGCAACATTCTCCAAGATGCTTCCATTAAATCAGACTTCTCTATTTCAAAACTGAACCATTAGTATTACATGGAGTAAATTTTAGCATTCCATGAGAAAAAAAAATAGTATTTTTCTTACCTTGAACTTTTGAAGTATGAGTTATCCCATAAAATAATGATACATCCAAATGCCACTCAGTTCTCTTTGTGAATCTTTCAACTCTACCACAAAACCAGTCATATACACGATCACAACTAGAGTCACCCAGTTCTCCTTTTCAGCTTTGTTGGTTGGTGGGGGGTGGGTGGGGAGGAAGTGGAGCAAATTAACGGTAGAAATAAAAGCGACACACATGACTTGAACAAATTTTACCGTCAGGAAACATCCTGAATAAGGGAACAAGACGAGCGGTTGTTCACAGGGACAGATCTGCGTCAAGCCACCAGCCTACGCATCATCGCCTGCTGCTCCAGGTCCCCCTAGACTTGGCCTCGGCCTTTTTCAATGCTTGTACAATTGAAGGTGTTCCTTTACCACTTCTGATGTTTTTTTAAGCAATTTTCACGAAACATGCTTCATGCAGTTGTTGCGCCCTCCATGAGCACAACTAAAACCTGTTTCGCACAAAGTGCTCCACACAGAAGTTGGACCTTTTGAGCTTTGGACCGAGTACTTCCACGCTGTGTGCAATTGCATTCAGTTTGCTCCCTCATGGTGGCAACCTTCTTTTCCACATCTAGCTCTTCACCACAATCATGACCGCGCTCTTTCACTGGTGGCGGCATTCTCCTAGCGACTACCCATGTCAGTTGCTCACTGTATAACATGGCCGTCCATGGTGTAAGTGAGTACACACAAACTGGAAGTAGGGGCAATAACTCGTGTCTTGAAACAGGAAAACAGTACTTTTTTGTTTTATTTTGTAGCCAATGTTAATGATTTTCTTTTCTTGTTGTTGTACTTAGCATATTATATTTTCCAGTCAAATTTTGTAAAATATGCTGAAAAATAAAAATCATAGGGTTGACAGTTCTATTAATTAAGTGAATGAACCTCGACAGTACGACTCCAATTCTTCCCAACTCAGCTCATAGTAAAGTCACCTCAGGGAAGGAGACAGTCTGGGGGGGGAAGAAAAAAGCATAAATCAATGGTCCTGCTGGGCATCAAGCAATGGGAATCAGCAACGCTGTCCACTGTGCCACAGCAGCTCCTTATACCTGCACTACTTCCTTCATACTACCTTAACTTAATCCTTTCAGACCTGATAAAACCACTATAATCCTCTGGCAACAAACTGTGTGCAATGCCAAGTTTTATGACCTGCTTGGGAACAGCAAGGTAAGCTGACCGCAAAGGGCCATATCACAGCTATCACTGCGTTGACGGCTTGGAAACCAGCTACTAACCTTACAATTCTCAGGTAGATAAAGGTCATCAGCGTTGGTTGGAAGCTAATCTTGGAGAAGGAAAACATCTCTGGGGCTACAATCCCCTGCACACTCAAAAGTGAGAGAACCACTGTCTGGGATCACCTTTTTGTGCAGATTCTACACAATTCACTTAAGGCATCCCAGGAAAACTCTTGGATTCTTGTTGGAGACCTTCCCAAGAGGTGGTTACACCAAATAACAAAAACTGCATTTGATGGAGCCATTCCACTTGTGGGTGTGTCTGCACCTGTGAAACTCTGAGCATCGGTAAATGAGAAAGCAAGAGGGAACTACACAACCCCTCTTCATTTACTAAAAGAATACTTCAGTCCAGCCAACCACTGAGGCCATATCAGACCTGACTGATATGACTTGCATGCAATGAGCAAGACAACTACAGGCATGATTTTTCATCAACAACACCACACTTTGATATCAAGCAAAAATCCTATCATCATGTTCACAATTTTATCTCCTGCTTGCACTTCTCTTTTTTTCACAATTTTCTCTCCTGCTTGCACTTCTCTTTTTTTTTTTTTTTTCTTTGTTCCTCAGTTAGAACTCCAAGGTTCACCGTTAGTGAGATTTGTATGTATGCGACTGTTTTCAATTAGAACTCCAAGGTTCACCGTTAGTGAGATTTGTTCACCGTTGTGAGATTTTGTATGTATGCGACTGTTTTCAATTAGAACTCCAAGGTTCACCGTTAGTGAGATTTGTATGTGTGTGAATATTTTCAATTAGAACTCCAAGGTTCACGTTAATGAGATTTGTAGTACGTATGCAAATGCTTTCAAACTCCAAGGTTCACCGTTTGTGAGATTTGTATGTATGTGACTATTTTCAATCCCACCATTAAATTAGTTACAATACCTGTTCAGGGTGATGTCTAAACACATCAATGTGCATGTGTCATTTCTTTTTTTTTTCCATCAATCCCACGGCTCACAATGGCTCGCCTTTACCTACAGGTCATGTGCAATATTGGATGCATGCAAAAATTTATGTTTTGTGTTCACACAACCAGACCTTGGTTTTAGGTATTATACAGAGGACTAGGAGGGGACTGAGAGTTTGCACACATATAAGATATAAACTCTTCCACCTGGCCATTTCCAATGAAAAGTAAACCCAAAACGTTGGAACAGGAATCTATGCCTTTCCCCGTAAGGCCATCCTGGCCCCAGTTTGAAGCATACTCAATGCACATTCACCAAGTCATTTTTTTCAACTTCTCAATGAATACATAACAAGTCTTCAGAACTTGCCTGCTGTGTATAGAAACATACATAAATAATGAAACACATCTTTGATGATCAACTTGGATTTGCTCATTAATACATCAAACCTATTCCAAGGAAAAAGAAAAGAAATGGAAAACAAAGTCTGTTGCTGCTGCAATAACTGAAATGCAGTCAACCAGCATCAACGTGATGAAAATGTTTACATTTCAATCACAGGCACAAACATGTGAACAGAATCTGCTGCAAGCACTCTCATACCCTGCAAGAATCACACACATTTTCATGTTCCTGGAGGAGAAGGTTCTCTTCATGCAGACAAAAGGAAGTGGGGGGTGGCGGTCACAGCATTCATCCTCTGTCTTCACTTGCTAACACAGGCAGCCCCCTCCGACCTCAGTAGTAGTTGAAGGGAATGTTTGAAGCACAATCATAGACACACACTGTACACAGTCGCAATGTAGACCCAAACGGCTGCTGCTCACTCATTTCTCAAAGGGAAGGGGTGAATGAATGGATGAGGAGGAGGGGGAGGGGGGATTGTTGTTGTTTTGGCACACATCATCAGAGAAGTACATCACTCAAAGCTTCACAGTTGTGTTCATGGGCTTCCACACACATCAGCATCTGCCACAGCCATTCTGCAGTTCAATGTTCAACATAGACAACTTATTCAAATGTAAGTAGTAGAGTGTGAGAATGACATGTGTCTGTCTTCTCTTTATGATGAAGCACATCCCTCTTGAACTGGAAAGCACTGGACTTCATAGTTCATCATCCAGATGCACAGTGCCAACTTACTTCTTTGGCCTGCAGGTTGCTTTATTCACGCACCATGCTTTGTCCCTACAGTTTCTGTGTGAACAGGTCAGTTACCCAACATGTCCATTTCATATTCATTATAAATTTTAAAAAGGCACCAAAGTGGAATTGTGACTGACCCATGTGAGAACTGATCCGAGATTCTACACTGATAATCTGTGTTTATCTTCAGCAAGTTGGGTTTTACTTTCTCACCTGGACCAACTCAACACGTTCTTACTTGTCATCTGGCGAGTGTGTCTGTGTGTGTGTGCACACATATCTGCATGTACTTTGTATTCCACTCACAACCGCAAGCAATCTGTCATGGTGTTTGCAAGTACTCCAGGTCCTCCACGGTAAACCAACAGTCTGGTCATGCTTGAACTGTCTGTCTACCTGCATCAGTGTTCACACTCACATGGTCCATCTCAGCATCAGTCAGCCACACCAGCCAACACGCTTCAACACTGGTTCATTGCAGTCTCAGAGAAACTGCACCATCTGGTGACAACAGAAACCAATGCACAAAGCGTGCTGCCAACATCAGCGGAGCTCCTAGAACTGAGCACAATGCTGCCACCGCCACCACCACTACCCACTGGGGAATGATGTGCCATCCTGAATCAGCCCTCTCTAACTCCAGCCCCTTAGGGGTCTCCAGCCGCCAGGTTGTAGAAGCACCAGACAGAAAAGAAGATGGTTGGACGGGCTGATCACCTCCCACAACCACCGTCAGCACACCCATAGCCGGGGTCAGTGTTTCATGTAGCTGCTCTCCCCCAGGGGTGGAGGCTGCCCCATGTGCCAGTCCATTCGGGGGTTATGTGTTCGAGCCTGGGGTCACTACAATGTTCCTTGTGCTCAAAGCGAGGGTCTTTGTGTTCCAGACGAGGGTCTTTGTGTTCCCAGACGAGGGTCTCTTTGTGTTCCAGTCGAGGGTCTTTGTGTTCCTGTCGGGATCGCCGGTGACCCCAATCACCGTAGCTGTCTTCGTTGCTGCGACGTTTCCGGCTGTCCCCGTAGGAGCTGTAGTGACTGCAAAACATCAACCTAGTTTCATGAGTTCTAATGTGGGTCTCCACAAAGTCTATTGTGGACTACCTTAAACAACTGAAGGAATGGACAAGTTTACTTCTGATCTTTTCAAAGAAAAGACTATGATTTCTATGAAAATCTTTTAAAATGAAGATGTAAAGCCGATTTTTTTTCCTCCCCTAATCTACAAAGGTTACATATGAATATGCTCAAAATAAAACACAGATGTAAAACTAATAAAGGCGCTTGGGAGGCTGCAGATCACCCCAAATGTTAAGCAAGTTATCTTCAATCAATTCAAAGTGTCCTATCATTCATATACTGATTATATATAACTAACACAGATACCACACACTGAGTGGAACCGAACTCACTTGTCAATTTCTCAGAAACACTTCGGTGCTAGTTGCACGTTTCTAGATAGATCTGATCGAGTGCAGTGACTGAATTAGGGCAACAAACTATACACCTACTCCCACTGCCCCCAAACCCAAAATACAATGCAGAAACTGAATAACTGAAAAGCACCTGTCCTACAATTTTGAAGAAAAGAGAAAAGACTTCAGGAACTGAGCCTTTGATCCTGATTCAATGGGTTCATCCGTGGGCCACAGTCCCTCTTTCAACCAAAGTTTTGTTCAAATTGCTTCAGTAGTTTTGCTTATTTTTTCAGATAGACAAACCACCAAAGACAGGCAGGTAAATGTGTAACCTCCTTGGTACAGGCAACCAATGTTGCAAGAGTGATAATGGAACAAAAAATATAAAGGTAACAAGTGTCCTAGAACAACAATGATGCTACAAGTCAATTGTCTGTCAAATTTGTCTGCATTCTTTTCATCCTCACTTCTGTTGGGCAGATATCAACAAGCACGGACAAAAACACAGCTTTGGCCATGTTCTGGACCCATCTTTTGTCAAGAATACACTTTTTATGTCATCTTAGGGCCTATCATCTGAATGTCACCAGCATACGAGACAGAAGTCCAAATGCAGACATACTGAACTCCCCGACGCTGCTTAACGTGCTTGTTGGTGACCGACCAGCATGTAAGTGAAGAATGACGCAAGGTGGTCAGGTCATCAGGCATTGCTGTTTGACATGTCCTCTCCCACACTAGGCAAACCACCATTCAACAGATCAGTTACAACTCTAGTCACACTTGCCCAGGCTCTCACTCAGGTTCAAGTACAAGATTTGGTTTTGTGCATACTCTCAACATTGCCTTGCCCTTTTGTAGTCAGGCTAGTTCCAGGGTTAGGCTTAGTCAGGCTCTTTTTAAATTCCAGGGTTCACCCCATGCTGTTTACTTGAATGCATGCTGAGCTGAGGCTACCTGATATCATTTCATGAAAAATACAAAAACTTATACAAGCATAATCACATGTAACATAGAATCTGGAGACAAGGATGAAATCTGTATGTTGGTGAAGAACTAAACACAACAGTAAATTCATGTCCAGTCTTGGTTTCAGGGTACACAATCTTCATGTTCGTTCTGACTGACCATATTACCTTTCCTATGCACCTGTACAGTTCAGTGTCTTCAATTTGCTCCACGACTGTTTGTCTAGACGGTCACAACTGTCCTGTATCCAAAAGTGAGGTCCACTAGAGCCCGAGATTCCTGAGACTCCTTAATGTGACGAAGGCTTTGCACTAGTACAGTCTGTTATCATTGATGTCATGATCTTCACTGCCAATTCTTCTTCTTCCTCCTCTTCTCTTTTTACTTCTAATATCATCATTATCATTACTACTATTACTTTTATCATTAGTATCATATAATTATAATACCATTATCCTTAATACCCTTTTATCATTACTATCATTGTTTTAATCTGTATCTTCTCCCTTCCAAACTCTCCCTCTTCCCTTCCGTTACATTCTGTAACCTGTTTTCTACCAAGGCCACATTTTCCCCAAATCAAAGAGATCAACGACCGTTTGTTTGTGCCCTGTTAACACTCTGTCCTGCCTGAATAGGACCCGAACAGGTTGCAACCTACTGTGTCCATTTGTAGCTTGTTTGTTCCTTAGTTGGCAGCTTGGTCATTCTTTTTTGGGTTTTATGGTCTCGTCTAAATACAGACCCTTAAATCCATGCCAACTGATACATTCACAAGACAGCACACTAGGTAAAAAGTAAAACTATATATCAAGAAACTATGAATCGCTGTCCACTCACCCTCCTTGACCCCACCCTCCGTCATTCTGCCGGGAATAATGCTGCTGATCCCTGTAGTGGTGGCCGTACTCTGATCTGTAGTGCTCACGATTATGCTCCTGCCTATGCCCACCATCCCGGTCGCCACGGTAACCTCCGTACTGGTCATGGCGGTTGTGATGCATGTCTCCACGATGGTTAAAGTGGTGGCCTCGCCCACCACCTCCCCCATCCCCAGCCATGTTGCTGCCCACTCCTCCGCCACTACCTCCGTGATTGTTGCTACTGCTTCCACCACCACCCCCGAAACGGGTCAAAGTTATTGTACCTGGAAGATAAATTTTTTTTCTATAAGCAAAGATATCCCATAAAGAATACCTCAGGCAAAATAGCACTTTTATCACCTCAATACTTTCTTCTCATCAATCAATAAAGCCTCTCACATCATAGCCTCCCTTCAGACTTTTGGTGCCCGAGAACACTTCATAATGCTTGTTGCCCAGCGGACTATCAAAGCTGTCTGAACCGAAAAGCATGTCAAAACATATCTTACATTTTTACAATCAGGATTAAAAACGCACACCCAGAGGCACACACACAAAAAAACTTGATACTAACTAAAAGCAACTTGCTTTCAGTCAAATAAATTCAGGGAAGAATAAAAAGAAAAACAAAAAATAACATCAGCTAAATAATTTGTACACAATCCATTATTTTGAAGTACAAGTAAGGACCGACTATGTAAACACTGAACAGATATTTGAAGACCTGGAGAGATGCGGTTTGATCATCGCCTGGTAATGAAATCATGGCCTCCCTCTTTCCCCACATAAGCATAAACAAACATACACATTTTGCTTGCACACACACACACACACACACACACACACACACACACATGCCCATGCACACTGGCAGAGAAAGGGGGAAACACCTGTGACCACAACTATCACCTTTTGCGTGGCAAGTCCTCCACCCGAGCCAAAGGACTGGTGTGTTGCCACCTGTCAGAGGGGCTGGTGGTCGGGCCATGTTCAGGACGTCCTACCCCGTCCTTATGCAGAGGCGGTCGGTGCGTGCTCTGCGCAGAGTGGTGGTCGGGTCGCCCTCCCCCTCTTTGTGTGAGGGAGGGCGGTGCATTCCTCCTTGGTGGTTGCCTGCTTTGGGGCCATTGCTTGTGCTGCCTGCAGGGCTACATCAGAGGAAGAGGAAAAAATAAAAGGTAACAAGCTTATGATCTGATATTCATCTTCAACCACCCACTGATCAAGCACTGAATGTAAATACGCTGGTTACTGTTCACTTCACCCCCTAAAAAGAGGGTAACTTTACAAAAAGCGTGAATAGTTTTCAAATCATCTTCAACACCTACTGATCAAACACTGAATGTAAATATGCTTGTTACTATTCACTTCACCCCCTAAAAAGAGGGTAACTTTACAAAAAGCATAAACAGTTTTCAAATCAAATTATCAGATATAGCTACTCTCATCGTAATGTAAAAGAAGACAGGTAAAAATGTGTCAAATCTCCCTTAAACTTATGTTTCATCGAGCCCAGTTCTCTGACGCTGTGATTTACTCATGCTAGATCCAGCAGACCCCTATATTCCTGCCCAATTTAAAGTACATGTCCGCACACGAAAGAAGATACAATCCTGGAGAAAGAAACAAAAAGTATTGGGCTAAGAGACAGAAACAAAAGTATCGGGCTATGAAACCCCATCAAGTCCTGTATCAACATTTCCTGTTCAGATTATAACTGGGCCTTCCACAAGAACCACAGGTTTACCTCCTGTTTGTAATCGTGGTTTGACACGATCAGGGAATGTGTCAGGCTCTGAACACCATTTCAACACTAGCATTAGATCATTTTGTCGTCTGTTGAAGGGGTAAGTTTGTGCATCGTAATCATTTTGGTCTTATTTCATCACATGCAAGCTGTGAGAAATAGACCTCTCTCCGTCCCCCACTCTCCTCCATTTTTAGCCACCAGCAGCTGGGAAAAAAATTCAAACGCACACACAAACTGTGTGCTGATTACTTGAATCCTTTCCCAGCTGAGCTGAGACAAACAAAATGATTCTTCAGTGACATGGTCAACTGTGTTGGTTATGCAAAACAACTGCCAAACAATTGTTTTGCCAGGCATGTCTAGCTGTGCTTGTGCTTGAGCCCATTCCAAATTTTTGTGGTCGAGGTCTGATAGAATTCGCATGCTCACATGATCTTTCACTCACATTACACAGCAGCTTTTCAATTCCAGAAATATTTATTTCTTTCTTACATCAAATGTTTTATATAAATTGTCCATTCATTATATAAAAAAAAAAAAAAAAAAAACAGTGTGCATTTTCTCTCACTGACATTACCATCATAGATTTAATGTTAACATTTCCTGGGATACAAAACCTGTTGAACCAACATTGCAAAGCTTTTTCAAACAAAGCATATGTAAAGAATCTACATGCCATTGTCAGTTCTGTTAACAGCATTAAAGCAGCAAGAGAAAAACACTGAAAGCATGGGTTTCATATCATCTCTAAATTATGAATGAAACACAAAGTCTAAACCTAAGTGATTTGCTAACCTGAACACGGAGATCTGTAAGGTCCACTTGGACAGTGAACACTTCAAAAGAACAAAGGTAACATGTGGGCCACTGTCAGGAAATGCAACAGCCTTCTACACGACACCCGTGTCTCTCACAACAGAATAACACAGACAGACAACTGGAAAAAAAAAACTCAGGCTCAGATGCTTGTTTGGACCACTGTCACTGTTGTTTTTAAGTCATCTGGGACATTCTGCTTCTACTGCAACATGGAGGGTGTCTGTTTGGTCTACTTTTTCTTTTCTTTTCTTTATTAAAAAAAAAGGAGGGGAAAAAGCTCCAACCACAGTAACTCACTTGCACATCAATCTCTCAAACCTGTTCAGGACTTGTACTGATGTCATTTCACCCCCTGACTGTTGAAGCTTAATGAAGCAGATCAGGGTGTTGGACAACACAATCACCAACTTGACAGTGTATGGTTTGAGGTTGCGTCTGTTTCAGCAGAACGGGCACCATCATAAACGATAGTAGTGAGGTCGAACAGTGATGCCCATCAATCTGATCTGTCTGAGGTCGAACAGTGATGCCCATCAATCTGATCTGTTTGAGGTCAGTGATGCCTATCAATCTGATCTGTTTGAGGTCAGTGATGCCTATCAATCTGATCTGTCTGAGGTCAAACAGTGATGCCTATCAATCTGATCTTCTGAGGTCAAACAGTGATGCCTATCAATCTGATCTGCCTGAGGTCAGTGATGCCTATCAATCTGATCTGTGAGGTCAGTGATGCCTATCAATCTGATCTGTCTGAGGTCAGTGATGCCTATCAATCTGATCTGTCTGAGGTCAAACAGTGATGCCTATCAATCTGATCTGTCTGAGGTCAAACAGTGATGCCTATCAATCTGATCTGCCTGAGGTCAGTGATGCCTATCAATCTGATCTGTCTGAGGTCAGTGATGCCTATCAATCTGATCTGTCTGCCACTCCCATCCGAGGCAATCCAACACAACGAGGAGTTCCTACCAGCAGCGAAGGGCTAAATACCCAAACTGCCCCTGATGTAATAATCATGAACACACAGAGCACTTACACTACATGAACCATGTGTGAAGTGCTGTCCTTGAAGTAGTACAGATCACTCAATGAAAACAACAGAGAGGAGAATGCCCAACTCAACTCCCTGTCATGACCTCTCTTTGGCCCTCAACACAGCAGATGGCAGGTCACACTTCTGCTTTTTACCAGCTCTCTACCTCACAATCTGTGGGTTTTACCAGCTCTCTACCTCACAATCTGTGGGTTTTTACCAGCTCTCTACCTCACAATCTGTGGGTTTTTACCAGCTCTCTACCTCACAATCTGTGGGTTCTACCTCTCTACCTCACGATCTGTGGGTTTTGAACCAGCTACCTCACAATCTGTGGGTTTTTAACCAGCTACCTCACAATCTGTGGGTTTTTACCAGCTCTCTACCTCACAATCTGTGAGTTTATATGTGCTCTCTACCTCACAATCTGTGGGGGGGGGGGGGGTTTACCAGCTACCTCACAATCTGCGAATTTTTATGTGCTCTCTACCTCACAATCTGTGGGTTTATATGTGCTCTCTACCTCACAATCTGTGGGTTTTTAATGCGCTCTCTACCTCACAATCTGTGGGTTTATGTGTGCTCTCTACCTCACAATCTGACATACACCCTAAAGAAGGCGCAGGAATGCAAGGAAAAAGATCTGCTACACCACTATGTTCTACTCAAAATCAGGAGTACCTCTTCTGAATGAACTGCTCCAGTGTCCTCGCGCTCACCATGCAAACCCCACTCTATCACTTTTCCAAATGAACTTCCCTATAAATTGCGCAAGGTGGTTGTTGGGTCAAGACCCCCCCCCCAACATGAAACTAAAAACCAGTGTTTCTAGATACAAACAAACAACAACAAAAAAAAAAAAAAAAAAAAATCATATGCAAGCCATTTTCACTCAGGATAAGTAGCAAGTTTTGCTTAAATATTGTATAAAGCTACTGCTTGCTAAAAGAAAAAAGAATTGCTAAACAGTACAAAAGCTGACAACATATCAAACTATATTCGAAACGCTAAAATTTGAATCATTTAAATTATTTAAGTACACAGTTGTAAGTACACACAGTCTTTCCTCTCTTCCAAATTTGTATCATCATTCCGTGTGTTTGAACCATTCACAATCTCAGTGCATACAAGAAACCAGACAAATATGCAGGTTTTCACACACCAAAACAAAAAACCATCAGGTGGGGAGAGAGTGGGCAGTACTTTTGTCTTAATATACGTCACCTTTTTTGCACACATGCACACACATACACAAGCACACTGTAGACGATGTGGGTGTTAAGAATGTAAATACATACAGATATATATATATATAGTGTATATGTACAATCACACATTTTCATGTACCTATGTACACAAATTTTGCTTATTTTTGTACACAACCAGTCTTCTGAACTGCTTACACTGCATCACAGCCTGTGCATACTGCCCTTACTCTTCCCTCCCTCTTCTATACACTGCTCTCTGCAACTACAGAGTCCATCCTCTTCATTACACACTCACACACACTTGAATACAATATGCTTGGCATCAACACATATTAGGAACATCAAATTGCACTGGACACACCAAGCAAGCTGCCACAGGAGTTTCTGAACATGTCACTTTTTGGAATGGTACAAGTACATGAAGCATTTCCCTCGCCTGGCCAAGTATATGAATGCTTTATTATGCTTCATTCTAAGTCAAAGCCAGATTTGTTCTTGACATACACGCTGAAAGGTGGACTCACATTTACCACAGACTAAGCATTCACACTTAACATACTGCTACATGAGCATTTAAAGCTATATGACTGGTGAGGCCATTCCAATTCTGAGCAACCAAACCTGTGAACCCTGCAGTCTGTCATGAGGCCATTCCAATTCTGAGCAACCAAACCTGTGAACCCTACAGTCTGTCATGAGGCCATTCCAATTCTGAGCAACCAAACCTGTGAACCCAACAGTCTGTCATGGGCTACGACAAAAAATCAATGATTTAACGACAGGCCAAGAACTTCACTGCCAAGAACAAAGGAGGTTGAACTTATCCATGAAATTTGTTTCGTCTGTTCAGGGCCTATTCCACAGATATGGTGGCCTGACAGAAGGTTTTGAGCTATGCATGCTCTGGATCCTTTATGCTGCTGACAACTCACTTCTGGTTCTGCCAGTTCCCCATCCTCCACGACACAGTGGCAAAGGTTTTGAGCTATGCATGCTCTGGATCCCTCATACTGCTGACAATTCAATCCTGGTTCTGCCCATTCCCCATCCTCCAAGACACAGTGGCTAAAGATTTGTTTCCAATTTGGGCCAAGCAGTCTTTGTTGCCATTTTTCTGGCTAGATGGTGGACACAACTTGTATAGAAGAAGTCATGGGCTAAAAACAGATCATACTCATTGGCACCTGGATGTACCTCATTTCCATTTGGGATAGGTCATCACCTAGAACAGACGGCTTGTGAACAAAACTGCTCCCATTTGGCTGTAATGACACCAGATTTCTTTGGCCCTCAAGATTCAAATGGACCTCAGTCGCCATACAACTAAGATTGTTCATGAAGCAGAATCTTCATACACTCTAGAATAAGTATCAGTCAAGCAGTATCAAACCAAATAATGATGTCTGCAAATGAAATCATGATGTGCTTGAAGATGTAATATGCAACACTGGAAATTTAATGACCGATTCTAAGCATATTTACATAAAATTAACAACAAAAAAAAAAACCGTTTAATCTTTTTTCCTCGATGGTAAAATATTCCTATGTGTTAAAAATGTTCATATTTTGCACACACGCACACACACACCATCCTGTAACTTTTAAATTACTCGCAAGAATGAAGGGCTGGGTTTGTATGTGCATTAGTGTGTGCTTGAGCATGTGTATCAGCGTGTGTGCTGCTGGTTTGAATTGTCAACAACAACAAAAAAAAATACAAGTATCAAAGCAAAGTGACTGAGGGCCGAAAATAAAGCAAAATTTAGAAAGAAAAGGGATTAGTTACCGCCAAGTACACAGAAAACCGATTACAGGACAAAACACATTGCATTTCAACCTCTTGGGTTTTCTTCAGGCAAAAACAAAACAACATTTAGGACAGTGAAAATGCAGAATGAGAAACCACTTTTCTCACATTCGGCGCAAAATGGCAGCCAGTTTGCGCGGAATATTAGAAAATAAGGTGTCCTTGGCAGGAACTAACCCCCTTTCTTTCTAAAAATATATAAATTAAACCAAAAAAACTCTGTACATGAAACTGAATTACAATTCTTAATACACTTCAACAAATCACAATGTAAGAAAGGATCAGGTTCAATCGATCACATTTTGATGCAGCTTTCTTTTAATTTTCTTTCTTTTTTAAAACATGAGGAGGCTGATGACACAGTAGCAAGTCTCAACAGCTATTTCCCGACTGCACGAACACTTATTTCCTTCTAAGAACCACAACATCTTTCTTTTCACTTAAGACCAACCAAACCAGACTAGCTGTCAATGCAATCTAAACTGGCCTTTTCACATCCATCACCTTTTCTTCTTTTTTTTCTTCATTAAAAAATCAATCCTCCTTCTTCAAAGCAAGTCTTTCATGACTGAAATACTCCTATAGACAGAAAGACTGCAATGGAAGGATAACTGCCATCATGTAGATATTACCAACTGCTGTTGGTCCTTTGTTGCTGCTGGAGGCCTGATTTTCTGATCTAACAAGATCAGTTAATTCTAGATAACATGAATTATACTTAAAGTGAGTCACAAAAATATATGAAAATTTCAACCGTTAACACAGAAACAAATATTTCAAAATGGAGAAACAAATAGGCAAGTGTATCACTTTCTAGTCTTATCCAATAATCCCTGGTTAGATTTTTAAAAGTACTTTGAAATTAAAAAGTAAAATGTTAATGCACAATACGATCTAGACCAAGCAACAGTCATCTACCTTTATCAGGTTTCAACGGAGAATGACCAACCCCACCCCAACCCAGGCAACCACCAGGTGCCCAATGAGAACAGCCCAGCGAAACAGATCCATTCACGTTAGCAGACAGCAGATCAGCAACACCTAAACAACAGTTCTACACTTGAGATCAGTCTCCATGACAACTGAGACCATGGTGGGTCTCTTCACCATTGTCACCCCACACAGGGCAACAGAACAAAACTGCCAACAAATTGACTATTTACACCACTGGTAACACAATGCTTCAATTCTCCACATCCTGACAATGGACAAAACCTGGTCATGTCCAGGATTCCAGCCATTACCCCCGATTTTTCATCCTAAAATTAAAAAACAAGCAACAACAAAATAAAAGAAAGTTAAAAAAAAAAAAAAAAAAGAAAAAAAATATCACCCTCATATTAAAAAAAAAGTAAAGATTACTGAGGAAAACTGAACACCCTCAAATAAAAACAAAACCAGAAACCCTTAAAAAATTAAACTAACAGGGCTGCAATGGCAAATCAGCACAGCAGAACTGAGAGCTGGTTACCATTCCCAACATTACCTTGACACCACTCTGCACAGGGTTCACTTCTACTACCTAGCTGCAAAGTAACAAGAGACGGCAGAGTTTGTTCTACTCTGTTACTACAAAAACAAAGTGTAGAGACTTTAAAGAACAGAGACAGGCAGATGGGTTCCAAAGGCAGAAAAACAACAGAAAGCAGGCAAACATTTGCTGCAATTCAACATCACAGAAAATGCTGAACTCTACTGTTGAACTTAGTCTTCAATGATCCAACTGTCAATCTGCGGCATTTTTTCTTCGACCCGAATTAACCCCTTTTTTTCTGAATTGAAATCTAACAATCTCATCTACAGAGGTCAGTATGTTTTTTTGTGGGGTGGGGAGGGAGGGTGGGGAGGGGAACGCTGCCAACATTTCTTCTCAAAATCAAGTGCTTCAAGACCTCTTGAAAAAACTGCTTGATATGTGATGCCAAGGAAACATTCAGAATCAACTGATGTAGTTCACATGAAGAACTGGTATTTAATATAGTCACTGTCAAAGTACTCTTACATAACCTGACTTCACAAACTGAAGAACACTGAACTGAAGACCTAGACTGTTACTGACTATAGCCTTATTTAGCTGCCTCTTCATCCACACACTTCAAAGTTCTAACTTCCAAAGCAAAGCAAGCTTCATAGGGAGTCTGTTCACAGGCTGATGTTCACTTCTAAGTGGAGAGTGCACCACCCTGGAGTGGCCTACATGATCAGCTGGGCTATACACATCATCTGACAATGTACATTACGTCAGCATTCACCCGTTTCCCACACATGGGAGAACATCAGCCAACAATACAGGAGACCATCGCAAGGCCTCTAAAGCTCCAAAAGCATGTCCAGGTGACAGTTTCTCCACAACAAACCTACCCATCATGCCCGTCAACAATAATTCTTGTTCATGAACTGAACTTAAGTGCATTTCATGACCAAGCCTCCAGACCAGATTCTCTGAACTCTCATCCTGATCAATGTCAGGCGATGGTAGCACAAGAACCAAAGGCAAGAGAAGTGATCAAAGACCGATTTGTCTTCATCACCGTAGCTCCTAAAAATGCCACTGATGTGGCACATCGCATTGGTTAGTATGGTGGGGCCTTCAATCCAGTGGGAACAAACAACAGGTGAGAAAAAGACAATCGAATGGAATCAGAGTGAGTACGAACTGTTCAAGACTCGTTCAGTATTACCCCTCTACAGGAGATCAGTGTCGGTTACTGTCAAAAAGGAAAACAATCGAGTGTGCTGGTCCTGAAAAAGTGTACGCTAGACAGAGCTAAAGTCTGGCAGAACTTATGTATTCTGAGTTTGGCCATAGAATGAACTGTGGTGAAGTACTCTCGGACTATGGGTTAGAAATATCAGTCTGCAAGGCCTTTTTGTTGTGTATTAGCCACAAAAACTGTCCAAACGCGACAAGCACACATGCCATAGTTTGCAACACCTGGGAGACATGGTACAGATATGGGGAGTTTGTATTATACTTCCTGTTTGGCTAGTATACTTACCAAGTCAGACCATAGCATTCAACAGCAGTCAGCCCTGAAAGGCCAAGTTTTTGGTGGCTAATGCCATAAGAAGACAGTCACGTGACGCCCACCCTACTTCCACCAGGGAGAAGAAGCCGGTGTCAACTTCCTGTTCCTCCTTCAACGAGGCCTATGCACATGGTACACAGAAAGCACCCACTGACTTCCCCTTGGACACTATGTGACGTACATAGAAAGCACCCACCGACTTCCCCTTGGACAAGATGTGACCTACACACAAAGCACCCACTGACTTCCCCTTAGACAAAATGTGACCTACACAGAAAGTACCCACTGACTTCCCCTTCGACACTATGTGAACTACACAGAAAGC
The DNA here is from genome assembly GCA_016801955.1 of Conus betulinus. Taxonomy (NCBI): domain Eukaryota; kingdom Metazoa; phylum Mollusca; class Gastropoda; order Neogastropoda; family Conidae; genus Conus; species Conus betulinus. The sequence continues at coordinate 377,252 of JADBJO010000891.1, read as the reverse complement.
GCCCACTGACTTCCCCTTGGACAATGTGACCTACACAGAAAGTACCCACTGACTTCCCTTTGGACACTATGTGAACTACACAGAAAGCACCCACTGACTTCCCCTTGGACACTATGTGAACTACACAGAAAGCACCCACTGACTTCCCCTTGGACACTATGTGAACTACACAGAAAGCACCCACTGACTTCCCCTTGGACACTATGTGAACTACACAGAAAGCACCCACTGACTTCCCCTTGGACACTATGTGACCTACACAGAAAGCACCCACTGACTTCCCCTTAGATAAAATGTGACCTACACATAGAGTACCCACTGACTTCCCCTTGGACACTATGTGAACTACACAGAAAGCACCCACTGACTTCCCCTTGGACACTATGACCTACACAGAAAGCACCCACTGACTCCCCCTTGGACACTATGTGACGTACATAGAAAGCACCCACCGACTTCCCCTTGGACAAGATGTGACCGACACACAAAGCACCCACTGACTTCCCTTAGACAAAATGTGACCTACACAGAAAGTACCCACTGACTTCCCCTTCGACTCTATGTGAACTACACAGAAAGCACCCACGGACTTCCCCTTGGACAATGTGACCTACATAGAAAGCACCCACCGACTTCCCCTTGGACACTATGTGAACTACACAGAAAGTATCCACGGACTTCCCCTTGGACACTATGTGAACTACACAAAAAGCACCCACTGACTTCCCCTTGGACACTATGTGAGCTACACAGAAAGTACCCAAGGACTTCGCCTTGGACACTATGTGACCTACACAAAAAGCACCCACTGACTTCCCCTTGGACAAGATGCGACCTACACAGAAAGCACCCACTGACTTCCCCTTGGACACTATGTGAACTACACAGAAAGCGCCCACTGACTTCCCCTTGGACAAGATGCGACCTACACAGAAAGCACCCACTGACTTCCCCTTGGACAAGATGCGACCTACACAGAAAGCACCCACTGACTTCCCCTTGGACACTATGTGAACTACACAGAAAGCACCCACTGACTTCCCCTTGGACACTATGTGAACTACACAGAAAGCACCCACTGACTTCCCCTTGGACAAGATGCCACCTACACAGAAAGCACCCACCCGACTTCCCCTTTGACAAGATATGACCTATATAGAAAGTCAAGTCAAGTCAAGTTCTTTATCTCAATTTGAGAAATTAATTTGTGGTCACACATTCACAGCAAATAAACAATAATTTAGCCACATTACCCATTTCTCACATATGACATACATCATATAGAGGAATTTTGGATTTCAATTAAACATCTTCTCGGTTCATGAAATCAATGGACAGGGGAATAAAACTTTGTTTAAATCTGACACTTCTGCATTTAACCGATCGATATCTTCGTCCTGACTGAAGAAGGTCATACTGATTTGCAAGAACGTGGGTCTGGTCACACGTAATCTTCTTCGCTTTTACAAACAACAACTACGGCACCTGTATAGCTCACTCAGACTTTTTTGTCTCTCACCAACGATTTTTCCTCCCACGTTCACCACTTTCTCAAGCACATTTCTGCTCTTCACCCAATGACTTCCCTTGATGTGACCTACACAAAAAGCACCCACTGACTTCCCCATGGGCAAGATGTGACCTACATAGAGAGCACCCACTCACTTCCCCTTGGACAAAATGTGACCTACACAGAAAGCACCCACTGACTTCCCCATGGCAAGATGTGACCTACATAGAGAACACCCATTCACTTCCCCTTGGACAAAATGTGACCTACACAGAAAGCACCCACTGACTTCCCCATGGGCAAGATGTGACCTACATAGAGAGCACCCACTCACTTCCCCTTGGACAAAATGTGACCTACACAGAAAGCACCCAATGAAGAGGGACATTCAAAGGCATAGGGTAACTTGTGTTCATCGGTGGGTTCATCTGCGTCTGGCATGGATGGAAGTGTGTTCAAAAGTTCCATAATACATTATCACTATTTTGGTACAAAGATGGGAAAAAAAAAAAAAAAACTGGCTGCAACTGTCAGAACCAATACGTATATGCATAAAACCTTTTAATTGTTGATCTGTTTATTTCATGTCTATTATCATAGTTAAATACTACAGATGAAATTCATTTTTCTTTGTGTTACCTGTACTTAATGCAGGATATCTTTGGCCTGCCCATGCCAGCAAAAAAGGATAACGTATGTGCAATCTGATGCGTTTTGAGGAGTTTTGTCCCCCCCCCCCCCCCCCCCCCCCCAATGTTTTAACATACTACATTTCAGTGTAACCAAACAATATCCTTACTTTATAGGAGCCTGACGAACTTGATTACAAATTATTCGACAGAGCATGGGACTTTCCCTTCAACTCAATTAGGACACTAAACCCCCTTTCCACAATGATACAATGTTTTTCACACTTCAACAGACACCATCATTATGATCAGTATCAAGTGAGTGCAAAGACTTCAGCAATGGACACCATTCTGTGCTTTGGGCCATATTCCATACATAAACATAAATTGGAAGGAAGACATCCTACTGGTTCAAGTACTGCCTAAAACTAAAAACTGTGTACCACAGAGCCAGAAAGTACACACACACACACACACACACTCAGGTTGAACCTGTGCTAAATGCAGTGCCTCTTCAACTGTATCAGCAACTGGCCAAGATATGTGTGTGCAGTCTGCTTACTCGTAGAAGACTGCTGACCAAACATGGACTTGGGCTATCATGCTTTGTGCTGTACATCTAGAGTCTGTGACAAACATGGACTGGGCTATCAGGATCTGTACAGGGAGTGGGGCAACAGGGACTACAGAATCTGTTCCCTCCTCCTATTTTCTTCTTCTTCTTCTGCCGCCATTTTCTACTTCTTCAATGTCTTTTTCTCCTTATTCATTCATACTGTGGCATCCTTTACAGTCTTGAGTCAGTAAAACCTTAACTGGAGGATAATTTGTTCTTCCTGTAGTTGAAGCCTGGGCAGCAACTCAAACAAGGAAAGCAAAACAGAGCACAAAGCGAGACCGGAAGTTTGCCTTCCACCTGTTCCCATGGGAAGGCTGGCAACAGTGCAGAGGCGTGGGTAGGTGGGGTGGGGGGCAATAAAAGATGCCAATTACCCAGCAAAGCCCATTTTTGTGTAGACAACCTAACATACATACATATATATCACACCAACAGGAAAACAGAACACGAGGTCTATATCACTGTTACAATGCCAGGAATTTACGCACAGCCAGTTCAACTGAACACCCTTAGCATAAACATAGTCAAAAATAAATTATTTCTAAATGTGTAAACATTTCATGAGGCCTTTACGGCCCAGTACTTAGCTTACATGCCCTTCAAGATAAGATAAGATTATGTTGCTTACAGCCCAGCCGACCCGCAAAGGGCCACATCAGGGCTGTCACCACGTTAAAATCAACTCACCAGTCATTCGAAAGAAAAAGAAAAAAAAAAAAAAAAAAAACCTTTCACACATCTCTTTAAATGATATCTTCTAGAAACACACCAGAACCTTTGTTAAAAATCTTTCTTCCATAAAATCTTAAATCAGATGAAAAATGTTAATCTCTCTCAAAAACCCAAAGATCACGTCAGGTGGGACATCTCTGAATAGGATTTTCATGGACTCTGCTGTAAAGTGTTTGTGTCTCACAGCGTGCAAGTCCCAACACTCCAAAAGAATAGGTTTCATTGTGAGTGGCACATGACATGAAATGCACCACAGAGCTTCTTCACTCTTTAAAAGGTAGAATGAGTAAAATACGAATGGCCAGTGTGCAGCCGGCACAGGACTGTTTACACCCCTTCAAACAAATCCACTTCATAAATGATATCAAACAGGCTCTCTGGATATAGAATAACGTCTGAATCTTGAAACATCTCAGATCACCAAACTATTAATTTCAGTATGGTCTCAGGAAGAGATGGGAATTATTTCAAAGAAAAAAATGTGAGGCAAAACCTAAAAACCTGCATGGTAGTGCCTAGCAACTTTGAACTTACTTTCACATGCGTAGTCACACTAGTTCACTTGGCTATTTTGTTTGTATTCAATCATGTCACCAAAAATGTTGCATAAAGTTCAAAAAGACATTTTCCACAGTGGACTTTTCTCCAGATGTGACCATACCTTCAGGAACAGTGGGTCAACCGCTTGACAAATTATGTTCCAGGATTCAGGGGATTGAATTCTCAGTATTCTCTCTTCAAGATTTTCCACTAATGGATCATGAACATGGAAAACGGCACAAACAATCTACATCAAAAGTTCCATCAACAATGATCTTCAACAAAAGTTAAAGTGATTATGAACAAACATGGTAACTCTTGCTCCCATGATAAAATCATTACAACCTCATACCTCCAAACCAATGCTGCTTACAACATAAATCGCCCATCAGAAATGCTGACACAGAAGCAGCATTCCTTTGGAGGTATGGTGTGTCATTATTTGATCATGGGACACATGAGTTACCCCAACTGTTTATCATTTACTTTTTTTACTATTCCATACCCCATTAAAGTTTTCCTCTCAATGTGACTATGATTTTCATAATACCTTACTGAAATACATCTCAATCTCCTGAATCAGGCTAAAAGCAAACTGGTCCAGAAATAGATGTCTGCTTTTATTTCTGTGTGCACATCAACGGCATTTAGAAAAGCTTTTCATGAACTGAAGAATATCTATCATTCAAGTTTTGTCAGGTTTTGTAAAACACTGGAAATTCCCAAAGAAAACAAAGCCAATGAAGCAGACCTGTTCCAGAAAAAAAAATGCATGGAAATAATGCCTGTGTTTCTCTTTCCACTGCAAAAAGCCTTACTTTTTCTCAGTGTAGGAGTCAAGCTCATTATGCAATTTGTGCATGTGTCATTTAGTAAAACACATGTACGGTTAAACCCAAGACATAAATCTGAACCGATTGATGACACCAGTGATAAGTGAAGATGACCAGTGGTAAGTGAAGATGAACTGTTTGTAACACAGTGTCTGCATAATAGGCACATCACACCACTGTTGTGGCATGTTCTCTCTCCCACATCACTCCACTGTTGTGGCATGTTCTCTCTCCCACTGAACCGTTATGCCAACTGATGGGGTCAACTGCCTTGGGAGTGCCCACCATGCATTGCCATCTGTCACTCTCGCTGAATACAAGCTCGAACAGACTGCTCTGCTCGCAGATTTCCCGATATCATCTACTGAAACCAGCCTAAATGATACTGGTTATGCACCGGTGAGATCTATGTAAACATGTACATTCTTAATCTTTGTAGGTCACAGTCAATTTCCAACAAAATAAAATGCCATGGTTCATTCATAACAGACATGTATGCAGAATTAGCTGTATGAGTATTTCTCAACTCAGAACAGAGTATTTTCCTGACAACTGACTGTACATAGGCAATGGTTCTTTGCTCTCAAAAGTTGCTTCACTGTAAAACTTAGATAATTTGCATTTGATCTTGACTTCTGGAGCATAACCTTATTTTTCTAAACTGGTAGATCTTATAGCAAAAATGTCAACTAACAAAAAGACAGCATATAAACTGTAAAATCCGAGTGCAGCATGTTCTTGTAAAGAGAGTATTTGGGGGATAATGTGGTGCATTGTTTTTTTTTACTTCTGTCAAATGGTGTAATACATACTATCAGAATGCATGCATGGATGCACAGATGTTCTAAGATCACCTTCCCTCAGTAATCACAAGTGACTTGTTCAGACCTTTTTCATTTTAAATGTTCAAGTCCTACCAGTGCACATACTAGCCTTCATCCTTCGACTGCCAGAGCGTTACTGTTTTGACCTCTTGCCTGCTAGAGCAAAAAAAGGAATCTCTTTTTGACCATTCTGCTGTAGCAACAGCCAAGAGAACCTAACATGGGCCAATCCACATTTGGTGTACACAGGAAGGAGACAAAAAAACAGTGCACTTCCATGAGTCTGCCTTTCAGGCAGCCTGGAGTCCAACATAATGCTGGCTCCGCAACAGCCAGCGCTCGCGCATGACTGACAAGGAGGTGGGGCCAGGAGGCGCTCAATCACCAACATGATTCCAATGCCCTGCAGCTGGGTCTCACTGGGTGATGCAAAATTCATATAAAATGGCTCCAACATTGGTCTTATGCCAGGGATCACTCCTATCTTTCATTCAGTCCAACAATTTGGTGACAATGTTGGTGTCCATGATGTCCACTAGGAACATACCAAAAATGGTTTGTATACAATAGCGAAGTCTGACAGTCAAAAGGTTGAAGAAGGTATCTTTCATCCTCTATAAAAACCCATCTTAGCTACACCTACACCGGTCTGTTTTCCACAAAATATGCTGAGCAAACCATACAACTCAACACTGATCAGACATAGTAATAAATAATTAGGGTACAGGACATTCCTAACTAGAACCACCAGAGCCAATCACAGCATTATTCTTGCTTCAGTTCGTGGGGGAATCAACGTTCTACAGTTCATCACTTACACACAGGCAATGATAATGACAAAACTCGTACATACTTCTAAAGATGAAACTGAAACTTAAGCAAGAAACAAATTCCCTGAGTCACATTCACACAGCATTTCAGCCAAGATTTCAACCCCTCGTCGATTCACTTCACCTTGACCTCCCTCTGGACGAACTAGGATTTTATGAACCACTCACTCAGCACTGCGGTTCTCCTGCCGCTACCTGCCTGGAATGACCATCCTCTCTAGAACTACTACAGCATCTTTCAGGGCGAACTCTACATGCCGGCTGCAGCTGGTGCCCTCACCGAGCGTTGCTCTAGAGGAGCCACTGGGGATATCACAAGAACCACTACTAGCTACAGACTCCTGGCATCAGGTGACGCCACAGCCACAGAACACACAGATGAAATCTAACGCCTCAATCTCTTTGTCAGTGTAGCCTGTCACGTCGATCTGAATGCAAACTTTGTGAAACCATCGCTCACATGATGAGCAGCCAATCCACTCGTCCGGTAAATCATTGTACTCGGCCTGGCACATGGAACAGATGTTCGTGTCTATCTCCTCTTCCTCTGTCGTTGTGCCAGCATTAGCAGAATCTTCTACCTCCGAGTGACCCGAGTCTGGTCTTGAACTTTTACTTTTCCTCCTACTCTTGGTGGACTGTTTTGTCTTGCTCCTTTTGCCGGAGGAGGTCTGTTTCACCGACTCCACTTCTGCTTTTCTCTTGCGTTCCTCCTCACAGGATATCTGACGTGCAGTCTGCCTTGATGTAAGTACAGGGGTAGTGATGATCGGATGGGTTTTCACAAACATCTGGTACCATTCTTTGTTTGGACGGTTGTCAGGAAAACTGCGCATTCTGTAGGGGTTCTCTTCAATATGTTCTGAGCGAAGTCCAGAAAAATGTCCATGGTCAAAGGGAGGCCTTGTGACTTGAAATTCTGAGCTTGGTTGATGAGCTCTTCTTCTTCCTCTGGCGTCATTTCAGAATCCCATGCTGTGCTCACAGGTTCCTTGGCTTTAGGTTTTTTGTCTGGCGGTTTTGGCTTTAATTTGCCTTTGTTGAGCGCTGATTTGATAATGTCACAACTTGATTTCACTTTACTTTCCAACACACGCGACTTTACCCTGCTGGCAGAAAATATCCTTGGTTTCCCTATCACCACAGTACACGTGTTGGACACCTCAGGTGGCGACTGCATGCTAGTTCTAATGGGAGAAAGTGTGGGTGCCTGCAAAGGGGACAGTTTGGGTGTTCTGGAAGGGGACTCTTTTGGGGTCCTTGAGGGAGACTGTTTACTTGTTCTAGATGGAGACTGTTTACTTGTTCTAGATGGAGACTGTTTAGCTGTTCTAGATGGAGACTGTTTAGTTGTTCTAGATGGGGACGTTTAGCTGTTCTAGATGGGGACTGTTTAGCTGTTCTGGATGGGGACTGTTTAGCTGTTCTACATGGAGATCGTTTAGGTGTTCTTGACGGAGATCGTTTAGCTGTCCTGGATGGAGATTGCTTAGCTGTCCTTGTGGGCGACTGTTTAGGCGTCCTTGAAGGAGACTGTTTGGGTGTCCTGACAGGCGGTGGTTTAGGAAGAGCAGGGCTTTTCACTAAACCTTTTCTAGTCCTGGTTTTATCCTTCGCTTCCCTAGCTCTCTGTCTAGGTGGGGCCTTCCTTGCTGCTTTAGTCACAATTTTCTGTTCTCTCTCAGCTTCCCTGGACGCACTAGCTGCCGTTTCCGAATCTGACGGTGGGGCAGTCTCTTCCATTTCAGGCTCGACTTTAATCTCTTCCTGAACTGGCGGCTCAGGGACTTCTTCGTTGTCGCCTTCTCTTTCACTCTCTTCCAATCTCTCTTCTTCTTCCACCACCTCCTCAGGTTCGTCGCCTTTCACCTCCCTCTCCATGCATTCCCTCTCCTCCTCCTCCTCCTCCTCTTCTTCCTCATCCTCCTCGTCCTCCACTTCTTCCTCCTCTCTTTCATCAGGGTCATCACTTTGGGGCTGTGCTGATTCTTCTCCACTCTGGCTGGAGTGTCTTTGCAGTCGCTGTGGTTTCTCAGCGGCCGGTTCGTTCCCAGCCTCCCGAGCCAGGGCAGCCTCTTGCTGGGCTCGACGCTCTTCCTGCTTTTTGTACAAGGCTTTCAGTTTCTGCTGAAGAGTGCTAGCTGGAATATTGTAGTTGCGGGCAGCTTCTCGCAGTTTCATCTTCTTGAAGTACACCTTCTTCATTGCCCGTTTCAGTGTTGCCACGTCATAACTGCGCCCGTTCTGGGGGCTTCTGTCCAGACAACAGAAAAGATGCTCTCTAGGTTAATGGCCATTATGTACGATTAGATAAACATAACCATCATCTGCAGAAAATGCTTAAGAATTAGACATCATGACCTTTCTAAATAAAAGAAGATCTTCAGTTAATTACATTTACTCATATGTAAAAGGGGAAAAAATTCATCAACAGACATGACGATCATGAAAATTTCTGTGGTATAGAAATGAATATGCTTGCAGTACAAACACTTCATCAGTATTGGAATGATTCTTCTCATTCCAAGTTCCCCCTCCCCTCCAAGTCATGAGTGTATTACCACTCTTTGATGGCATGCCTGAACAAAACTAATAGTTACTAGGTTTCAAGTCCCATCCCCACTTGAACTGGACCTGTGCAGAATAGGATTACTCTGAAATACATCTGTATTGACATTTCTCTCTTCCAGGGCCTTACAGCCTGAAAACACAAACAAGCAATGAAAGAACAAAGCTGTTAAACAAACAAGTCAAATTTCTTCTGTAAGTCAAGTTTTGAAAACAAAAAAAAACCCAAAAGCTGGTCACATACATTTCTAATAAACATTCCTCAACTTTCAACACAAAATTAAAGGCATAAAGAAGAATAATGACAGACAAAAACAAGGCCAAAAAAGGTGACAAGGAGCGGGGGAGGTAGAACAGACAGGAGGAATGTACATGACACGGGAACAGAGACAATGTTCAAACAGAGAGCCGACCGACAAACACACACAACACCACACACACAGCCGGCTCCGATTGAACACCTCTCTGATACCGACACAGACTGGGTCTTTCATTCAAGCTACAGACAGCTGCGGGCTTACCTTTCCGGTGGGGCACGCAAAATCCTCGGTGGTAAATCCGCCGTGTAAACCACATCTCCCAAATTCAAACACGGCCTTTGTTTCTTCGTCGGGGAGACTAAACAGAAACTTGGAGATAAAATCAGTTTTTCTCAAACATAAGCAAGGAGGGGGTAATTATTATTATGCCCCAAAAGATTATCATGGATTGATCATTCTGGACGATGATCCATCCTCATAGCAAAGGCAAGAAACAAAAAAAAAAAAAAAAAAAAAAAAAAAAAAAAAAAATACAAGATAGGGTTGGTTTGTTTTTGTTTTTTTTTTTTTATGACCCAGTGTCCTCCAGAAAAGTGTTCAATCATACATATGAAGGTGTTCAGAGCCGACACAAACACACTTGCCCGGCACATTGCATCAACAGGAACAATCATCAAGCATGCCACACACAGCACGAGGGGGAAAAAGACCAGGGAGAATGGGACATGGATGGCACATTACCATCCCCAACGCTCACCCGTCTCGCTGCCCTTTCATCTCGTCGCATTTTCTTTGCCTGGTGGTTGTGAGATGAAGAGTCGCGCTTCTCTGCTGAACGCTTGTGCCCCTGGGAGTTGCTGTCACGACTGTGCTGGCTGTCACTCTGATTTGGCTGAAGAACATGCGCACACACAGAAGACACTGCCAGGAAAAGTCGTGGCAACCAGAGGAGCAGCCTAGTGCACTCCATCTCCAACATTAATACTACAATGACAGGAAGAAGAAACGGCTCTGGCACAACAAAAAATACAAACACATACATGAATGAATGCATCAAAGTAACAAATTCATCTTTACAAGATAAGGCATTCATATCGTTCACCTGCTCATGCATATTCACAAAACCTTAAAAATCCATAATCTACAATGTATCATCAACATATCGTTCACCTGCTCATGCATATTCACAAAACCTTAAAAATCCATAATCTACAATGCATCATCAATTCTGTAATACATACACGCACACATTCGTGTGAACAAATACCTACACACTCACTCTAACAAACACACAGCACAGACCTAACCTGTATAAAAACTAATATGGACCATCAACAAACAAAACTGTAATCTTTATACAGACATGCTTATATTTTATATATATATATATATACACACACACACACACACACACACACATACATACATATATACTTCTTCACGCTCCTATTTTGAAAGTCAGCAGCCACACAAGGAAATATCTATACAAACAGCAATCAATATATCTAATTTTGCCAATCAAATACACATGTTAATTGTTACACAGACACACAGTTACATCTAAACCTACAAAATCACTTAAATCATCAGTAACAAATACAACAATCTTCACACACAAATACATATACATGTTTATCACACTCAAATTCAGACAAATCTGCGAACACACAGCTGTCTTTACACAAAGATACAGGTAGATCAACAGACACATTTGGACAATCAGCAAACACACTTCTGTCTTTACACCAAGATACATGTAGAACAACATACACATTTGCACAATCAGTACAGCAATCTTTACACAGGTGCAGATGTGATCATTAATTTTCTAAATATGTGTGGAGGGAAATCTACACAGTCATTTTCATCAGCAAATCTTCACACTGACCTGAATATAGATGGAAATCTACACGCTCATTCAAACAATCAGCAAACACACAGTGATCTTTCAACCAAGACTATACATCTAGGACTGCTAGCACTACTCTGTTTCGCCCAAAGCATCCAAACTGGTCTGCAAATCAGCACACACCAAAAAAAAACATTCTACAGGGAATCATTTCACAATCCAAACCCTCATTCCCGCATTGAAGACCAAGCATCAACTTCCCCATTCTGCTGAAAAGTACACACCCTCAAACATGAAAGAAGGCAGTCACCAGTTCTTGAAATACATTTCTCTCAGGTGGACAATGCAATCAATCATCTGTATCATCAACCAACTATTCATCATCTTCCTCCAATCAGTACTCTCTCATCAGATCTCCAGACGACCTAACTCAGACTTATCAGTTATCTTTCACCACATCTCCAGACGACCTACCTCAGACTTGTCCTTCTCCTCATCTCTGCGCACCGCAGTCTTCTTGTACAGCCTGCGCAGTCTTTCATGATCAGGGTCAGTGAAGTTGCCGACAAATTTCCACAGGTGTCTGAATTATGAAAAAGAACAGTGATCAGGGAATAAAGAAATACCAACCACATCAACCTAATTTTTGATAAAATCATACACAATATCAATAAATCTAATGCTGCAAACTGCCACAAGTTTAACGCTGTAACAGGCACACATATATATATCACAATGCTTCACAATTAAACAAAACAAACATACCAAAAATGGCATGGAGGTGGGACAGAGGAACTATGGAAGAGGGCAGCAAACACCTTTTCTTCAGTTTTTACTTAGAAATAATCCTCAGGCACATATTACCTATAAGCCTTTAGAAATAATCCTCAGGCACATATTACCTATAAGCCTTTAGAAATAATCCTCAGGCACTATATACCCTATAAGCCTTTAGAAATAATCCTCAGGCACATATTAACTATAAGTCTATCTTGAAAAAGACAAGTGCATGAAACACTAAACCACTATGGAAAGTAGACTCAATTTTTCATTCAACATCTCTCTTTAAACTGCTTTCAGTTGGAAGAAACTAAAGCGAGACTGGATTGCAGAAAGTCTTCAGAAGAAGCCTCTACATGCAAGTGGTCTAACCTATACTCTTACACTCCGAGATCTTTAACACTGTATTCTCCTAGACAAGATTTTCAAGACCAGAGACTGAGTACATTCATTAAAAAAAAAAAAAAAAAAAAAATTGTAACATTCATGTCGGGGAAATATTAACTCTGTGACTTGCAATGTCCAATTTTGCAGAAAGCATAGAAAAATTATTTTCTTGGTGTCTTATACAAACATTGAATAAGCCATCTAAACCAATTCAAAACCTTGCCAGTCTTCATTCAGGCATGAAAGACTGGACAGAACCGAACTCCACTCTCTGCAAGATCTACCTAACTGAACATCCTCTAAATTAATCTTACTCTGGACAAGAATCATTTAAAATATATATTTCTTCATTACACAAATAAAGAGATTGTGGCTATCTAAAAATGAAACAAAACTAAATTCTACACATGCAAAAAATCAATAAAATGTGTACCATCAACCTCTGACCCAGTCTGGTCAAGAAAGGCAAAGGACACGCGAAGTCAAGTTTCACAACCTACTTCATTCACGCCAGAAAATTCCACACTTCAAACCCGGCTAATAATACCAACCTTGAACACACACACGGACTGGTGTCAAGAGTTCCTGGCAAAACAACAGTAATGGTACATACCCCGTCCCTATGACAATGCCTACTCTGCAATGATTGCCGTGTCAATTCTGAGTGACAAGATCTACAGAAAACTGAAAAGCCACAACAGCACAGCACTCACGTTCTCCAAGTCTTGATCTGTTCAGGATCGGACATGACACTGAGCAACTTGTTGATGTGGTCCCCAATGTTCAGTAGACAGAGTCGCAGTTTACCAGCAAGCCCTTGTCTTCCTGGTCTTCCCTGGCCTTGTCCAGCTCCCTCAGAGACTTCTTCACAGGCCGCATCATCTCCTTGCACTGCAAGGTTAATCAACTTCTGCACTTCATCACATCATGAACATCCATCGCCCACTCTTCAAACTGTCATCAACATGAAAAAAGAAGAAGAAAGCATCATTTTGGGTCAACTTTATACCTTGGATGGTGTAAACAGTGAGTGACAAAAAACCAACCCTGCCAATATGAAAGAAGCACAGTTGTCCCACACACAAGTAAGCCAATGACTGAAGTGAATCCTCATCATGAGAAACAATGTTGCGTACAGCCTAGCTGACCTCATCAATCACCTTGCACGACTTACAAGTCCCTTAAAACACAGTGACTGAACATCTAACAAGACATCATGTAGTCAGCCAGCAACACAATAAACACTGACTTCCCTTCTGCGATCATTACCTTCTGGAAAATTTCAGGATTTGTTTCTGACGTCAAGGCACTTTCTTCTGTGGCAATGGAGATGGGTTCTGCTGACGCTGTGAAATGCATAGGTCCTTCAGCCTTCTGCCAAAAGAAAAGCGAGTTTGTTAGGTAACAATAAATAAAAACCACAATGAAACAGAACTATTCCAAATAAACACAGAAATAGCAAATTTCAGTGCATAAAAATCGCTTGCTCTTTCAACATTGTATTTCATGCTTGCACAAGTGCAAACCTAAAGATGGTGATTCCTGCTCAACTCTAGATTACTCTTCCAGAAATCTTACGGGACCTTTGAAAAAAAAAAATTTTCTGAACTTACATATCTATGTGTGTGTTGGTGTATTATTCACACATGAAGAGCTAGACCTCTTTTGCGGGAAAATGTGTGTAAAAATTGCAACAGCAGTAGAAACACCTCTACTAAATTATGATGATAACAAATCTAGTTATACCCCCTGCAGACCATATCATGACTTCACTCTACAGCATACCTTTGAAGCTTTTCAATTTTTAATTGTTAAAGCTTACCCAAACACAAAGAGCCTCTACAGGTCAAGTCACAGCTGTGCCAACTAGTACCCCCCTCCCCTCAATACAGGAATGGCCAGAAAGTGTATAAAAGCATAACCTAAAATTTATTTCTACCCAAGGCTTTCTCTCTCAAGAGTCAAAGCACCAATTTGGATATCAATACACCAGAAGAGACGGAAGTTTTGTGACCAAAACTGTGCATATACCCCACCACCATCACCCCAAGTTTCAAAATGTGTGCAGCCCTTCAGAATTTCTTTCAAATTATGAATTTTTAACTATGCAAACAAGGGCCATTGTTTGTGCACCTTCATAACCTGCATGCATTCTTTTCAAGCTGCAATCCAGCATTTCAATTAGCTTAGCACACTTTTCTGATACCCATTCTATGAACAAAAATTACATAATTCTTTTACACTGAAATTTTTTTTTAGCATTTAGACCATTTTCACAAACCTTCATTATCACTCTAAAGCATTTCTTTCAAACAGGAATCAGCATTTCAATTATTTCAAACACCTTTAACTTGACATGGATACCAAGAACATGAACAATTACTTTTTTTTTTTTCAAATGAAATTCATTCATTCATTCATTTGTTGTCACACAGTTTTAACATTAAGAGCATATCAACAAAATGAAGAACGGATACCTTCTTCTTGCCCTTCTTCTTCTTATCCTCCTTCTTGGCACCGTCTTCAGTCTTGACACTTTCTACTTTTTCGTTCTTCTCTTTCTTTTCCTTCTTTGGTTTTGGTTTACTCTTCTTCCCCTTCTTCTTCCCTTCTGCCTCTTCATCAATCTCCAGGTCACTTATTTCCGATTCCTCCTTCTTCTCTTTCTCAGCATCATCAGCAGAAGACTTCTTGAGGCGTGTGGCATCCATGCTCACGCTGTCATTGGTCTCCTCTTTGATGTGGAGGTCCTCCGAGCCACTGGAGTTGTCATTTTCAATGACTTCAGCTCGAGACTTGGGCTTCCTCTTTCCTTTGCCTTTGCTACTAGTGGATTTCTGTAAAGAACGAGCAATAAGCTTCATTTTAATGGGCAAATTCATAAAGGAAGCAAACATCAATGCAGTATACAGACATACCTCTGTGCCTGCCCCTCCCTGCCCTTCCCTTTCTGATTTTGCTCAACTTTTAGCCTACAGCGTGCATGGCTCCGTGCGGTGCTCTTAGCTCTGCTGCCAATGACACGCACGGTGCCGTGCGCGCTAACTGACAGCCTTCTTATTTCGAAAAATTCTACTATTCAAACTGTAACAGTCTAAGAGAAGTAACTCACTCCCGCTGACAGTTAGTAGAGGGTTCCTGGTAGCCCGACATGCCCTAGTTCTCAAGTTCAACCATAGTTCACGTTCAGTATCTGTGGCTGAGACAAAGAACCCCTTGCTGGTTTTTTCCAACTTGAAACAACGGCATTTCTGGCACCAGCCTTTTGTCTGCTAGAGTCTAGTCAAAATGCCAGCTCAGTGCCAGCAAAACATTTCTTTAGAACAAAGTATGAGAAGTTTGTATTATGCTCCCTGTTTGGCTAGTATACTTGCCACGTCAGGCCATAGCATTCAACGGCAGTTAGTTAGCTCTGCCAGGCCGAATTTCTGTCGCTAATGCAGTAACAAGACAGTCACATGACGCCCATCCCTACTTCCCCCATAGGAAGAAAGCCGGTGTCTGCTTCCTGCTCCTCATTCAGCGAGGCCTGCGCGCAAGGTAACCCCGAGAAGCTTAGTGCTAGAGGGGAAGGTAGGGCAGGCATTAGAGTCTGACATGGTAAGTATACTAGCCAAACAGGGAGTATAATACAAACTCCCCATTTTGGCGTCATATACTGTACCATGTCAGACCATAGCAGAGAATTAAAGGAACTGGAGGTGGGCAAAGTGCCCTAATGGTTCTTCATGTTAGAGGGCGGAACCGATATAGCTGCATTAGCCGCCACACAAGAGATCCCTTTAGAATCATCAGCCCTGGTCATGCGGATATCCCTTAAATAAAAGTTTATGAAGGGATTTTCCAAACGCCAGCAGGCTGCCTCCCGGAGATGACGCAAGGGGACAGAGTGGTGGAATGCTGCGGAAGTGGCCAGCGCTCTGATCTCATGAGCCCGGGAGATAAGACAGGGAGATCCTTGTACGCCTGGGTGTAGGCAGATCTGACCGACTTGGAAAGCCACCTAGAGACAGAGCCAGCCGAGATGTCTTTACTATTATGAGGTTGATAGAAATGAGGAGATGCCTCTGGGAGGAGCGCCTGGGGCGCAAGCGTTCCCAGTAGTATCTCAGACACGTAGAGGGGCACAGGTCCATGTCCCCCCCCCCCCCCCCCCCCCCCCCCCCCTTCCTTAGATATCCGCCAGTGAGTGGATGACGAGGGAGGGAGAGGCCGTAACCCAGTTCCTGATTCTTAGCTAAGAATTCCGGAAGGAACTTTAAAGAGACAGAGCCGTCCCTGTGGGAAGGCAATGTCTCTGGAGTCTCTGCTGAGAGCATGAATTTTGCTATGCCTTCTGGCCGAAGCCAGGGCGAGGAGAATTGTGGTCTTGAGAGAAAGAAGGTCAAAGGGAGGGTGGCAATAGGCTCAAAAGGGGGTTTTCTGAGAGCGTCAAGGACAATGAAGAGGTCCCAAAGGGGGATGCGCCTAGGGGACTGGGACTCGGGTACAGCCACCCTCCTAGAGATCTCTCTGAGAAGCGAGTCATTCTCAAAGGAGGGTCCAACGAGTTGGCGAAAAGTGGTGCAGATGGCTGACCTGTAGCCCCTAATGGAGCTAGCAGCGTCTAAGCAAAGAGGATAGGTGAAATAGGAAGTTGCCTATCTGAATATTGGAGCGATTATGCGTGGCACCAGCAGAGGAAGGCCTCTGTCCGGAGGGAGAGGCTGAGGGAGCTAGCCCACCCCCCAACCCCACCCCTGTTTGACATAGCAAGCACCAAAGTTTTGTCCGTGAGCAGAACAAGTTGGCGCAAGGCCTGGTGTTGGAAGCGGAGAAGGGCAAGCCTAACCGCTTCCAATTCCAGGACGTTGATGAGAGAGACAGGCAGTCTGTGCATCCCACACTCCAGAGGCATGAATGTTCTCCAAGTGGGCACCCCAACCCGAGTTCGAGGCGTCTGTGTAGAGTTCCAGGGGCTGGGTTGGGAGGGAGATTGGAACCCCTGGGGGTAGAGTGGTGGGGTTGAGCCACTCTTCCGTAGCCCAAGGGGAATGGTCTGATCCCAGCGGTCGGAGGTCCGAGACCAACAACGAAACTCCCTGGAGTTGGCGCTTTGGGACCTGGCCTCGGGGAATGAGGGACAAGAGGGACTCCATCATCCCCAAGGAGGGAGGAAAGGGTTCTGGCCGGAGGGGTGGGAGGATCGGCGAAGGCGGGGATGAGGTCCACTATGCGGGCGGGTCTCTCTGGGGTCGGGGAGACCTGCATGGAGATTGTGTCGAAACTCATGCCCAGAAAGGAGAACTGCTGACTGGGGTTGAGTTCGCACTTGTTGGGGTTGGTGACAAACCCTAGTATGGAACAGAGGCGCAGAAGATGGTTGGTGTGGGATTGGCACTGGGCCCAGGAGGGAGCCAGGATGAGCCAGTCATCCAGGTACACCAGGAGGCGAATGTCCTCCTGTCTGGCCAGGAAGGCCATCTCCTTGACAACCTTCGTGAAGAGGATGGGTGCCAGGGAGAGGCCGAAGGGGAGTGCCTTGAACTGGAACACCCGACCCCGCCAGCCAAACTGTAGGTATCATCTGTGGGATGGGTATATGAGGATCTGAAAGCAAGCGTCCTTCAGATCTATCAAGGTAGCCCAATCCTGATGGTGGATGGAGTCTCTGATCCGAGTTGGAGTGTCCATCTTGAATTTGGTGGGTCTGAGGAACTTGTTGAGGGAGAGAGGTTGAGGATGGGCCTCCGTCCTCCTGAGGGTTTGGGGATGACAAAGAGGTGGGAGTAAAACCCTGGACTGGGATGGGAGATCTCCGTGATGGCCTCTTTAAGGAGGAGTTCTTCGACTTCCCGGCGAAGCGCCTCCGCTTGGCCCAGGGAGGTTTGCTGGGGAGGGAGGGGGGGGACGCATCAGAGGGGGGGGCGTTCGGAGACCCAAGGCAGGCGGAACCCCTCCTGTAAAACCACCACTATCCATGGGCTGAGCCCATACGTCTCCACTGGTGGGCATGCCGGGATAGGCTGCCCCCCCCCCAGAGGGGCGAGGGCTGGGGTGGGGGGGGGGGCGAGCAGGTAGGATAGGGGGTAGCGGTACGAGTTCTCCCTGTTCCAGTTCCCCCGTAGGTCAGTCCTCCAGTCACCTCCTGGGCCGGGCCTGCTGCTGCCGGACCAAAAATTCTGCTGGGGAAGTTTTCCGCTTCGGCCTAGAGGGGGTATTATGGGCGCTTGGCGGACTGTGCGGAGCAAGGTGGGGCCTGCTTGGAATATGGCTGGGGTCTGAATGGGGAGAGTGGGAGGAACGAAAGGAGCGTCTAACCAGACGAGGCTTGGGGGGGGGTGATTGCAAATGAGGCTGCCTGTTTATGTTCTTCGACTATGTGAGAAATGACAGCAGTTGAATAGTCAACGAAGCATGACTGCTCCTGACCCGGGATGCACCGCAAGGCTGCCTTAAGCGCTGGGGTGAGATAAGCCTGTGACAGCACGGCATCTCTACAGGCCAGTAGGCAACTGCAGTGGCTCCCGGCTGTGCTGTCTGCTGCAGCCAAAAGGTGATGCGATATCTTGTTGATCAGGAGTCGCATCAGGGGCTCGCCGAACAAGCCAGATTCCGTCTCCTGGTGTCCCTCAGAATCGTGTACGTCTGAGGACACGAGACAGCACCGTCCTCCTCCAGCCAGATCTCCTCCACCCACTGCAAGAGCATGTCAAGAAAAACATGTCCAGCAGTGGTGTCCAGGATCCCCGTTCTGGCTATACGGTCCCACTCCTACAGGTTCTTGATAGAGATCGTGGCGGAGTTAGGGAGGCCATATAGGGGATCAGCCGGCAGTCTGCCAGGGAAATAGCAATTTCCCTGGTCACCGGATTGTCGGAGAACAGGGAGATGTGGGCCTTCCGGGGTCCCCTGAGTAAGTGCCTACAGGGGCCGCATTCGGAGCCGAGAGTGATTCATTCCCTGGTGGAGGGATGGCCTGCGCACCCCCGCACCCCTGGCTAGGGTTGCCGGACACTCCCAAATAGAGGTAAGGATCCGAGGTGCAACGATTCTGGGGTGAGATCGCTGGGCTGGAGGGGGCCCAGGCTGCTTAGCGAGGAAAAAGACTTGTCCAAGGGTGGGGACTCCCTCACGACGAGCTCCGAGCGCCATCGCTCACAGGTGGACACGTCGCACTATCGAGGAGAAGGATTCCTCCACCTCATCCTCAGACTCTGGGGAGTCGGGTTCCTGGTGTGGTTGCGCCAAACCTTCTCCAGGAGGCAACTGCAGGGGTGCATGAGGGTCCCACCCTAGCTTGGTAGTGGGAGGACGCAAGGGCGGGTCCCTCGTGGCTCCATGATCAGTGGCCGGACTATGGGAGAGAAGCCCATCCTGCCATTCGTACAGCACCCGAGAGGGAGGGAGACCGAGGGCGAACCAGCATGAGGAGGCTGGATGCCACATGACCGTGGAGCTGATCTAATCTGAGCCACTGGTCCCTCTCGGGGGCATTGAGCCACCGGTCCCCGAGGCGGAAGACGGGCTATGACAGTCCTGGGGCAGGATTTCCTCGGGGGGGGGGGGGGGGGGGGGGGGGGGGGGGGGGGGGGAGAGAGAGCGTGGCCTGTCATACCCCCCCCCCCCCCTCTGGAGAGTGTACTGCCTCGTACACCTCCCTGGTGGGATCCATGGAGGCCCCCTGTGTAACAAGGGAAGTGGTGGAGGACACAGCAACCAAGCCCCTATCCGCATGTGCGCGGATTGGAGTGGCTGCGGTGAGGTGTTCACCACCTGAGTGTGATGTGCAGGTTACCCGTGGTCCCGCTGGTCGATCCTCCCCCCAGAGGAACGGGACTGTGGACACTGCCCCAAGTGGGGCACGGAATAAGTCCGCTCCACTCCCCAACGTCCTGTAACCCAAGGGGAAAGTTCGATGGAGTAGGTCGACTGCCGGGGGTCTGAGCGGCACAGGCCTGGGCGTAACAGTGCCTGTGGCCGAGACCTGGGGTTATGGCCAGTTTAGGGGTCCCAGGGACTGACCTTAAGTCCACCACCGGAGTATGGACGCTCCTCGTGCAGAAGTGGTGGCTGCACTTGTGCACAGTGCGGGAGAGCGTCATGAGCCTGCGTACTATTAGTGAGGGGAAGGCTAATGGCACGGGGTTCATGTAGGCAAATGATGGGTGGTGATTCCGGGCGCATCCCCGTCGCCCGTGCTGGTCCGCACCTCGGCAAAATTCCCCAAGGGGGGGGGGGGCAAAGGTCATGTGACTCAGCATGATAGTAAGAGGTCTCACTGTATGTCAGAAGGGGAGAAGGCAAGCTAGCAGGTAAAGTGGGGGGAGGGGAGAATTCGGGTAAGAATTCTTCAAATGGGCTTTCCCCTTTTAGGGGAGCCTTGCCTTTGGATTTCCTGGGAAGATTAAAGGAAAGGCATTTGGAAATGGTGGCAGCTTGCCTTTTGGCCTTCGGACGCAGTGATTGTGTGTCTGCAGGTCGGGCAGAGGAGGTATCAAACTGATGGTCGCGCGTCACCTTCGCAGAATCCCCCTCTACACCGGCCGTGCGTTCTTCCGTAGCAAGAACAGATTGCTCCAAGGAATCGGCACGCGGGTCTTCTGGGGCAATGAGCGACTTCTGAACGGCGAAGTGGCTCAACCCGTCGGTGCCCTTCACCATGTTGGGCTACGGTGGCAGAGTAAACACAGTGCACACGACCACAAAGTGGAGACAAGTCGGTCGATTGGGGGATCGTAAAGAAACTCGACCAACCTTGTACTAAAGTACTGATAATACTAGATTGAGAGATCGTAATGAAACTAGACCAACAACAACAGGGGATCGAGAAATCAAATGGAAAACTCGATTGACCTGTACTAGTAACATAATAATACCTGGTGTTAGATCAAGAGATCAAGAGAAAACTCCACTGACCTGTACTCGTACAATTGAAAATAAGGAGCTAATAACAGTGGAGGGGAAACCTCCATCCCACTAAACCCAGATACAACGTACATGGATGACCACAAAATGAGGCAAGATGGCAGAAAGGATGACTGGCAGGGGAGTGAACAAGATGGCAGCTCGTACGACTGGCGAGAGTTAGATCGCCGAAGTGAATTTACCGGGGGAACCCGAGAGCAAATAAACTAACGCGCGGAGAAAGGAGAATGAAGGAAACCGGTAGAAGAAAAGAATGAGCCGTGGATGCCTTCCCAACAGGAGGGGACACGTTCCTACACCGGAGAGCACATACCGAATTTGAGAAAATGGCACTGAAAAACAAAGTCGCGAAAGCAATCACGACGAGCGTGAAAATAAAACACGCCAACCGAAAGCCTCACACGATAATAGTACCCAGGGTTTAGCGCAAGCCACAACTGAACAAGTAAAGAAGCAGACACACAATCAATCTTTACACAAAACAGAAGTATAGGCGAGACAGAGCACAAGACTTATCTTGCTAAGGCTGCACTGAATGAGGAACAGGAAGCGGACACCGGCTTTCTTCCTATGGCGGATGTAGGGTGGGCATCACATGACCGTCTTATCACTGCATTAACCGCAAAAATTCGGCTTGGCAGAACTAACTGCCATTGAATGCTATGGTCTGACATGGTACAGTATATGACACCAAATATTGTTTCAATGTATTCAAGGTGAATCATAGGCGACAGGGAAGACGAGGATGTCTATTTGAAGATGTTCTTGATTACAATGTAACATCAACCAATTCGACTGATTCAGTAACATACACACAGGCGCCTGACTCAGAAAATTTCTCTAGCCCAAATTCTGCGAAACTGTTTAAAAATGGTTAACAACAGACAGCGAAAAGTATCATAGCCATAACTGTATTAGGCAGGTGTTTTTTTTTGTATTTATTTGTCTGCATGCCTTTACTAAACACTGATTGTCAAACTCTGCACTTCTTTTTATTTCCATGTGTTTTGGTTACTTCATTTATCCGTGTGTTGTCTCAACGCAGGATTTCTTGGAGTTTTTGAAAGCACATTTATCTGAATTCCTTTTTTCTTTTTTGGACATACCAAACATGATGTTAACACAGACCAAACATAACAAAATAAATTCCAAAAATGCCAAAATCGCTACATAGGCTGGGGTTTTAGTGTGAGTGGCTGTGTGCAGAAAGGGGAGAAAGTCGCGCGCTGCATGCATACGCAAGGAGAGTGTTCAAGTGTCCAATGATGTATGTCAACTTCCAGGAGTAGAAACTACCCGAGTTACTTTTCTTTTGGATCAATCTAGCTAGAGAAGACACTCATCACCAATGCAAAAGCCATGGGTCAATACAGAAATCTATCCACTGTAGTGCCTAGGGATCAATTTTTCTGTTATAAGGTTGTTAAACATGTGCTCTCTCTCTCTCTCTCTCTCAAATACACACACGCACACACAGGCTAAACAGCGATCACTCACCGGTATATTTGCCAGCTCAGCTTGCTTCCGCAATATCTTGAGAAGATATTCCACCCTGGTCTGAAGGTGCTTGGCTTGTGGCTTCTTCTGGTCCACATCTGGGAGGATCTGGCATGACACACTTTCCAGTCAGTTTTGGACACTATCCAACATGCCTGCAAGCGTATGTATATGGGATGGAGGGGGGAGGGCTTCTGGATACTTGCGAAGAACTATGTATTTCTCAACAGAAAGCTGTGCATACATGAAAAAACTGCTTTCAAACTGGAAGAATGGGCGGGTTGTTTTTCTTTTTTTTTAATTTCAAGCAAGGCTTATAATTAAACAGTATTTCATACTATCAGCTGGAAAAAAAAATCAGTGAGGGGAAGGACATTCCAAATATTTCAAGCAACAAAAAGACAAAACCAGCTGGGGGAAAACTAAAAAAAAAAAAGATCCCAACCAGCTGATTCATCTGACAAGGATTGGACATGTGCACTCTGCTATCATGGGGCGACAAAGAAACCCTGGAGGCAAAGCCAAGATGCTATATTTACCACATCAAAACATCTACACATCCTCCTTGCTCTTCTACCATCAAATTTAGCCACAAGGATAATGTTGATGACCACCATCTCACCTTGTCATGCAGTTTGAGCTCAGTGTCCATCTTGATGGCTTCCCATGACCCCATGCCATACTCGTAGACCCCTTTCAGCAAGTTGCTGTCATCATAGGCATCCCAGTCACTGCCCCAGTGGACCTTCTTCACGTAGGCTGACATCACATACCTGAAAGCAGCAGTCATCACAGCTGTCACAGATAACCCCCCTCAAAAACTTACATATGGTTAAACTTGATGAAGATGATGTGAATGTACATCACTGGGAAAAGAAACACACACTATCAATACACAACCTTCTCAATATATTCTGTGTGCTTAAATTTGGTTGTTCACCCTGCCACAAACCACGATCTGACTATACAGCATCACCAATTAAACAGGTCCTTGTTCCTCATGGTGGTGTTAACCCATCAACTCTTTTTGTTTATCCATAAAGCTGATGCAAGAGGATGTTCAAGAACTTAGCACTGAACAACTGGCTTGCTGGAGTTTTCTCAAGGTATTTGCAGCGTACAGCATACATGATCTCAGTTTAACATCCTCTTTGAATAGCTTGCACCCAAACCACCTTTCTATCTGGTGGAACGTGAAAGGGCTGGAAAAAGTCTGTAAGATTAAATCATTGCTCACAGTTAAGTGGAGAGTGAAAGAGCAGGAAAAACTGTAACATTCAATTAAACAGACCTGCGATCTTAATTTCTAGGCAGGCATCTTGTCAGCTTACCTCAACTTCATTGGCATACATGGTAAATACAGAATTGGGGACTATTCTAGTTGGCACCAACCATGTGCTACTGCTCACTCACAGTCAGCACTTTCACTGCAAGGCGAAATCAAATCTACTTTCCATCTTTGCCCGAGATCCCTTCAACCTGTTTAGCAAAAGGAATACCTTATCCCTTCACATCTGAAAGAGCATGTTGACAAACCTAGACCTATGTTATCAATTTAGATTGCATGCATGTGCACCAGAGTAAATAAGAGTTAGATTGCATGCATGTGCACCAGAGTAAATAAGAGAACGCTTACTTTTTGCGCTGTTCACGATCAGTGGGCATGACCTGTAAAAGCGGTTCAAGGTCAGCTTGAGCTTTGGTGATGGCTTGTGCGTTGACCATCACACTGGACAGTTTGAACGTAGGGCCTCGGTGCGTCTTCTTGCCTACACACCCACACACACTGCATCTGTATATGCGTCCACAATCATATAGGCATCCTTGAAGCCCCATGACAGAAAAATGTGAAGAGACATACATGTCAAATAAAATGAGCTTCCAGAAGGAAAAATTTGAAAATGATACACAGTGAGTAAACTTATATGTGTTCACACACACACACACTTCCTGCACCTTATTAACCTATTTATAAAGTGCACAAATCTGAGCATGCTACTCAGAGAGGGAAAAACGTTAATTACAAACTCACACAAGCATGTTATCAATATGTTAAAAATTGTTCCGATATACCCACACAATGTTACTCATCAATGGAATAACTGGGTAAACATTATGGTCATAATGACAATGCCCACTGTTTAGAACACACATGGACCATCAACAGATCAACGGAAGTTCACACTGATAAATCTAATTCAAAACAAAGCTGTAGCAGACAGTTAGGTTCATGCATGACTTTGTTACTCACCATCAAAGGCTGGGTCCACCTGCACCTTCTGTGAATATTCTGCCATGGCATCGTCCACACTCTTCTGCAGCACTTCAGCAAGATGCTTGAGATCAGCCTCTGATTTCTCTTGAAGCTCCGCATCAATAGCAATAGCATCCAACCTGCAGACAGATGCGACTCCATGGATGTATGGCCATAAACAACTCTACCATTTATAGATAATGCCCACAAAACAAAAGGGACCATCTATTTCACAAACAAAGTCTTTTTCTGATAAGACCAATAAATACAGCAAGCCCTTCAGTTCCAACAGCAGATGCACAGCTTGCAATACAGCAGCCACCTACTTCTTCTACTGAAGAAGAGCACATACCAGGCACAATATCTCATTCTAGTATTTCGACAGACGACACACTCCCACCACACATCGCCTGGCATTATGCGCAGCAATTCAGGTTGACGATGCCACAAGCAAGGTTCTAGCTACATCCATGCATTACAATCATTTCAAATGGCAATTTCCAAGTGTTTGGTGGGTCCACTGGAGGTGGCACCCCACACACCACAGACATGCAAGCAAAGAGAAAATCATGAAACCATTCGGTTTTCTACAGTTCCTAACAGCACAACTAATCAATCAATCTCTGGACTGAAACACTGTGCAAGTTACAAAATCAAGTTAAACACAATCACAAACTAGACTTCTGACAGCACAATTAAGACACTTTTTCCTGGTGATCTATCCTGCTATTTTCTCAGAGACACTACTCAGTGTCTGCCACCCTGGATGCCCCACATTATCACCACATCTACGCTTGCTTTGATTCAGCCTCAGCAAATAAGACTTCCTGTAAAGTGCCATCAGGGTCTTGTCATGAGGCAAATAACCTGTGCTGCTGCCGAATCACTTCAGCAGTACTCTGTGGTGGCTGTTCTAGTCCAATACACACTGGGCACCATCTACAACAACCCTGCCATTTGGGATAATGGTCAGTGAGGATCACTGGAATGAGACTAGTCAGATTATACACGAAACTTTCTCATGAGGGGAAAAAAAAAAGCAAACAAACATATCAAGTTTTTATAAACTTGATTACACGTACAAACCTTGTTAGAGGCTGGGCAAACTTCTTGTAGCTCTTGATGAATCGTCTGAGCTCTGTGTCAGTAAATCCACGCACTTTTTCCTTCACATTGGAACGAGGTCGTCCTCGTTTCTTTGGCCTGTCATCATCCTCGTCCTCATCTTCTTCATTGGATGCATCACTGTCCTCGTGGTCTTTTTTGCGCTTGGAATGTTTCTCACGATCAGAATCATACTCCATTTGCAGCTGAAAGATAATTAAAAAGTATAATGCAGAAAAGCAGCTTTTATGCTACGTTTTGGTGGTTGGAGAGGACAGAAAGAGAGCAAGAGAACCAGTTACATTTCTTTCAGGTTCTGGACGTCCATGTACATGAATACATCCTGAATCATTTAATCTTCAGTTCAGCCAACTATTTACACAAAAACAATCTAGAAAAATCTTCCAGGCTCCTGTGTAAGATTTCCATTATCTCCAAAGCCCTTCCCTCCTTTTCTGTTTTTAATGATGATAAGTTTTGGCACACTTTGCACAGAAAATCATCTCGACTTTAACGGAAAATTATCTTGATTTTAAAAAGAATGGGGAATACAAAACTGTGAGCCAATTAATGGGACATTTTTGAGTTTATTACATCTCCACACCAATTTTTTATCAGAAGTTTTTCCATGACATTCAGCATTTACGCTGTAACAGTATCGCAACTTGAACCACCCCAAACCCCCAACCCCAAATCACCATTACAAGCCGCCATGATCTTCAACACTTCAATAATTGTCTACTTCACTGTTCTTATGTCAAACTTTCAAATTCCTATCCAAATGAGAAGAAACTGAGGAACAAATACATCAAACCATCATGTCATCAATAAAAATGAAAACAAAGGTAACCTATGGTCCCCCCACCTGTTTGATGGTCTTTCTACTGCGTGGGGGCAGGTGGAGATTTAATAAATGTTGCTGCTGCCTTTCCTCCTCCTCCACCTTCTCCCGCAAGTGTTCTGGAATGATGTCCCTCCCATTCTTTTCCTTCTGCAAGCAGACCCATTACACCAGGTGGCTTCAGAGAACTTATTCTGCACACACTTCTGTTCCACCACCAACTTACCTACTCACCACAGCTGAGACTGCATTTGACTGCCATCGATGTTACAAACAAAACTGACCAAATCAAGGATTTTCAGGCTGCCTCAGCTCTGCCAGCCAAACCATGTCCTACTTATCCTCCATTGTATGAACCCTCTAAACTTAGTACACCAAAGAAAAAGAACATTAACGAAATAATTACTCAAGGTGTAAACATAATGGGTTTGCCTTTTTTTTTTTGAGGGAGAACTTTACAGACTATACATGAATGTGGTGCACTATTGTTTTCTATTCCACATTAAGGTATCTGCTACAATACTCACGTACTATACATGAATATGGTGCTCTATTCTTTTCTATTTCATATTAAGGTATCTGCTACAATACTCACGTACTATACATGAATGTGGTGCACTATTCTTTTCTATTTCACATTAAGGTATCTGCTACAATACTCGCGTTCAGAGGAGAAAAAGCTTAACCGTTCTTCCGTCTGTTCCGTTTTTTTTTTTTTTTTCAACCATGCATCATGCGCAGACCTCCACATGGTTTATAGAAGCTAGGAATCTAGATCTCACAGACCTGCCAACCCCCTAAGAGACCAATGAGTAAGAATTGAAGCTCTGTGAGGCAGAAATGTGTAATTTCGAGAGCTAAGAGTAATCAGCATGCGCGACACTTACTTTTTTCAAACAAACACGATGCGATGAAATTATTCGCACAATTTATGTGAACTTTACTTTTCTTCAAACAACCTTTTCTTTTAAGTGTCACAAGAAATCTTTGCAAATTATGAAAATGTAGAATACACTGGAAACTCATATGCAAACATATGCAATGACACCTTTGTTCTTGCCAGTCATCACATTTGTATTATCACAAACCAAGGACAGGCAGTTCTGCCATGGCACACCAAAGCTGGATAGTGCACTAGAAACAACCTCAAAAATGTTCTCCCCTGTTGCTGACTCTGTGCATGTGGAGTTGGCTATCAGCTCAGTGGCGATTTTGTAAGTCTCGCACCACCCCCCAGGAAAGAATTTGCCCCCCCCCCCCCCCCCCCCCCCCCCCCCCCTCCCCTCCTGACTTCAATCATTCCCCAACACAAACGGTCCATTCTGCAGTCCCCCATCCCCCATGGCAAGGGTCCTCACACTGTGTGTTGTCTTCGTTCGACCGCTCTTGAACTGTTTGGCGATCTCTGAATCTGAGAACGCTTCTTTAAAAAGCTGGGATGCATGGTCAGCTGCGCTAAAAGCGATGATGTACTCGACAAAAAAATCTGGCCACCAATGCTTCAGCCCGAATTAGCCTTTTCCTCATTTCATCCTCGTTTGAGGTGTCTACAGTCTGAAAAAAAAAACTGTGTGATACTGGAAGAATTCGGCACGTTAGAGGAATCGATGTGCTTGCGTGACTCAAGGTGAAGCTTCACACCCACCATGGGAAATTTGTGAAGTCGGACTCGCAAGTGGTACACACCTTGCACAGTTTGCACCTTTAGCCGAAGGTCGTATGCAGGGGAATTTTTCCGAGTATTCTTTTCGGGACTTTTGACCAAGTTTTTTTCTTTTTCGCATCTTGTCCAGAACTTTCTGCTCCACGTTTCGACATTTTCATAACTTCAAACTTCAAAAGGACGCCAACCTCGCTGATGGTAAAGATGGTGAAACGAACTGCGCATGACCGGAAACACTTCTTGAAGATTACTGGTTATACGCACGGCGCCGTGCATGTCTGTACATAAGCCGATTTTTTCGTCCGTTTTTTTTTTTTTTTTTTTTTTTTTTTTTTTTTAAACTTTCAATGCGTAATTTTTTGGCTAAATGCGTAAGGGCGTAAGATTCATCACTTGGGCGTAATAAATTACGCGAAATGCGTAATGGTTGGCAAGTCTGATCTCATCACGTAGGTGCATCTGCATAGGACGTCTATGTTCAATACATGCGTCTGTATGCCTATACATACACACACCTGCCCTAGGTAAAACGTTCATATTGAAAGAATTTAGTATGCCAACAGTTGTGAGAAAGACAGAGAAGCATTTCTTTCACAAAAGCAGCGCTCAAGTTAAGGTTACATATTCTACCAGAAACTTCTCTGCCTGATCACTTCCGAACTACCTTTCAAGAGCACGTCAAAACAAACAAATCAAAATTAGATTGATGGCAGCCGCACACAATGCTGTAAAGCAGGTATGACCAAATTTTCCAAAAAGTAACCCGACGTAAGGTAAACACCGAGAACAAGGAGCAATACTGTAGCATTCTTATGGATCAGAGGTGGGCAAGATGAGGAACTGTCTGCCAGGTTTCTGATTATACTTTAAAATTCTCAATTCATACTTAACTCCCTCAGTTTATACAGTGTCAGCAGGTTTCTAATTATACTTTAAAACACTCTATCCATACTTCATTCCCTCAGTTTATACGGTCTGCCAGGTTTCTGATTATACTTTAAAACACTCTATCCATATTACCTCAGTTTATACAGTGTCTGTCAGGTTTCTGATTATACTTTAACCCTTTACCAGCTGTGTCAGCCAATAGAGCGTGACAGGATTTCTCTCCCTTGTGCCGTGTCATGCCAGGTCGGATGACGGACAGACAGCAGCACATTCTGCCATGTCATCCACTATCGCGTGACGGGAACATAAAAAATTCCTACACTTTCCAGAAAATGATCCAAGGGAAATGAACTCTGTAACTAGTCTTGGGGATTGGAGCGAGTAGTAGACCATACTTTCAGTGGCTTATTGTGAACTTGGCTGACCCCAGGAGCTTTGAAACAAAGAAACTGGCGGCACCGGCGCGCGGCGTGTATTTTCCTGTGCCAGAAAAAATGTCGGTCAGGCGAAGGGGTGGTAGCGATTTCTCGCTCAATGAAGCACTTGAAATCATATTACAAAGTGGATCTGGTAATGAGGGGAGTGACAGAGAGAGAGAAAACTTTGAAAGAGAAGAGGAAAGTGAATTGTTTGAAGATGCAGCCATCCCTTCATCTTCTGATTTGGTGTTGTAAATGAACGGAATGCAAACAAAAAGCATTTTTTTTACTTGTCAGACATGTTTTTCAACGCAGAGTCATGTGTACACATTGAAAGTAAATGATTTGAAATTACTATGTTCGATAAGTTGAGTGTTCTTTCCTGTGACACCTAACACAAACTGTCAGTTGTCGTCTAGCTACCGTAAAAATAAATTAAAAAGTGGCCAAATATGTGCGTTGGCAGGGAATGAGCACTATGAG
Source organism: Conus betulinus (assembly GCA_016801955.1). Lineage (NCBI taxonomy): Eukaryota > Metazoa > Mollusca > Gastropoda > Neogastropoda > Conidae > Conus > Conus betulinus. Next base: position 346,835 of record JADBJO010000891.1, on the reverse strand, counting down.
CGAGCGTGCGGCGGCAGGGAATCATGCCGTCCGTGCCGCTCTCGGCTAGATAGTATTAAAACATTCTATCCATACTTTATTCCCTCAGTTTATACAGTGTCTGTCAGGTTTCTGACTATACTTTAAAATTTTCTATCCATACTTCATTCCGTCAGTTTATATAGTATCTACCAGGTTTCTGGTTATACTTTTATAACACTCTATCCATACTTTATTCCCTCAATTTATACACTGTCTGCGAGGTTTCTGATTATGCTAACAAAACACTCTATCCTTAATAATTCCATCTGTTTATCTGTATTTAATTGTACAAAATTTTACTCACACATTAGTGTTGACAAGTCTGCACAAAAAAAAAAAATAATAATAATAAATGCACCCATTCAAACACACACACACACACACACACACACAGTTTTTCCATGCTTTTGTCTGCTCCTGTCCACCCATCCCGCGGCATTCCTCTGGGCATGGTGTCCATGGATTAGGATCCAAACCTACCTGGACTGTCCTCCATGTGTGACATCCGTGTCCTCCTCCATGTTCTCAAAGCTGATGACCTTGAACTGGGACAGCAGTTCATCACTGGTGGTGGTGGCTTCGGTTTCATGGGTTTCAGCATACTTGAGGATTTCATCAATGTCCACCTGGGCTCCCTCCTCCACCTCCTCCTCTTGCTTGAACAGATCTTCAGCACCAAACTTGAGGATGGCCGCCAGCTCCTCTTTGGAAAAGGGAGTGTGATTGCTGGATGAGAATGTCAACATACAGTTCATCATTCAGTAGTTGTCATTTTGTGACACACTTTGTTCTTTTTTTTCGAAAAATAGGTTTTAAAATTTGATACACGTTTTTAACATTGTGCCAACAAAGTGTCATGGAACTGTGTTAATACACAAAAGACTGAGAGAGAGAGAGAGAGCGAGAGAACATGCGCATGCAGTCTGTGAAAACACAAGCAAATAGATGTACTTCTTTTAGGCTGAAGAACAAAGAGCAGGGTTGTGGTGCGAGCCGGGAACCAACCTGGATGGGGCCTGCCCCCTATTGAGGACAGTGCGGCCTGTGGTGTCCATGCTCTGTATAACCAGGTGGTCCAGCACCATCTTCTGTTTGGCTCGCTCCACAATGGTCTCTTCCACGCTCTGCTTCGTCACCAGCCGGTACACACACACTCACCTGCAACACAATGCTCAACCAGCTCCTTTATCCAATCTGGCCCATGAATCCTTTTGCAAAGTGACAACGCCCTAGAATCACTATGAGGCACCTAAAGAAAACGGGCAACATGGAACTGAAGGAACTGAGGAGAGAAGGGGGGGAGACAGTGCAGGGCAAGTAAAAGGATATGGGAGATGAATCAACGATCAACATTAAACAGAGAAAAAAAAATGACCACAGTGAAAGAACCAACCTATTAACACCACCATAAAAACCTTATCAGTCGGCATGTAAATGATCTTTTGTATGAACCTAAAAAGCATTCTTCTTATTTGTCATTTGGTCTACTTAAAAAATACAGGAAGCTTTTCTTCTCGTTTATTTTGGACATTAATTTCCCCACATTTATATCTTAAGAGCAATTTTAAGAAGCAGTCTATTTGGTTTTATAAGCAAAGCTCATGAATTAACTTATGCATGGCAACAAAACTGTATTCAGTTTTTGTTTTTTCTTTCTCATTATTGCAGAGTCTACATTGATTCCTTCCCTCAGTCCCATAACCACTGACCACTGACCTGGTTCTTCTGCCCAATGCGATGAGCACGGGCCTGAGCTTGCAGGTCGTTCTGAGGATTCCAGTCACTGTCAAAAATGATCACAGTATCAGCCGTGGCTAAGTTGACGCCCAGACCTCCAGCACGGGTGGACAGCAGGAAACAGAAATCCTGTGTGATGACAACTCAGACATTCTTATTGGATTTCCATGCTACTCCGATCGATCACTTCATTGCAGAACATCCTTACCAAAGCCTGAAATGATTATGTACACGACTACCTAAAGGAATATAAATTTTCTACTAAAACAAGTTCCAAGAAATATTCACCAGGACAGGTCAAAGTGAGACAGGAAAAAAAAACACAATCACAAACAAACTTAAAGATCTGAGAAAAACAAAATTCATACTATTTACCAGTATAATTTTTTTTCCAGACATGTTCCACAAAAATCCCCAGAACAAGGTACTGAAAGCATTTCATAAAATCCCAAGAATATACAAACAGCATTGTAACATGTCACCATATTTCCATTTTCTTCTCCCCATCTCCTCTACCCTCTCCCACCTCTTTCCTCTGTGATGAACATGCACTTCAAAACCATTCCTCACACAAACGCACTTTTATCTCTACATAACACACACAAGCACACGCACACGTGCACACACACTCATTCCTATATCTCTGCACAATTTTGAAAATCAACAAATTAAACCTTCGAGCCTGGAATGATCAGACACAAAAATCACATGAAACCCACACACACCTGTGAGCCTTCAGCATTGAAATGGTCCATGGCCTGCTTTCGTACATACACCTCGTATGGATCCATCCAACCTCTGACAATCAAAAAGAAAATTCTTGTCAAGTTTTTCTCTGACCGCTGTCAACGAGTTAGACCCCCTTCAGATGCAGTACAAATGTACTTTGATCAGGAGTTGCCAATACCCAAAGCCACGTGACACACAACCACAGAAAAGACACAATTTTTCACAGATGTTATGCTAAAGTTATACATATATCCTCATCTCCACACATCCAAGTTCTTTCTGACATCATCACTCCTCGCCTGTAATCGGTGTTCCAACAAGCAATCCCCTGCTCCCACTCTTCATTACCTTCTTCCCTCACCGTCACCGTCAAGATAGATCATATCACCATGCATGATATCAAGTTGCCTCCTAGCAGATTATGGACTCAAAAGGAACCATTACAATGAACATTTCCATCAAAACCACCACCTATCACATTTTCAACCACAGCAAATAACATAAACAAGATCACAGACATTATGTTGTGGAAAAGGTGACAAAACAAATGCATTAAAACTGCTTTCTGGGTCAACACACTGTGGGAGAATTCTCTTTCTGAAGCCAAGCACTACATACCTGATATGGAAAGTGTCGAAGCTGCAAATACTCAGCCAAGATGTCCAGCATGCGCACCATTTGAGAGAATATTAACACTCGGTGGCCTGTGTCTCTCAGCCTCATCAGCAGCTTGTCCAGCAAGATTAGTTTTCCACTCCCTCGAACCAAAGTCTGGAATCAGATAAACCCAAATCCCTTCAAAACCATCAGGAGAGGAAAAAACTGGCAATTTTACATCCATATCATGGGTGGTCATCCATATGCAGCCCGATTGTTTAAGAAAGTACACATTTCTAAAAGAAAGCAATGCTTACACAATCGACAAGTAGCGGAATAACTAACAGGCCCACATGGCTCAACTGTATCAGTTGTTGGTATGATTTAGTCTTTCTGGATCAGTGAGGTTCTATCGAATCACTTGTTGCTACAAAAGAAGACTCGGAGTTCCACAGCTGCTGCAGAACTGGAAAAGGGATTTGGGTGTGAGATCACAAATACAAGAATCTGACACATAGCAACAAGAAGTCAGCAGGAAGCCTGTGAGCAGACCTGCTTGCACAGTCATCCATACTCACTTGAATCCGATCCTGTCCCTGCCGACTCCTCCTCCACACGAGTAAGGTGTGCATGGTTGCAGCATTTCTTCAGCTCTCCATGATGATGTTGACGAAGCTGGTCACGTTGCCCGTTGGCCCTTTTTGGCCCTTCATCAAGGCTTTGTAGTTCTTTGTCAGAATCCACCTGTACCGGCAACACTTTCGTCACTTCTTTTGTTCTTTGTCAGAATCCACCTACATCGGCAACACTTTCGTCACTTCTTTTGTTCTTTGTCAGAATCCACCTACATCGGCAACACTTTCGTCACTTCTTTTGTTCTTGGGAAAGTTGCCAAACTGATCTTTTATTTTTTTTAATAACAATTTATCACAGAAATTATACTACTACGATTCATGCCCTGTTGCCAAAGTGATCTTTGTATTTTCTTCAACAATTTAACACAGAAATCATTATATTATACTACGATTCATGCCCTGTTGCCAAAGTGATCTTTGTATTTTCTTTCAACAATTTAACACAGAAATCATTATACTACGATTCATGCCCTGCTGCCAAAGTGATCTTTTTACTTTCTTTAACAATTTATCACACAAATCATTATACTACGATTCATGCCCCTGGCATGTGCCAGTAGCCAAGCAATGATTTTTTTGCAACTGATGCGTGCCCTATCACTCAGTCTCGACAATTTCATGTAGTATTTTCATTAAAACATCACAATGAACAATATCTTCAAGAGTTGACAGATATAAAGAGAACACATGATATAATCATTAATAATAACAAAGATTCCACTGTAAAAGTAAATAAACAAAACACACACACATAATGACACACACACACACAAAATGAGTAAGGACATAAAATGTACGCCGAAATGCTACATTCCATCCCTTTTTTCACTGCAAGGACATAACAATGGGTGCGGGGTGGGGGGTTTGAAGTGCTTGCCACTCCTCTTATTCTACCATGCCCTTCACCATGGCTTGAAATGCACTCCCAGGGCGAACAGGAGAAGTTTGCTAACAGGACACATTCTCAGCAAGGCATCAAACAAAAATGAATGAAAATCATCTTCACCCATATCCACATTCGATTTATCTGAATCGCAACAACAATAAAATTCTCTTCCCAACACTATGCACCATTCAAAACGTCTTGAAAAAACATCCAAAGCTATTGCCAATTTTCTACATACTTTGCTACAATCCCGTTTGCAACCTATACTCTGAAACCTTACGTGGTCCGTCTACAACAACTTTCCATGCACATTAGACATACTCTACTGCATAAACGGTCATAAAAGTATTTGCAACAAAAATGAATATTCCCAGGACTGCTCAAGCATAGGTTGTTTCTCCCAGGTTAAACCATACGACATCCGTTCAAAGACTGCATGCCAATTACAGCAACTTTTCAAGCACGATTCAATGTTTACATTCTGTCATCAATGTTAAATTTTGTTGCCACACACCACACAACACACACACATGCATACTCACACACACCAGTAATGATCTGATTTCAGCCTTACTTGTAATACTGTTTTTGTAAAGATGACATTTCAACTCTCAGGATCTGCTCCACCTGTAAATAAGACAAAATGAAATAAGTACTCACAACAAAAATACATGCATGAAGAATGTGCATCTGAAATAGAGGTTTCACAGTGTTTGCTGTCAGCAGTGGAAAAAATCAACATCTTATCAGCATAGGAAATCAAACCAACAAAACAGCACACTTAGCACATCCCAAAGCAATTCTGTACCACGAGTATTCTAAGCATATCTATGTAAAATGATTAACACTTGAATGCCACCCTTACTCCTGGAATTCTCCAGTATCCATTAAGCATACATCGCGGACACTGTGAACCTCAGTTCTGCCAAGACCTACCTTTGCCGGCAATGACTTCTCCACATCCTTCTTGACACGTCGGATCAGGTACGGCTCCAACTGCTTGTGCAGAGCACACGCAGACCATCCTTGTCCTGAGAAGAATGTCGGTCCTCAAACTCCGCCAGTCATCAAACCTGCACAGTGTTGCATTACACCATTAACTGCACTTTCCTCTACTGAAACTTGAAAGCAATTATGCATCCCCAAATCGTTCATACACCAACTATTCTCTTCAGCTTAAACCACTACATGGTTTGAATCACCGGCATTAAATAAGCCATCAAAGAATGAGGAAATCTAGGCTTCCTCTCCAGCTCCCACATCTTCCTTCTTTCCACATAAAATGGTACAAAGTCAAAAAAAAAAAAAAAAAAAAAAAAAAAAATTCCACAACAAATGACAAGCAAATTGTCACAACAAAAGATATATACAAGTAAAAAGTAAAGAACTGAAATTATAAATAAAACAATGTGAACTGCACACACACACACACACACACACACACACACAAAGAGCGCAGAGACATTCAACAAGGTACAGAAGAATCCCAACACAATCATTAGAAGCGTTAGCCTACAGCATACAGGTATGTTCCAAGACACTGCATCATCCACCAGGCCTTTCACATCACAACACTGACTTGTCGGGCATGATGAAGTGCAGCAAGGACCACAATTCCTTCAGGGAGTTCTGCAGAGGAGTGCCCGTGTGATGAGGATGCGATGGTTGGTGTCAAAGTCCTTCAGGGAGCGGTACAACAGGGAGTCGTCGTTCTTCAGTCTGTGGGCTTCGTCCACACCCAGGAAAGCCCAGGAAACAGTGCCCAGGAATGACTGCATCCCCCCCAAAGAAAAACATTATCATACATCACGACAACATCATTATTGACATACATAAGCAAACATCTACTATTCTTTGAATTAAAAAACCCTGTTCAGCTATAGAACAAAGTTCACCACTAGACTCATTACTTTCCCAGCTTTCTTCATACTAGGAGTCACATGAATTCAGCATTACCTTAACCAAATGAACACATACTGGACTTCACCTGCAATCCACCAAAAGCTGCATGTTGCATTACACTGCTTCTCATCAGGTCAAGCCGACAAAAATATAATTCTGATTATTAATTGTTCAAATCACTGTAATTCATACAATAATCATGAACACCTCAACAACTTTCTTGTACAAAAACTAGACACATCTCCTGCCACCATACCGTTAATCAAAATGCAGAATTTACACATATGCACCGCTCACCTTGTCTTTCAAGAGAATTTCGTATGTTGTGATCAGTACATTGAATTTCAGCCGTTTTGAAGACGGATGGCACCATTCGTAATCTCGGATCTGCACATGGCCAGTATGAATACATCAACTCCACTTGTTGGGCAACAACCTGTTCAGAGCAACTTCATGAATCTGATCAAGTCTTACTGGGAAAAAAAATTAAGGCTAAAGAACAAAAAAGATTCAAGTCACTAACCAGGTTCCCCCAAAATAAAACACAATGACAGTCAGCAGAACATATCGATTATCAGATCTGGACTGACTGTCAGATCTGGACTGACTGTCAGATCTGAACTGTCTGATTTAGATTCATTGTCAGATCTGGACTGACTGTCAGATCTAGATCGTCACATCTCGACTGTCAGATTTGGACTGATTGTCAGATTTAAAATAAAACTCACTGGCAGTCAGCAGAACATACCGATTGTCAGATCTGGACTGATTGTCAGATTTGGATCGATTGTCATATTTAAAATAAAAACTACACTGGTAGTTGGCAGAACACCAATCGTCAGATTTGGATTGACTGTCAGATTTAGATTGTCAGATCTGGATTGTCGGATTTGGATTGTCAGATCTGGACTGTCGGATTTGGATTGTCAGATCTGGACTGAATGCCAGATTTAAGTAAAACACACTGGCAGTCAGCAGAACACACTGGTCGTCAGATTTGGATTGACTGTCAATCTGGATTGATTGTCAGATTTGGATCGATTGGCAGTGTTGAATCTTGCAAGGCATGTAAAAGTAATCTCCCAAAAGATGCAAAAATCAGTGAGAAGATGGATTATTTTTTAATAAAAAAAAATGTTATGGTATTTCATGGTGCAGGCTGGAGTGAGAGAATGGTGAGAGTGAGAGAACTTGGTGTATGAGAAAGCTAATAAGATCTACCGTTCTCCATGGAAGTTGTCCCAGTTTAACTGTCACAGACCAGTGGACTATGCACAGCCCTTTTCAGAGCCCTCAATTTCGCACAGGAAAAACAATGCACGTCCTGAATAAGTCAAATCATCAAAAAAGAACATCATTATCTTGAAAAGATTCAAACACCGAAACCAGTAAATGACCGGGCAGCAAAATTACAGACATCTTGGGGCAAATACAACTAGGCTCTGTTGAAGGCCAGAAATTCCCTTGATCTCTCACCCTATCAACTCTTTTCTCTCTTCTGAAATTATGAAACAGCTCTCCTGATCAGTTGACCCAATACTCCATACTTATCATCTCGTCATCTGAACCCCTTTTCGTTTCAATATTCAGCACAATCCGAATCCTTGACATTTACCTATTTATCATCATCCCCCCCCCCCCCCCCCCCCCCCCCCCCCTCTTTTTCAAACCACTTACCATGTTTCTACTGGCGACATCGCCAATATACACGACCACATTAAGTTCTGGTGCCATCTACCTATTTATCATCCCACCCCCTCTCATTCTTTCCAACCACTTACCATGTTTCTACTGGTGATATCTCCAAGGTAGATGACCACATTAAGTTCTGGTGCCATTTACCTATTTATCTCCCCCCCCCCCCCCCCCCCCACTCATCCTTTCTAACCACTCACCATGTTTCTACTGGTGACATCGCCAATGTAGACGACCACATTAAGTTCTGGTGCCCAGTTCTGAACTCCCCTCTGCCAAGCGTTGAGGGTGGACAAAGGCACAACCAGCAGGAAGGGCCCGTACAGCTGCTGAGCGTTATACAGGTAGGCCAGGAAAGACACAATCTGAATCGTCTTCCCCAACCCCATCTCATCAGCAAGGATCACGCTGTTGCGCCTGTAATGGAAATCACCTCATCACTAAGTTCACTAATAATTTTGCAACTTCCCCGATTTTTCATTCAAAGACAAAAATGACCAAAAGGCAAGAAACTGAAAAGAAGCCTAAACTGTAATGAAGGGAAAGCATAATCTGACCACAGAAAATATTGAGAACACACACATATACCAGTTGACAGAAAAGGACAAGGAAAGAAACTTGCTGAAAAACTTTTTCCCCCCAAAAAGAAATTAATTCAAACACATGTTCATACATATATTAAAAATCAGACATGCTGTTTGAAGACAGAGAATTTGAAATGTAATCTAAAATCAGTGAAGATGTCCTGAGTGAGGTAAAATGGCACTGGTAAGATAGCAGTGGCACCTTACTTTGTCCAGGAGTGAACGAGCCAGTTCAGGCCATCCAGCTGGTAGTCTCTCAGCTGCAGATCCTCACTGCCCAAATAACTGGGTTGTGACTTCAGAGCCACAAACTTGGGACGCACTTTCAGCACCTACACACAACACACATCACAAAGCTGAGCACTCACAGAACCACAACATTTATTTGCTAGACACCAAAACTTAAAAGAATCATTTTTCATGCCAGGCCACGCAAAGAGCGGATAATAAAAAGCTTATCAGACTGAAAGAGTGCAGACCATCTTGACATCACTTATCAACTGCAAATTTCAGCCAATCTGAGCAAACAAACAGGCTACAACTGGCATTCAGTTCAGCATGGTTCTGTATATGTTAAACATGACAGAAAAACACAGCAAACCCCATTCAACCCCCCCCCAACATTAACTCACTTTGCTGAGACGGGATGGAATGCGCTGCGACTTGAGGCGGGCATGATACTGATCCACATTGGTCTGGTGAAGCCCGTCGAATCAGCTCTGCATCCTCCCACGTACATTCAGAGTACGGCAGACCCCCCACTTGCACATGTAATCTGTTTCATTGTTGGCTGCAGAAGAAAGGGCACAATTCCAGCATCAAAATGAACACAGCTCAGATATTTTCCTTTTCCTTTTTTTTGGTAACAACACCACAGAAGTAATTAGGACTAAACTGTTATTTTTTTAAAAGAGCTTTACCAAATGTAACAATGTAAAGAAATATCTGAATCAGCTACAAGACCAAAATACCTCCAACAGGCTCTTAACATCAGACATGTTTCACTGTTGCATAGAACATGCAGGGCACCTAGTAATCCACTTTTCAATGTACTTCGTGACAAACTGAATGAACTGGATTACCTTAAATATGTTTACTGTTATCTATTCAACTGATTACCTTAAAATATGCTTACTGTAATCTATTACTATTTTTTGAAATACATTATGTAACTATTTCCTTGATTCAAAAAAAAAAAGAAGAAAAAAACTGCTCCCACCCTACCACCACCACTCCCACCCACCCCGCCAATATCAAACCCCAAAAGAAAAAAAATTGATGTACTTCAGCCTGGACAGCAGCAACAAACAAACAAAAATGGAGAGTTTGTATTATACTCCTGTTTGGCTAGTATACTCAGTTTGAACAAGTTTTTACCAATTACACCCTCAGACAATAAAGATCAAACTTGCAAATGAGGCAAGCACGCGACACCGCACCAGAGAGAGAGAGAGAGAGAGAGAGAGAGAGAGAGAGAGAACAGGGATGGTCAGGGGAGGAGGACATTTCATTGCACTTACCAATGATGCGTTCCACTTCTTGATGTGATTTACAAAGTCTGTCATCATTTCCTTCTGACAGACATAGTATTCTATGTCCTCAGGTGTTGCTGTCTGCCTCCTGCCAGAAAACATCATCACAACATGGTCACCTTTTCATCACACCAGCAACATGTCTAGCACAGAAGAGACAAACGAAGCAAAACATGTCTGCAAACTGCAAAAGGCCATGCAAAAACTCAGAAAAATTGCAACCATTTTCATACCACAAACCAAGAACTGTTTTCAGTCATCTTGACTGCACTTTTTAAGAGCAAGGATAGGGAGTGGGAGGGAGAAACAAGCCGATAACTGGTACAGGAAGGTGGCGAGAGCATGGGGTATAAAATATGTGTTAGCTTTAAAATACGCTCCCCCCCCCCCCCCTCTCTCTCTCTGTCACACACATACACACACACACAAATGACAAAGAGACAGACAAAACAGGCAAAAGGAGTACGCTAGTACAAAACTGACCATTCATCAATCTCCTCCTCCTTCTTGATGTAGTTCTCCAGCTTCTTTAAGCCGTTGACCTTCTGCTGTATCAGGGAGCTGTGAGTCTCCCAGGTGTTGTGGATGTGGGCCCATCCCTTCCACTTGATCAGGTACTGCTTCTCCATCTCTTTCTTTCCCCTTTTCCTCTTTGACCTCCACTTTGACTTTCTTTTCCCTCCTCCTCCGCCTTGTCTGCTGCTTCTGCTGCCTCTCTTCCACCACCTCCATTGTGGTGTTTAGGCTGGATCCGCTGGTGTTGGGGTCGCCATTTTCTTGGACGTTGTAGTCTGTGGTTTTGCTGCCGGTGGCTAAAATCATAGGTCAGTCACCATATCACTGGGATGTCATACTGTTCTGAAATAGCATGCTTGCTGGGTGGTAGCAGTAGTATCACCATTAATTATCGTCAGTCACCACATCACTGAGATAAGAAGCAGTTCTGAACCAGCATGCTAGCTGTGTGGTGACAGTGCTGACTATGAATTACAGTCAGTCGCCACATCATTGGGATAAGAACCACAGTTCTGAACAAGCATGCTAGCCGCGTGGTGACAGTGCTCACCATTCTCAAGTCTTGAGATCCTATGCCGTTAAAAGACCAAGTCAAGTCAGTAAGCAAGTCCAAAGCTCTGGTATCATGAAGCACTGCTTTGACTAGATATGTCAACTATGGACTAGAATGAAGGAGGCTAATATGAGATGCTGACCATGAGCGACTTTAAACTTTTTATTTCAAAATCCATTCTCTTTTTTGTATATCACTGCATGAACCTGTATAGTGCTGCTGAAAGTTTTACTTCCAAGGTTCATTCCTTTTTAAATATTACTGTACAAATCTGTATAAAGCTGCTGTTCTACATCATCTTTTTCGTGCCTAACCGTTCAGTTTTTTTAACCGGTCTAGATACAGCAGACAAGTACCAACCTCCCTTCTTGCCCCAGCGGTGGTCCAAAATTTTTTCAATCGTTTCTCGATTGTCAACTTCCGCTTCTGCAGGTGTGGCAGCCTCTATGATGTCGTCAGAATCGGTAACGTCGTCAGAATCTTCTTTGTAACTGAAATCAAATACCATTTTAGCCATGATGCATGCACGTTTCACTGTCATGTTTATCAAAAAAAAAAAAAAAAAATGCTGAAACAATTTCAAATTGTTTGAATACTTTGAAAACATGAGCAACACGCAGAAAATTCTAAACAGCTGACCTACATAAAACAAGCTGTCATGGCCTCAAAACATGAAGCATTTTGACATTTTAAATACAGCACACCAAATCTAAGCGTCGGACTTGTAAGTGTTATAATTATTTGGACTGTACACAACCCTTTCAGTCGCATTATGCTTCTCATACATGATGGCAGACCAAGAAATCTCGTGTGGTTTTGACTGACCAATGTTAGTCAAAAAACGGCCAACATAAAATCTGTCAACAACGCTTTTATTTCTTTTTTTGACAGCTTTTCCTTCCTCTCTTCACTGAACTTGGCCACTGTTGAAGAAATGTCTATGATCTAGATGTCTATGTCATTTCAGTTCTGTTGAAACCACTGCCATGTCTGTGGGGAGGTTTCTTTCTTTCTTTGATTCTGGCATACCATCTTGTCACAAGATGTTCCAGCGTAGCATTGTTAACAAGATCATAGCATGTGATGCCAAAAGCATAGCTCCTGGCAGCTCTGTATCAAGTTGCATACAAGCCCTTCATTATTCCCTACATTAACATCTGCACAGTTTGCATTAAAAGTAGCATGAACACACTTTTCCAGCTTTATATTATGCTAAACATTTAACACATCTTTGTATGACCTCTCTGCCTTCCCACACACACTGATCACTAATGTCACATGACCGACAAATTACCATCTTGGATAAAGATGTAGAAATAGCTTAGCTCAAACTGATACAGGATGCCACTCCTTATTTATAGATAAAAGGAGCTCAAACAAATTCTGCTGGTCAAAGTAACACTATAGACGACCAAAGTCACTCTCTCCAACTATCAGCTGTACACGACAACCGCACAATCTATGCAGCATGCAGTTTCAAAACATTCAACAACAAAATAATGCAAATCACAAAGGTCTTTTTTCTTTTAAAATGCCATCTATGAAAGTCTGTTCCCACTTGGCCAACACGTTCTATTCATTCCAAGAGTTTCACTTTCACTTGCACAGAGCAAGAAGACACAACACACTGTCTGGGGAGCCTTGGACATGAACTACTTTTTCTTGACAGAAAGCCACGATGACCTTGATGACATTATCGCTAACATTAAAAAGAAAACCAGGGAGAATCAACTGGGAACAGGCACAACATACATCACAACACTAACACAAAAATCCCATTTGACATGAATACACTACATCTGTCAAGGCTGGGGCACTGGCAGATGCACATATACATGTGACATAAAACTCTTCCACTTGACACCAAACTATAAGCCAAACATAAATCAATATCAAAATTTTACGTGAAAAAAGACAATAAATCATGCAAAAAAAACAATTCACAAAAAGTGAAAAACATATCAGGATTATAATAAATCACAAAAAAATCCAAATCTGACTTGGAAAAAGGAATGGGGAAAAAAGGTGCAAAATGAACACTATGTCAGGAAAGTTGTGTGGGGGGTGAAAAATTGTTACACAGCTTTGCACATTTTGGTAGAAGCTACCAGAAGGCCAACCAGCAGAAACGCTCCTTAACACTCCTGGGGTATGAGGAAGACCAAACTACAGCATTAGCTTCAGGTCTGTTCAATCATCATGGGCCACATGTCCGCTGGCAGCTCATAAAGCATGCCATCATCCATCAGGAAATACAATGGTGCTTAACATATCCCAGGCATCGTGAAACGTGCTGGCATGCATTCCGCCCTCTTCCCCTTCCTGTCATTCCCAATGCCATCTACATGTTGTGCACAGACTTGTTATTCAGATCAGGAGCACAAATGGTGTGATCACCACACAGCCATGATTCAACAAAACTGACAGGAAACCACTCAGCATTTCAAGCAAGAGTTAATCTGATTGAAATGGGGAGTTTGTATTATACTCCCTGTTTGGCTTGTATACTTACCATGTCAGACCATAGCATTCAACGGCACTTAGTTAGCTCTGCCAGGCTGAATTTTTTTTGTGGCCAATACAGTAATACGACCATCATGTGACGCCCACCCTACTTCCGCCAAGGAAGAAGCCGATGTCCGCTTCCTGTTCCTCATTCATCAAGACCTATGCGCAAGGTAACCCTGAGAACCATAGTGCTAGTGGGGAAGGCAGGATGGGCATTGAGTCTGACTGGTAAGTATACTAGCCAAACAGAGAGTAAAATACAAAAACCCCCCATTTTTGGCGTCATATACTTTACCATGTCAGACCATAGCAGAATTTGAAGGCACTGGAGGAGGGCTCAGTGTCCTAGTGGTTCTTGGGGCTGGCAGAGGAATGGATATGGCTGCGTTAGCCACAAAAGAAGTCCCTTGAACCATCAGCCCTGGTCATGCAGACATCCCTGAAGGTTTATGAAGGGATTTTCCGCACCCCAGTAGGCTGCCTCCAGGAGGTGGCGCAAGAGGACAGAGTGCTGGATCACTGTGGAAGTGGCCAGCGCCCTGACCTCATGGGCCCGGGGAGATCGTTATATGCCTGGGCGCAGGACGATCTGACCGTCTTGGAAAACCATCAAGAGACAGGACTGTGAGGAGCGCCTGGGGCACGAGCGTTCCAGTAGCCCCGAGCGGAGCCAGCCGAGAGCTTTAACGAAAAATTAGATGATAGGAAGGTGCCTATCTGGATCTTGGAAGGGCCAGATGGGGGAACAGAGTTGTATGAGCACCAGGAGGCCATATCTCCCATTGGAAAAGGCTCAGTGCTGGCTCTGTGTGAAGTCATTAATCCGAAGATCTTGTGAGGGCCCCAAACCCAGCAGTATGTCTAGGACGGACTGGGATTTGTCCATCTGTGAGGGAGGGCCAGATGCTCGAAAAGGGATGGCATAGCAGCCATGAGAGCTGGCAGGGCACCTGAGCATGCCCCCACAGGTGCCCACCTGAGGGGAAGGGGGGGAGAACATGGGCGGGACTAGAAGTCCGGAACCAGAACTGATTCAACCACCACGGGGTGATGAGGCCGAGCCTGGATCTTCCCAGTCTCGCCTTCCTGATCACCTGTGGAGGATTGGGAATGGAGGGAAGGCGTATGTCATGAGGCTAGACCACGGAAGCGAGAGCGCCCCTGGGCCTGAACAGTGTTCTCCACCAGCCGAGGGTTAGCCTGCAGAGGGTCCCTTCCATGTGCAGGAGGGTCCCCACTATGTGTCTCGCGCAGAGGGTGATTCCCCATGTGTGGACCAGTGGAAGGAGCCTCATTACACAGAGAGAGGCTGAGGGAGCGAGCCCCCTTTTTCAGCCCCCACCCCACCCCCCACCCCACCCCCCTGTTGAATAACAAGGCACCAAAGTGTTATCTGTGGGCAGGAGAACAAGTCAGTGCGAGACCTAGGGTTGGAAGTGGGTGGGGGCGAGCCTGACTGCTCAAATTCCAGGACAATGATGTGGAGACGGGCAGACAGCGTTCCACACTCCCGAGGTATGAGGATTCTCCAAGTGGGCGACCAGCCCGAGTTGGAGGGGTTTGTGTGTAGAGGTCCAGGGGTTGGGTAGGGGGGAAAAATGGGACCCCAGGGAACAAGGTGGCGGGGTCAAGCCACTCTTCCATAGTCCATAGGAACCCGGACCCAGAGGGGGGACTGAAGCCAGCGGTCGGAGGTCTGAGACCATCAACGACGGAACTCCCTCGGAGTTGGTGCTGGGGACCAGCCTAGGGGATGAGGGACGAAAGCAAGATTTGTTACCATCCCATTTGCAAGCTGTTAAATCCAAATTGCTAAAAAAAAATTCCTGTTCAAGCTCTGTCAACCTGTCTGTGACACTGCCAGTCTCACTTACCCTTCAGTGGCACCTTTCTCACTGCCAGTTACATAATACAATGAATGCAGCGTACGTGAGCTGACACTAGCAATAAAGTACAATGACACTAACTCCTCTCTTCCTCAAGTCATGGAGGTAACTTGTCACTTGTTTTGAATCCAAAACGATTGTTAAGCTGATCATTCCCATATCAGAAAGAACTGTGGTTGCAGGGACAGGCATGATTTTTTTTAGGTCCAATGTTCCTCCCACAAGGTCAGTTATGACAAAGAAGGTCAAATTCCCATCCCGGCACACTCATGACATGAGCTTTATATGCAGCGTACCACTTCAAACAAAGACATCGCAGGCGTGCCGGTAATCTGAAGCTCTGCATTATGCTCCAAACAAACTTTTCAAAGGAAAAAAAAACAGCACATACAGGCATGACAACAGTCTGTGCATATTTGAAACATGGGATGTGGTGAAATTATCAGCTGACAACACCAACAGACTTGGATTTTAAGCAAGAAGTGTATTGTGAGCCAATCCATTACAAAACAATGACCACATTAAGTGCACAGCGGCAATACCTACAGTCTTACCTAACGGCTTTCTTTGACGCTTTTTCTTCGGGTTGCAGGGCGTGATTTATCTCTGGCAAGCAAGCGTTTTTTGATTTTCTTTACAGCAATTACCGACAACGAACAGAAAAATCACAGGAATTTTACATATTCCAGAACATTTCTGTGACTTATGTTGGGTTTTGTATGCTTTTACTCTCCAGAAGATGTAACATCTGTTTACAAAAAAAAAAAAAAAAGTATATAAATTAGGAATGCCAACAGCCAGTATTGCACACGAACTTCAAAAGGTGCCTGCACAAAGCATCTGTACTAACTTATTGTAAACTAGCCATTTAATATCACCCAATACACCAGAATTGATGATGATCATCAAGAAAAACAAGGGTGTTCCTCACTGTCAATCTCCTCACCTTCTCTCTCACATCCTGCTGTTACAGAGCTGACAGCTGGCTGATATTCCATTACATGAAAAATGTAACTCTGCTGAACACACAACTAAGTATGGTCAATTCACTGTGCCATGCTCAATGTATGAGAAGCATAAGCAAAACGTCTGGAAGTTGAACACTGCAATCTGTTGAATAGTAAGCTCACTGCATCTCAATGACCACGGGGCTGAGTGAGGTGGTAGGGTGTGAAGACCTGACCAGGTCTCAGGTGGAGAAGTACCAGATTTTCTGATAGAATACACCCCAAACGGAAAAAAAAAAAAATCTTTAAATTCAATCAGTGGGCGGGTCCATGAACTGTATGTCATTCATCAAGTCTACAACACTTACAAATAAACAAAACTGCCATCTTTTTCTAAAAATTTCAATCATTTTTGTAACCCATTATATATGTACTAAATCTGGCCACTTACCTTCTCTTCTTTTTTTTAAGTTTCATAAACAATGAAAATCTCCTACCTGACTTTCTTATTGGCAGTCTGTCGCCTTGAGGATGCTCTTTTATCGTCACTGTCATCACTGTCAGATGAACCAGACGATGACAATTTCCGCTGCCGGCCTCGTGTCGACTTGGCCTTTGTCCTGCCACCTTTTGTTCTGCCAGTGGATTTGGCAGCTTTCACTGCCCGACTGCAACACATTCACAATCAACATCACATATTTCTCCATACATACATTTTGTTCTGCCCGACTGCAACACATTCACAATCAACATCACATATTTCTCCATACATACATTTTGTTCTGCCCGACTGCAACATATTCACAATTAACATCACATATTTCTCCATACATACATTTTGTTCTGCCCGACAACATATTCACAATTAACATCACATATTTCTCCATACATACATTTGTTCTGCCCGACTGCAACACATTCACAATCAACATCACATATTTCTCCATACAATTTTCATACTTCCACATGATTACCTACAATACAGCTAAAAATGGGGAGTTTGTATTATACTCCCTGTTTGGCTAGTATACTTACCATGTCAGACCATAGCATTCAACGCAGTTAGTTAGCTCTGCCAGGCTGAATTTGTGTGGCTAATGCAGTAATAAGACAGTCATATGATGCCCACCCTACTTCTGCCAAAGGAAGAAAGCCAGTGTCTGCTTCCTGTTCCTCATTCAGCGAGGCCTGTGCGCAAGGTACCCCCCCCGAGAACCTTGGCTTTAGAGGGAAAGACAGGGTGGGCATTATAGTCTGACATGGCAAGTATACTAGCCAAACAGGGAGTATAATACAAACTCCCTATTTAGGCGTCATATGCTGTACCATGTCAGACCACAGCAGAATTTACAGGAATTGGAGGAGGGCCGAGCGCCCTAATGGTTCCTGGGATTGGAGGGCGGAACTGATATAGCTGCATTAGCCACCATAGAAGAGATCCCTTTAGAACCATCAGCCCTGGTCATGTGGATATCCCTTATGTAAAAGTTTATGAAGGGATTTTCCGAACGCCAGTATGCTGCCTCCAGTAGATGGTGCAAGGGGACAGAGTGCTGGAATGCTGCGGAAGTGGGGGCCAGCGCTCTGACCTCATGAGCCCGGGGAGATAGGATGGGGAGATCCTTGTACGCCTGGGCGTAGGCAGACCTGACCATCTTGGAAAGCCACCTAGAGGCAGTGCCAGCCGAGATATCTTTATTATTACTGAGCGCTTGGGTGCAAGCGTCCCAGTAGTATTTCAGACACCTAGAGGGGCACAGGTCCATGTCCCTCCACTTTCCCCTCTTCTTAAGATACCCACCTGTGAGCGGACGACAAGGGAGGGAGAGACCGTGCCCAGTTCATGACTCTTAGCTAAGAATTTGGAGAGAAACTTTAGAGAGACAGAGCCATCCCTGTGGAAGGCAATGTCTCTGGGGTCCCCGCTGAATGCATGAATTTTGCTGCGCCTTCTGGCCGAAGCCAGGGCGAGGAGAAATGTGGTCTTCAGAGAAAAAAGCTCAAAGGGAAGGGTGGCAATAGGCTCAAAAGGGTGTTTTCTGAGAGAGCATAAGGACAATAAAGAAGCCCCAAAGGGGGATGCGCCTAGGGGACTGGGACTCACATAGAGCCACCCTCCTTGAGATCTCCCTGAGAAGGAAGTCATTCTCAAAGGAGGGTCCGCCGAGTTTGCGAATAGTGGTGCAGATGGCTGATCTGTAGCCTTGAATGGAGCTAGTAGAGAGCCTAAGCGAAGAGGATAGGTGAGATAGGAAGTTGCCTATCTGGATATTGGAAGGACGATTATTGGGAACAGAGTTGTCTGAGCACCAGGAGACCCATCTCGCCCATCGGTAATCGTAGAGGGCCTCAGTGCTGGCTCTGCGTGAGACCGTAGCTAAATCCCGTAGGTCTTACGAGGCCCCAGACCCCGCGAGTATGTCTAGGACGGACTGGGATCTGTCCGTCTGTGAGGGAGGGGCAGATGCTCATAACTGGGCTGGCACAGTCGCCAGGCGTAAAGGCGGAGCATCTCTGGGTTGGCGTGGGGGCGACCCGAGTGAGGCTGTCTGAGCATGTCCGAGTGTTCAGCTGGAGGGGGGAAACATGGGAGAGGGGACTTGAGGTCCGGAAACCAGGACTGGGTCAGCCACCACGGGGTTATGAGGATGAGCCTGGATCTTTCCAGCCCTCGCTTTCCTAATGACCTTGTGGAGGATCGGGTAAGGAGGGAAGGCATATGCTATAAGGCCCGACCAGGGAAGGGAGAGAGTGTCGATTGTGTACGCTTGGGAATCGGGGACGGGAGAGATGTACACTGGCAGACGATGGTTGAATCGGGTGGGCAAAGAGGTCGACCATGGGGCTGAACCAATGCTCCCACACCGAGGTTAGGGTTAGCCCTGCTGAGGGTCCATTCCGTGTGAAGGAGGGACCTGGACCGGCAGAGGGAGTCTGCCAGGATATTGCTGGTCCCCCGCTGTGTGTCTCGTGCAGAGGGGGATTCCCCGTACGTGGCACCAGCGGAGGAGGGCCTCTATCCTGAGGGAAAGGCTGAGGAAGCAAGCAGCTGCCCCCCCCCCCCCCCCCCCCCCCCCCCCCCCCCCCCACCTTAACATAGCAAGCCACCGAAGCGTTGTCCAAGCGCAGGAGAATAAGTTGGTGCAAGACCTGGGTTGGAAGCGAAGGAGGGCAAGCCTGACCACATCCAATTCCAGGACACTGATGTGGAGACGGCAGTCTGTGCATCCCACACTCCCGAGGCATGAATGTTCTCCAAGTGGACGCCCCAGCCCAAGTTGGAAGAGTCTGTGTAGAGTTCCAGAGGCTGGGTTGGGAGGAGATGGGAACCCCGGGGGTGAGAGTGGCGGGGTTGAGCCCTCTTCCGTAGCCCACTGGAACCAAGGCCCGAGGGGAATGGTCTGATTCCAGCGGTCAGAGTTCCGAGACCAACAACGATGGAACTCCCTTTGGAGTTGGCGCTTGGGGACCCAGCCTAGGGGAACGAGGGACGAGAGGGACTCCATCATCCCCAGGAGGGAGGAAAGGGTTCTGGCCGGAGGGGTGGGAGGATCAGCAGAGGCAGGAGATAAGGTCCACTATGTGGGCGGACCTCTCTGGGGTCCGGGAGACCTGCATGGAGATTGTGTCGAAACTCCCCATGCCCAGAAAGGAGAACTGCTGACTGGGGTTGAGTTCGCACTTGTTGGGGTTGGTGACAAAACCTAGGATGGAACAGAGGCACAGAAGATGGTTGGTGTGGAATTGGCACTGGGCCCGGGAGGGAGTCTAGGTACGCCAAGAGGCGAATGTCCTCCTGTCTTGCCAGGAGGCCATCTCCTTGACTACCTTCATGAAGAGGAAGAGTGCCAGGGAGAGGCCGAAGGGAGCGCCTTGAACTGGAACACCCGACCCTGCCAGACAAAAATGTAGGTATCGTCTGTGGGATGGGTGTAGGAGGATCTGAAAGTAAGCGTCCTTCAGATCTATTGAGGTAGCCCAATCCTGATGGTGGATGGAGTCTCTGATCCGAGTCAGAGTGTCCATCTTGAATTTGGAGGCTCTGAGGAACTTGTTGAGGGGAGAGAGGTTGAGGATGGGCCTCCATCCTCCTGAGGGTTTGGGGATAACAAAGAGGTGGGAGTAAAACCCGGGGTTGAGATGGGATATCTCCGTGATGGCCCCTTTTTGGAGGAGTTCTTCAACTCCAGGCAAAACGCCTCCGCTTGGCCCGGGGAGGGGTTGTTGGGGGAGGGAGGGGAGAACACATCAGAGAGGGGCGTAAAACCCACCCCTATCCATGGGCTGAGGCCCATATGTCTCCACTGGTGGGCATACCGTGACAGGCTGCCCGCCAGAAGGGCAAGGGGCCGGGGTGGGGGGGAGGGCAAGTGGGTGCAATAGGGGGGGGTAGTGGTATAAGTTCTCCATGTTCCAGTTTCCCCGTAGGCGAGTCCTCCAGTCACCTTCAAGGCCGTTCTGCTGGCTGAACCAAAAAAATTCTGCTGGGAAGTTTCGGCTTCAGCCTAGAGGGGGTATTAGGGCGCTTGGCAGGCCATGTGGAGCAAGGTGGGGCCTGCTTGGAATAGGGCTGGGGTCTGGAAAGGGGAGTGGAGGAAACGAAAGGAGGATCTAGCCGGGCAAGGCTGACTGGGGGGGGGGGGGGGGGGGGAGGCCGCAAATGAGGCTGCCTGCTTACGTTCTTCGACTGTGTGGGAAATGACAGCAGTCAAATAGTCGCCAAAGCATGACTGCTCCTGTCCCGGGATGCACCACAGGGCTGCCTTAAGCACTGGGGAGAGATTAGCCTGTGACAGCACGGCATCTCTACAGGCCAGTAGGCAATTGTAGTGGCTCCTGGCTAGCAGCCGAAAGGTGATGCGATATCTTGTTGATCAGGAGTCGCCGAACAAAGCCTGATTCCGTCTCCTGGTGTCCCTCAGAATCGTGTACGTCTGAGGACATGAGACAGCGCCGTCCTCCAGCCAGATCTCCTCCACCTGCTGCAAGAGCATGTCAAGAATGCAGTGCTGTGCAGGATCCTTGTTCTGGCTATACGGTCCCACTCCTTCAGGTTCTTGATAGAGATCGTGGCGGTAGTAAGGGGGCGGATGGGGGATCAGCAGGCAGTCTGCCAGGGAAATAGCAATTTCCCTGGTCACCAGACTGTCGGAGAACAGGGAGAAGATATGGGCCTTCCAGGGATCCCTGAGCAAAGTGCCCACAAGGGCCGCATTCGGAGCCGAGAGGGATTCATTCCCTGGCAGAGGGATGGCCTGCGCACACCCCTGGCTAGGGTTGCCAGACACTCCCAAATAGAGATGAGGATCCGAGATGCGACGATTCTGGGGCGAGATCGCTGGACTGGAGGGGGCCCAGCATATTTAGCGAGGAAAAAGAGCTTGTCAGAGGGTGGGCACTCCCTCATGACAAACTCCAGGTGCCACTGCTCAAGGGTGGACACGTCGCATGAGGAGGAAAGGATTCCTCTACCTCAAATGACTGGGGGAGTCGGGTTGCGCCGAACCTTCTCCAGAGATAAACTGCAGGGGTGCGTGAGGGTCCCACCATAGCTTGGAAGTGGGAGGACGCGAGGGCGGGTCCCTCGTGGCTCTATGATCGGCGGCCGGACCATGGGATGGAAGCCGTCCTGCCGATCGGACAATGCCCGAGAGGGAGGGAGACCGAGGTCGAACCAGCGCGAGGAGGCTGGATGCCACATACGACCCTGGAGCTGATCCTGCTGATCTGATCTGAGCCACTGGTCCCTCTCGGAGACATAGAGCCACCGGTCCCCAAGGAGGAAGACAGGCTGTGGCGGCCCTGGGGCAGGATTTCCTCAGGGGCCAGGGTAACCTGAGACACCATGGGGAGGGGTAGCGAGAGAGTGTGGCCTGTCGTACCCCCACTCCTCCAGAGAATGCACTGCCTCATACACCTCCCTGGTGGGATCCATGGAGGCCCCCTGTGTAACAAGGGGAGCGGTGGAGGACACGGCAACCGAGCCCCCTATCCACATGTGCGCGGATTGGAGTGGCTGCGATGACGTGGTCACCACCTGAGCGTAATCGTGCAGGTTACCCGTGGTCCCGCTGGTCAATCCTCCCCCAGAGGAACGGGACCACAGACGCTGCCCAAGTGGGGCACAGAATAAGACCGTTCTCCAACGTCCTGTATCCCTAGGGGGAAGTTCGACAGTCACTGGGGTGGGTCGACCGCCGGGGGGTCTGAGCGCCACAGGTCCGGACGTAGCGGCGCCTGCGGCCAAGACCCGGAGTTATGGCCAGTTTGGGGGTCCCAGGGATCGACGATAAGTCCACCACCAGAGTACAGATGCTCCTTGTACAGTAGTGGTGGCTGCATTTGTGCACGGTGGGGGAAGAGCGTCATGAGCCTGCGTGCTATCAGTGGGGGGAAGGCTATGGCACGGGGGTCTCATATAGGCAAATGATGGGTGGTGATTCTGGGTGCATCCCGTCATCCGTGCTGGTCCGCGTCCCGGCAAAATTCCCCCGGGGGCCAAAGATTGTGTGACTCAGCATGATAGTAAGAGGACTGTCTCTCACTGTGCGTCGGAAGGGAAGAAGGCAAGCTGGCAGGTAAAGTGGGGGGAGAGGGAGAATTTGGGTAAGAATTCTTCAAATGGGCTTTCCCCTTTAAGGGGAGCCTTGCCTTTGGATTTCCTGGGAAGATTAAAGGAAAGACATTTGGAAATGGTGGCAGCTTGCCTTTTGGCCTTCGGACGCAGTGATTGTGTGTCTGCAGGTCGGGTAAAGGAGGTATCAAACTGATGGTCGCGCGTCCCCTCCGCGGAACCCCCTTCTACACCGGTCACATGTTCTTCTGTAGCAACAACAGATCGCTCCAAGGAACCGGCACGCGGGTCCTCCAGGGCAATGAGTGACTTCTGAACAGCGAAGTGGCTCGACCCGTCAGTGCCCTTCACCATGTTGGGCTACGGTGGCAGAGCAAACACTGAGCACACAACCACAAAGTGGAGACAAGTTGGTCGATTGAGAGATCGTAAAGAAACTCGACCGACCTTGTATTAAAGCACTGATAATACTAGAATGAAAGATCATAATGAAACTCGATCGACAATAATAGGGGATCAAGAAATCGAATGGAAAACTCGATCCACCTGTACTAGTAACAATGATAACACATAGTGTTAGATTGAGAGAAAAACTCGATCGACCTATACTAGTACAATGAAAATAAGGTGCTAATAACAGTGGAGGGGAAACCTCCATCCCACTAAACCCAGGTATGACGTATGTGGATGACCATGAAGTGACTCAAAATGGCGGAAAGGACGACCAGCGAGGAGTGAACAAGATGGTGGCCTGAACAACTGGTGAGAGTTAGATCGCCGAAGTGAATTTACCAGTGGAGCACGTGAGTAAATAACTAACACACGGAGAAAAAGAGAATGAAGGTCAGTATGCACTTATCTGAGCTTAGTTACACCGAAAACCGTCGGCAAGGTAAGTAACTCCGTAATTTGAACATGGTTACCCAATTAAAAAATTAATTTAAAAGAGAGGAAAGGAAAATAACGAAATGAAAATCCTACGAAAATTCCTACGATATATATGTTGCTATATCGTAAGTTTGAAGAATGTCACATGAGCCATTTACTCGGGAAATTAAAAAAAAATCTTCTTCAGAACTTTCTTCCGAATTGTTGTTCATCATACCTGGAACTTCATCCCAGTCGAAATCTAGGTCACTCTAAGCTTCATTACCCAGCACTTTCACTACTAAGTCTTATGCCGTAAATCCTACAAAACACAGTATCTCCATCACTAAATCTCATTATAGAACGGCAGAACTCAAGGTTAACCACGGTGAAAAAAACGGCATTTCGACCTCAAAACTTTAAAAAAATTCGAAACTCGAGAACCACGGCACGCATCGACTCGCGGTTTTTTGCAAATGGAAGTAAATGGCTACAGGAAGAAGGAAGTCACGTTCTCGCGAGTGGGCATCACATGACCGTCTTTTCACTGCATTAGCCACAAAAATTCGGCCCGACAAAGCTAACTAACTGCTGTTGAATGCGATGGTCTGACATGGTACAGTATATGATGCCAAAAAGAAATTAATCACAATTCTTTCCTTTTTAATCTTAATGTGCCAAGATGCTCATGATCACTTTATTTCAAAAGTCTTGCATCCTTTCACTGAAAGATTTTACCAGTTAACAGTATCCAAGATTTAACTGTCAACATGCCATATCAACAAGTGGAAGTCAAACTGCAGAACTCTATCAGTCTCAAAAGAGTCTCATAGGTTCAAATCCAGGCAGAATCCCCCCCCCCCCCCCCCCCCCCTCAATCTCTCAGATCAATGCCAGTAATCTGCTACTGCCTGACCCCTCTGCAGGTAAATGAAACAGAGGATCATACAGACACATAAAAGATGCCATACAAGCCATGTCAACATCTGGTGGTTTATGAAAACATACAAATATCCACGATGAATGCTCTAAGATACAACGGAAAGAAGTAAGCTCTACCACTTGTTTCCCTTCAATGCCCACTGAATGCTGTGAATAATATCATCAGGGTTCCTACAGACTCCCAAGAAACAATTTTCAAAGAGTTTTCAAGGAGTGTTTTTTTTTTTTTTTTTTAATTTCAAGGCCACAATACTTGCATAAAGCTGAAAAAAGAAATGGCAGTTTGATTTTTCTCTGTTCAGGTTGATGAAAAAAATTATTTAAATTTTTTTTTTTTTAACAAAGGAAACAACAAAAATTTTTTTTTTTTTTTAAATAATTTTTTTCATCAACCTGAACACAGAAAAATCAAACTGCCATTTCTTTTTTCTGTTTGTATCAGAGTGAGTGTGCCAGTACACTACACATTAGCACAAACCCAGACTCTTTGTATTTAACGCCAAAACACTAAAATCGGCAAAAAAAATATGTCCCATTTGTAAGAGAACATACAGACTATGCATAGTGTGTAAGAGACTGGTTGGAGGGGGGGAAAAAAAAAAAAAAAAAACTAGTTAAAAAAAAAAAAAAAAATTTACAAACATCGTCGCGATCCTGCATTAACCAAGGGAGATAATTTGAAACTTCATCAAAATTGACTAAGTTACAAATTACCTCCCTTGGTTAGCAGACAGCAAACCAGGATTGCCAAGATGTTTGTAAAAAATTCTGTTTTCAAATAATTTTTCATTAACCTCACATAGAAAAATCAAACTGCCATTTCTTTCTGCCACATTCAAAATTTTTGGAGCTGATAACTTGATTTTCAAAGCTTTTCAAGGAGGTTTGGTCAACAGAACCACATTTTACTGATTTTCAAAGGTTTTCAAGGTCTTGAAATTGGCTGTCAGAATTCCAGGAGTTTCAAGGAGCAGACAATCCCTGTGTGATGGTCACCCTCAGCTACAGCAATCCGTGCTGCTCATTATATCATTGACCTTTTCACATAAAATGATCATGATCATATACATATTACTATTACACCTCTTCCTATTTGTCAGTCACAGTAAAAGTACCCTGGTTTCTGAACACACACACACACACACACATGCACACACACACACACACACACAAAAGGAGCAGCATCATCAACCTTCTGGTAGTCCGCGTGGATTGAGCAGGTTTAAAGTCCTCTTCTGATCCACTGTCTTGGTCCGAGTCTTCCTCAGAGTCTTGGCTTGTGCCGTGCCAATCTTCAGAACTGTCAAACACATGAGGGATTAGAAAATTTTTTAAATGAACAAAAACAAAAACACTAGTACTTTTTCAATTTTGTCAATAATTATCACAGGTAAATGCCAACTGCTTTTTGCTCTTTCGTCTTAAGATTTTTTCCACTCATAGCTGTCCTCTCTCATGATGCTAATATCAACATACAAGCACATCCACTCCCCGTATTTTTTTTGCTGTCAGAGCACCTTTACTCCAATAGGAAACTAAATATGACCATGCATCTACTCTACTCCCCTAACCCCCCCCCCCCCCCCCCCCATTAATACTATATAAGTTCAAAATTGTTTCATTAACTTGTGAAAATAAAAGAAAAATAAATCTAGAAAGTTGTATGAGCCAACAGCACCTATGCTGCTGCCTATTCCAGTGGTTCAAACTCAAACTTGTCAACAAATTACAATTAACACAAGAAAACAAACAAAAACAAAAAAAAAGTATTCAGCCACAACACTGTTAATGTCTCGAGACTTTTAAGAACAAAGACGAGGAAAGAACCTCACAGCAGAAAGACAGTAGATGACAGTAAAGAAAGAGAAAAAACAATTTAAACATGTAAAGACGAGTCAAAACGGAGGAAAAAAGAAATTAATGACTTAATTTCCAGAAGACCGTTCAGTTCATGTTTCTTATGGTCCAGCTGACAGCAAAGGACCACATAAGGGCTGTTACTTCCTCAAATCATTCTCTCAAAATTGGTCCAACTTTTCGTGTCCCACTCTGCGATAGTTTCGCCAATGCAGTCAACCCCATTACAAAGAGCCAATCCATGGTTACGGCAATGCTGCCATACTCCCCCTGGACGAGCCTTAGAGCCGTTCTGTCGCAACTATATAAAAATCATCTGTTCTCTCATCTATGGTCCACGGGATGCAGCTGCCCTAAACATTTAAAGAGGGTTCTAGCCATTGGAAAAGTAAGTTTGCATGCACTAGAAATGACCTTTGACATCCCCGAGTAATACAACATCAACAAAGTCCGAACACTCTCCACCAACATGTTTTCATAGTCACAAGGAGTGCACTACAGAGCTCTCTCCTTTTAAATGATATATATGCGTATACAAGGAATGGTCGATGTGCAAACAACACCAGGCTTTTGCTTCTATTTCTTTGTGGCCACCAGTGAGAGATTTGGACAAAACTTGGAAGAGTTTGTAATCCATCTGCCAGTTTTCCTCTCGACAGAGTCTAACAGAGCAAAAGAAAAGAAGACTTCAAATGTAGAAGTTTCCAGAAGACATGAACACCATTTTAACCTCAAAGATACCACCAAACACACAATATACACTGCTCTACAGCACCTGTCTCATATCACAAAGTAGCATTTTTGTAGGTTTCAAAAATATCTTCCAACATGTTTCTTTCCAATTCTGTACTACTGATGGGAAGAATTTTTTTTTTTTTTTTAAAGCATGGGGATGGCATTCTAAAATTTCCAGCAACAAAAAATTGATAATCAGCAAAGAAAAACCGAAATCAGGGGAGAAAAAATTCAACATCAAAAAAAGAGTGAGGAAATGGGGCAACAAAGAGACCAGTGGACCTGCCTGATATACAAGGCCATGAAAGAAAATCTACTTACTCTTTCCTCTTCCCTCGTTTCCTTCTCCCTCCTCCATCACCGTCGCTTCCACTACTCTGCACAGCCAGCAAGCGCACACCACATGAAATGAAAATAACTGCCACTTCAAACTGAGAAAATTAACTATCAAGTTCTAAATGAACAGCTCACACTCCACACTGAAACTGCTGATTTAGACAGCATCAAAGCAAGAATATTCATCAACTGCATAAAATAGAACAACAACATTTTTTATGAATCGTCCAAGTGAGTGTGCAACTACCACAGATCTGAATTCTAAAATGTTCTACAGCACAATTGTAATTCTATCATACTATCAAACTCATCTAAGTCTGTTCAATCACTTCACCTTTAAAAATGAAAAAGGAAATACTGCAATTTAGTGCTTGGGTGTTTGGGGAGGTGGATGTGTGGGTGGAAGGAGGTGACAGATGAACAGAGGGAAGAGCAGCAGAGGAGGCTCAGAACTTGAAAGAGAGCTTATTCATGTCAGGTACTCCACAAAGCAGACAGCAGAGAACATTTTCTCTCTTTTTTTAAATGGCTTAACCAGGCAAAACTATCCTGATTTTTCATTCAGCAACTGTTAATCCATCTCAGCACTGTCCGAACCCCCTACCATCCAAATACCCCAAAACACAAGCTGACAAGCAAAATTCAGACAAAAAACCGAAATATGAGCTCCGAACAGAAGTTAAAACTGATAAAACTAAAATAAAAAACTAACTTTGAGGGGTGGGTGGTTAACATGAGTTCTGCCTGAATTTTTTAAGTTGGCTAATGAGATTTAGTGATGGCGATACTGTGTTTTGTAGGATTTACGGCATAAGACTTAGTGAAAGTGCTGGGTAATGAAGCTTAGAGTGACCTAGAAGAGTGACAGATGGTGGTGGGTGTGCAAATTTTCAAATCTGGCTCTTTTGATAATCTATCTTACTGTAACCAGAATAAGCCGAGATTTATCTTACCCGGTTGGAGCATAGCGCACAACTTCCCGTTTCGTGAGCGACCCTGAACGACGGATGCAATACAAGTCTGGCTGCTGGTCCCACTCCTGTGCATCAAGACATAAATACTGTTGTCATCAACATCAATGACACCAATCACTGTTACATAAACACTGCTGTCATCTACATCAGTAACACTTATCACTGTTACATAAACACTGTTGTCATCAACATCAATGACACCAATGCTGGTCCCACTCCTGTGTATCAAGACATAAATACTGTTGCCATCAACACCAATGACACCAATCACTGTTACATCTACAACGAACAAAATGAAAATACAAGCACACAGGATCATTTTCAAATCACAATACTGAACAAATCATGAACTTACAAAATACTGTGAATTCTTGCAGCCATTCATTCAGTACATAGTGACTGCTATCTGAACATCAATAAACACAACAAATTCAAAGCCAGATCTGCACCAGTCATAGAAATCAATACATGAACACATCATATTTCTTGTTTTCTTGGTGCTGCTGCTTTATTTTGTTCCTTCTAAGATACATACTTATGAAAAGCTAAAACTGTGAAGTTTCAATAAACTTACCTGTTTGAGCTCCAAAATATTGCTTTTTCTACCGGTCTGACGACCCCCACTGTGTGCTTCTTGGGAGTCTGTGTCTTCGTACTGTGGTGCAGACTCTGGTTTTTCGTCTTCTTCTTCTTCCGCCTCTTCCTCCTTGGTTTCATTATTCTCCTCACCATTGTCGTTCTCACGTTCTTCGTTGGAGTCCTCAGAATTTGACGCATCACTACCAGTCTTGGCCAAAGAAATTGATTTCTCTTCTGATTTCTCGGATTTGTCAGACCTGACTGATTTTTCTGACTTGTTTGAGGAGTCTGACCCCGAGTCAGAATCGGATCCAGAACCAGAGTCAGACCCTGAATCTTCCGAAGAGAGTTGCTGAAAACAAATGAATCGATAACATTAAATATAGAATCGGACCCAGAACCAGAGTCAGACCTTGAATATTCCGAAGAGTTGCTGAAACAAAGGAATCGATAACATTAAATACAGAATCGGACCCAGAACCAGAGACAGACCTTGAATCTTCCGAAGAGAGTTGCTGAAACAAAGGAATCGATAACATTAAATATAGAATCGGACCCAGAACCAGAGTCAGACCTTGAATCTTCCGAAGAGTTGCTGAAACAAAGGAATCGATAACATTAAATATAGAATCGGACCCAGAACCAGAGTCAGACCTTGAATCTTCCAAAGAGTTGCTGAAACAAAGGAATGATAACATTAAACATTTTCTCTCATTATCAAGTCAACAAAATAGCATTAACCTCAAACTGAGCCAACTATTTCAGCTTGAAAGGTTTGAAATAAAATGAAAATGCAGTAGCATTAGCCTCAAACTGAGCCTCAAACTGAGCTCAGTACGAAAACGAAAAAAGTTTAAAACTATAAAATGAAGAACACAGAATTACACTGTAGTAAATGACACACAATGTTAGTGCTGTGTTGATGCTTTGTAAACACTGCAAATCTCTGTTTCACCTTCTGTTGCATTACAGTCACTTCCGACTGCACAACACAATGAACATAAAGTGTAACGAGCCGACATTTGCATATGGATACTACTCTATTCTTCCTTGACTCCAGAACTCTATAGTCATTTGTGTCAATTCCAAACTGGTCAAAAGCTTATCATTCACATCTCAGAACAAACTGTGTTTGGAAGATTGGCATAATTTTCGCTTTTGATCCTCCATTAGACACAGAGTGAGCGAGGGCCGATTCCCATCTCGGCATAATGACAACAGGCATGCAGCAGCCTGGCGAACAAACCTGATATGTAATGCACCATTTACAATCAAAACACAGACACATCACAGGGGGTGCAGTCAATCCTAAACTCTGGTAGATAAGCATTAAATACTACAAAAACCTTCAGGCCAGTGACAGGCAAAAATCTGCTCTGACACAAATTTTCAACATCATCTATCTTGTTGCTGACTCAATACAGAGAGTAACAGAACCCCTAATAATATTGAGAAACAAATTGTCCTGAATCAGACCTGCCCACACACAATATTTCTTAACAGTGCTTTCTGTCATCTGAAATGGGTCCCTTTCCATGAATTTTAGGTATTTCTGAGTAATGCTTCAATTCAAACTGCATTCTCATTTGCCTACGTTGAAAAAATACAACATACTAATGCCATATAAATATGCTATATATTTCCTTTGAAATTTTGTAATGCCTTTTTTTGATCAATGATATTTGCCACCAACTGTTGTCTTCACTTTCATCAGTGTCATGGGCACATTTGCAGACCTGCCACATTTTGAAAATGCAATAGTGGAGCTGTGGTTTTAACAATCAGTAATAATTAGTAATTAATTAGAGGAAAAAATTCACAAAGCATACAGATGGCCGTTTTTAGATCATTTGTAATCTTCTCCTGCAATACCTCTATTCAGTGAGCAAAGCCATCTGAGCTCTGTAATAAGAACTAATGTAATAGATGACAGCTGTATTATTTATTCAAGCTGACGAGTATACATGCCTGTGTCTATCTTCATGTGTGTGTGTGTGTGTGTGTGTGTGTGTGTGTGTGTGTGTGTGTGTGTGTGTGTGTGTGTGTGCGTGCACGCATGCGCACGCGTTTGCACGCATGTGTGCGCCTGTGTGTGTGTAATTTTAATTTCACACATTTTTTTTGTTTATTAATTTCATCATTTCTTACTGCTTTTTAAAGCATTTACTTCTTGGGAATCAACAAAGTTGATTTCTTTTCTTATGTTGCAAATCTCTGATCTTCCCAACATCAGTGGTCAAAATACTGAAAGCTATCAGTAATATATTGTATACGCATTCAAAAGTATAACTGCAAAATAGAATATACAAACTAACAGACAGCAGACGCAGATGGAAACAGAGCATACACAGTTTCATTCCAACACTGGTAACAATCAAGCAATGCTATATGATCCACCAGAAGCCTTATAAAGCACTTGAATGAAAATGCTCTGAATGACCTCCAGGGCAACTAACATAGTGGTGAAACATAAAAAGTAACTTAAGATCGAGACAGTAAACAAATTCTTTTTTGTTCCATAATATTACCAGCTGTGTGTCACATGCAACTCTTGATAGTAACAAAACTAAAACAAAAAACATGCAAATTCTACAGTATTTCCACATATTTTCTTAAGCACACACATGGAAAAACACATGTACATGTGCGTGTGTGCGCACGCACAGTCACACACCCTATTCAAAATATAACCACTTCAAGAGCAAGGAGTCCATGCCACAAAGCAAGCCTACCTTGAACCAGAGTCGGAATCACTGCTGTGTTTCCCTGACTTCTTTCTGGAATCTTCTTTGCTGTCATCACGTGAAGTACCACTCCTGGGCTCCGCTGGCCCAAACAATGGAGTGCTAAGGTCATCAAATGCGTTCTGCAAAAAACAATTCAATATAAAACAGCTTAAAACACATGCACAAAAGAAAATAAAACTGTAAAGAAAAGCAACGTGTTCCAATTGTGATACTTCTAACTGACCTATCCAAGCATGACTTCAACTGTTCATGCAGCTGAGAAGACAATGACTGCAATTTCATTATGTTCATCTTACTTTCCAACTATCCCATTTTGGACAGTAAAATCTTGAACAAGTCAAAGATGAAGTTACATTTTGACTGATGTCAGAACTTTAGGCCTCTACGTTTTATCAATCTCTCTTAGTCTTGCATTTGTTCTGTCCTGAGATAAAATATTCCAACAGAATGAACCACACGTAAATGTCACATCAATTAACATCTTTTTTTTTCTTTTAAACAATAGCATGACAAAATAAGCAAAACTAAAATGTTCTGATAAATTTCTGTTTATCTCAATTAGCAAAAAAATAAAAAAACACAAATGTTCAGATCACACAAAATTGGGGGCAAAAATACATAAGTTAACGATTTCACATTATTTTCATACAGATCTAAGCGGCATGGATAAGTTGCACAAAAGTCCAAAAGAGTCCCTTTTTGTCAATGGCGTCCCGTCCAACTCAGGACAAATTAC
The DNA here is from genome assembly GCA_016801955.1 of Conus betulinus. Taxonomy (NCBI): domain Eukaryota; kingdom Metazoa; phylum Mollusca; class Gastropoda; order Neogastropoda; family Conidae; genus Conus; species Conus betulinus. The sequence goes on along the minus strand of JADBJO010000891.1, from coordinate 313,760 downwards.
ACTTCATACAATGTAAAATTAATACCATCTATCTTAAACATGGATTCACCCTGGTCCACCTTTTATTACACAATATCAATGAGCTGCCAAAATACTGACTTAATTTTTACAACCGCTTTCATGTTACCAATTCTATGCCTTATTTCAGACAAAACAAAGTAGTCTTCAAACAGTTCCACAATACCCTTGTCTCAGCACATGGCCCTCTAGATCATAAATAATCAGCAAATCAGTGCTCTTTATGTTTTTGATGGCTACGTGCAACAATTTTCAATCATTACAAGGTAGAAGCCATGTTCAACCTTGTGCATCAGAGTCTCTCAAAATACAGATTATTTTGCAATGGCGTCCCATTCAAAATACAGTAAGTTTCATATTAGTCTACAACAACAGTTTTAATACATATTCTTAACTGTGAATAAGCAATGTCCACTGTTTATTTTTTTAAAGAAACTGGTTTTCAAAAAGAAAACTCTGTTCAAAGGTGACCTGCAGAAAAACTTGGCACAAGTCCAGAGTATAAGTAGACACGCAAGTTTGGTGTCAAAAATAAACAAAACAAAAAATAATCAGCTGCATAATTCATTGCCCACTGCTTTAATTTCTCCAGATGTAATAGTCAAAAAGCAATGCAGACTGAATGAAAGGAGCATAGATGCACTCAAGCAAATACACTCAACAGCGAGATCAAGTCCAACAACTCTGTAAAGAACTACTACTTTTTCAAACTTAACACTATCTCACAAATGAGGTTGTCTCCCTTGTAATGGGGGGGAGACACTAAAAACAAAGCACACTTTTCTTTTTAGGAGAATTAATTTTTTAGTAATCTTTGTATCCAAGACAGTGTCTTTTATGCATGCATGCATGACAGTATCACATGTCTTGTTTATTTTCAATGGCATACCGGTCATACAATTATTTACACCTCAGTCACACAGTATTCATCAGTTTAAAAATATACAAAAAGTTTGGCCTGTCACTTTTCATGCCACTTCAAAAAGCAATGTACATATGTCAACTAAACTTTAAGCAAGCCTAGTATAATATTCCATGTCCAAAGTTCAAAAAGTATATTAAAATGACTCGGTGTAAACAAAACAAAAACCCCTTTAAACTCTTTAGCTGTATCTCAATAAAATGAGGCAAAACAAATTGAAAAACACAATGAGTTTATATTCATGCACCTCCCACGACAGCAAAACTTTGCCAACAGCTGCGACTTTTTCCCAGAAGGCAGAGGCAACTCTTTTTTTTTTTTTTTTTTTATAACAGTGACCCTGTTGCCCCGTTTACTTCACAAATGCTTCACTTCATAAACATCAGTATTCCATGAGCATCCCCGTCCAACAGAAGACACTGCCTTGAAGCCCTGATAAAAAGGCCCCCAGATGCAGGACAATCACTCTTCTGTCCACATGACCATCCATCCCCTTCCAACAAAAGACACTGCCTTGAAGCCCTGATAAAAAGGCCCCAGATGCAGGACAATCACTATACTGTCCACAAGACCATCTCCCACAGACATGGGCCACACTGCACACAAGATCATGGTGAACTTGTGACTGTCGTTCCTGACTGTTCACCCTGTTCTATGCACCAGCACTGGGGTGAGACAGCCAGTGATGAAGAAATGACAACTGGTGAGTGTTGTTCCTGACAGTTCACCCTGTTCTATGCACCAGCACTGGGGGGAGACAGCCAGTGATGAAGAAATGACAACTGGTGACTGTTGTTCCTGACAGTTCACCCTGTTCTATGCACCAACACTGGGGTAAGACAGCCAGTGATAAAGAAATGACAACTGGTGATTGTTGTTCCTGACAGTTCACCCTGTTCTATGCACCAGCACTGGGGTAAGACAGCCAGTGATAAAGAAATGACAACTGGTGACTGTTGTTCCTGACAGTTCACCCTGCTTTATACACCATCCCTGGGGTAAGACAGCCAGTGATGAAGAAATGACAACTGGTGCAAGACCACTGCATAACATTTTGGTGATAGTCAAAGAAAAGTCGCAAACCAACTAAGCTTCAATACGGATATGGACACCCTGCAGCAGACACTGATGTTCAGCCCTGCAGACACATAGCCACTATGGCTTGTGGGCCTACCCGGTCAGTCCCTCACTAGCATATACCTACACATTCAACAATGGTTTTACACATACCAATATATTCAACAATGGTTTTACACAAACCAATATATTCAACTATGGTTTTACACATACCCATGTATTAAACTATAGTTTTTACATTAGTCCTCCTCTCAGCTGATTTTTGCCATCTCACACCCTTTCATCTTTGCTCATGTGCAGTTCAATGTGTACCCTTTTGCACGTTCAGAACTCGGACATCGCATGTGATCACTGAACTGGCATCAGAGAAAACAATCTCCGTTTCCCAAGAGACAGTAACCTAAAGAATATCTGTACACAGTTTCGGCTCTGATCCACAAAAGAGATTCTGACTCAAGTTTTTTTTTTTTTTTTTAATATGATCATTAAGAATTCCTATTCAAATTTTAACATAGTTTTTTTTTCTTTCTTTAACATTATGGCCCAGCCAACTACACAGGGCCTTTTCAGGGCTATCACACTCATCCAAAAATCATATTACAAAAAAAAAAGTCAAACCTTTATAACACATTCAGAAAAAAAGAAGAAAACACCATTTAAGCATTTAAGCCACGGCAGCTATTGTTACCAACATCTTAAAGCACATACAATTTGACTGTGATCTGAGCAGCAGGCACTTTCCTTCATTTTTCAGTCCCAGATAAAAATCACTGTTTTTAAGTTTTCCAATGCCACAAAAATTCATGAAAATACCAATACAGGCAAACACTGCTGAATGGACAGTTTGTGTCCACTCCAGAAAAATGTGTACAAATTTCATAAACTAATTGTCAAATCAAATCTGAATGTAATCTTACAGCCGAATAACAATAAACCTAGCAAGCTGTAAAAAACTATTAGATAAAGAGATTAGCATACAGCTGTAAACTATCAGATAAAGAGATTAACATAGCTGTAAACTATCAGATAAAGAGATTAGCATAACTGTAAACTATCAGATAAGAGATTAGCATAGCTGTAAACTTATCAGATAAAGAGATTAGCATAGCTGTAAACTATCTTAGCATAGCTGTAAACTATCAGATAAAGAGATTTAGCATAGCTGTAAACTATCTTAGCATAGCTGTAAACTATCAGATAAAGAGACCAGCACAGCTGTTAAGTATCAGATAAAGAGATCAACACAGCTATTAAGTATCAGATAAAGAGATTAGCATAGCTGTAAACTATCCAAATAGAGAGATAAACATGAGTTCACAGAACTAAACCTGAGAATGGTCCACAAAGGTAGATAAAAGTAGACGGAAGAGGTTCACTAACCTAATGGTCCACAAAGGTAGATAAAAGTAGACGGAAAAGGTTCACTAACCAAAATAAACAAAAACCCATTATAAAGACTGCTGGAAAAAATTTCAACAGGGCACTGTAACAGAGCGAGGGAAAAAGAGGATGTTACTAGCACACAACTTCCTGATGGCATGGAAACTAATTGTACTGAGAGAGCCCCAGGCATACCAGTGCAGAAGTGATCCTATCAGACCATGCAGGCCATAGAGACTGAGAAAGATGTCTTGAACAAACCTAAGTTGTTATCTGTTAGTACTGTGACCTTGACAGCCTAACAGGTTCATCAAAGAAGACCGAGTAGCACCGATTCATGGCTCGAACCTCAAAAGTTGCATTATCTACGAGTAGTTAAAGAAATATTTACATCCTTTTCTTTTCATCACTCCATAAGAAAATTGAAATTAGAACTGAAACAATATTAAATTTAGCCCAACACAGCTAAAGCTTGCTGTTTGAACGCAAGCAGCAAACAGTATACTGTCATGCTTTTTCAACACCTCAAAATGAAAAAAACCACATATGCACATTTGCTTTTTCCTTTCCTAATGACAACAGTATACTATGAATAACAACAATGCACATGTCTCCTCTATTCACATTCTATTTATCTCCCTACTTACTTTGATGGAAAAGGAACCTTACCTTTCCACAGCTCTTAGAATGTTTTTGATGACTCTCTCTCTCTCTCTCTCTCTCTCTCTCCCCGCTCTCAAATACCACATCAACAAACACACCCAGATTTTCTTCTCTTTCCCCCCCCCCTCCCCACAGGTGTGACACACAACATGTCACTCTCAATCAATATTTCCTGCTGGGTGTAAACGTGCTCTAGTTTTGTTCAGCTCACAATGGAGTGACAGCTGTTATTACTCATACACAGCATTAAACTCTCTGGAAGGCAGCAGCTCTTCTTCCTTCTTCCATTCTTCTCTATGCAAAGATTGTGAAGTTGACCACATGGAAAGTTTGTACAATAATTCTGTTTGCTCAACGTACTTACTGTCAATCTCTTGCACCGTACTATCATTCTGTTGGGCTACACATACTTACTGTCAATCTCTGGAACCCTACTATAATTCTGTTTGACTACACATACTTACTGTCAATCTCTTGCACCGTACTATCATTCTGTTGGGCTACACGTACTTACTATCAATCTCTCTGCACCCTACTATCATTCTGTTGGGCTACACATACTCACTGTCAATCTCTTGCTCCTACTATCATTCTGTTGGGCTACACGTACTTACTGTCAATCTCTTGCACAGTACTATCATTCTGTTGGGCTACACGTACTTACTCTCAATCTCTTGCACAGTACTATCATTCTGTTGGGCTACATGTACTTACTGTCAGTCTCTTGCACCCTGCTATCATTCTGTTTATCTATATGCACTTACTGTTTATCTCTTGCACTGTACTATAACTACTGTCACACATCTCTGTCAATCTCTTGCACTGTACTATAATTCTGTTTGGCTACACATACTTACTGTCAATCTCTTGCACTGTACTATAATTCTGTTTGGCTACACTGTGATCAGTCAATTTGCACTGTACTATAATTCGCTACACATACTTACTGTCAATCTCTTGCACCCTGTGATCAGTTTGTCGCTCTGACTTCATTTCTGAGACTCAGTAACAAGACAACCTGATTACATGCCTTATCAATTATATTTATTGCAAACAACAAGGTGTAAATTCATGTTCTTTCCATTCTAATCGCAACGCAACTCGAAACATCAATGTTCTTTTTTTTCTTTTAAATGTTAAACCAAATGCAGCTATGCAACTTTAGTAACTGTATTCTATTAACTGGACTAAAATGTCCTTGGACAGCTGCTAGAATGATGTGTTTAATCACACTGCCTGTATCTTTGTTTAACTGAGAGCAATTCTTTGTAAATGGATATGTTTGTTCCTGTGTATATGTCAATGTGAAACACAAGAATCACTGCACACTCTTCTAGTTTGTGGCACCTGGAAGGTCTTTTTTTCATATTTTCTTTCCTCCTCCATCCAATATCTCTCCCACACCCCCCTCCTCTCCCCCTTTCCTCTCTTTAATACTTTTGCTGCCAATGTCCAATTTCTTCCTTTTTTTTCCCCCCTAGATCTTTTTATTTTCATTTTGTTTCTACTACAGACATATGCTATCCAACTACACTTGCATCTCGTATCTACAATTGTGTACGTAACTTTTTTCTCTAACAAAATTTATTGTTGTCCATTTTTCTTACAGCTGCTTCCTGGTTTACTTTGTGTAAAAATGTCCTGGTTACATTTGTGTCCACAGCAAATCTGAAAATTCTATTCAATTCCTGTTGGCACCAACATAATTTATTGGAATGTAATCATTGTTTTTGATGGATTCCCACCTTTTAACTGCAGGTGGTGGTGATATAAGGGTGTTTCTACTTTGTAGATGATCAGATCTTCTTGGTTCAGATATTCACCAAGCCTTGCTTGCCTTCACATGAACTGAAAATTAACTTGTATACAATGTTGATGGCGTTAAAAAAAAAACCCACATTAATGTTATATGACTTGTTTGACTTTGGTGATGATGATCCCCACCCCCACAGTTTTGTTGACATTGTGTCCGATTACAAAACGTTAATTTCTCTTGTAGGGGAAGAGTGAGTGAGCGAGTGAGTGAGCGAGTGAGCAAGCGCGAGGGTGGTGAGTGAGAGAGAGCGAGTGAACGAATGAGCAAGCCAGTGTGTGTGTGCGCGAGTGTGTGTGTGTGTGTGTGTGTGTGTGTGTGTGTGTGTGTGTGTGTGTGTGTGTGTGTGTGCGTGGTATGTGTGGAGGAGGGGGGTAAGAGTAGGGGGGAGGAAGGCAAGGAGGAAGAGACAGTGGTCTGAAGAGACACTAGACAATAGTCAAAAGATGTTTCTGCACCAGACTTAAGCATCTAAGTATCATGTCACAATGTTCACTGGAAACTTTATGCAAGCTTCGACACATGATTTTTTGACCGTTTACTCACCAATGATAATGTGCAAACTACAAACGCCCAGCTGTTAATTTGTGTATTCACCATTATATGATTAAGTACCCAGCTGTTAATTTGTGTATTCACCATTATATGATTAAGTAAACTAAAAATAAAAAAAAAATCATGTTCACATGGCAGCAAGTTGTCAAGACAGAACTCTGACACACACACCATGAGTTTCAACTTGTAGTAGCACCCCTTAAACTTTATGCTGCTGCTGATCACAGCACTTGCTCTCAAGTATCCTGGACCTTCACACACAAAGTGAACAATTTTTTCCCCTGTAACTCAATGTTCATTCACCAACATTCACGGTCACAGTTTTCCTGGCATCACAATTTGTTTGTATGCCACTTCATCAGTTATTTGTCCTGGCATTACTATTTCCACTAATTTTGCATATGGTCTTCGCCGATTCCTTTCAACATCCATCCCTTGCATATAAATATGTGTGTGTGTGTGTGTGTGTGTGTGTGTGTGTGTGCGTGTGTGCGTGTGTGTGTGTGTGTGTGTGTGTGTCAAAACACGTGTGTGTGTGTGTGTGTGTAACAGTGTGTGTGTGGGTGCGGCGTGCGTGCGTGCGTGCGTGCGTGCGTGTGTGTGCGTGCATGACCTACTTCATCTCCCTTCTATTTTTCTCTCTCCACAGCATTACTGTTCGTGCAGCAGACCCAAAGTAAGACAGAAAGTCGCTTTTCCAATGTTTTTTCCACAGCATTACTGTTCGTGCAGCAGACCCAAAGTAAGACAAAGTCACTTTTCCAATGTTTTTTCCACAGCATTACTGTTCGTGCAGCAGACCCAAAGTAAGACAAAGTCACTTTTCCAATGTTTTTTCCACAGCATTATAGTCAAAGCAGCAGACCCAAAGCAAGACAGAAAGTCACTTTTCCAATGGTTTTTCCACAGCATTACCGTTCGTGCAGCAGACCCAAGGTAAAACAGAAAGCCACTTTTCCAATGTTTTTCTATCTTCTGACTAGAGACAAGAAAAGTTTGCACAAAATACTCAATAAACGTCGGGCAAAACCACCATTTCTTTACAGTTCATTTTTAAGTTCATTTTCCGTCATGTTATGCCAATAACTATTTTGTGTTATGTCATCTACACAAATCATAAAGGAAGATGAACAAACAGAATACTGCTTTTCTCTGTATTTCTTTGCACCAGAATATGTCACAACAGAATCTTGCCAATCCTGAAAATACCCCAACACCAAGTCACCAATCTAAAGGCAGCAAAATAATTTTTCTATGCTGGATTTGATGTACTTCAAAGACTTGCAGCCCGCCTCTCTCACTATGATACACTGTCTTACACTCTCAAGAAAAAACAAAAAGACTTGCAGCCCGCCTCTCTCACCTATGATACACTGTCTTACACTCTCAAGAAAAAACAAAAAAAGACTTGCAGCCCGCCTCTCTCACCTATGATACACTGTCTTACTCTCTCAAGAAAAAACAACTACTGAAGCAGCCACTCCATGAACCCTAGTGTTAAGGAATGGTGCTATTTGCTCTTTCCTTCTTTCTTACAGTCACTACATTTAGAAAAAACTATAGCATATTCAAATCTGGTATCTGAAATAAATGTAAAATTAATAAAAAAAACCACCAACAAACAAAAAAAAACTACTTTTCCTCCACAATAAGCCTTTTTTCATTAGAAACATCAATCTCTGCTTAATAAAAACACAACTATCCATTATGACAACACAATAATGATGTTGGCCACATAGTGCATCTCTACAAGTCGCATGATCTGAACGAGGCAGAGCAAAAGTTGACATATAACGTTCTAATCTAAAACAACCCCTTTAGAGAAAATTTCCTTTTGTACACTGTCACCATATAAAAACAGATACAAAAGAATTTTTCAACGGCGGCGTCCGGTCCAAATCACAACCAATGGTGCATTATTCATTTCAAAAAACTTTACCGCTTATCTAAAAACTTGATTGAGCGATGCCCACCTATTATTATGCAGATTTTCTGAACACTGAAAATAAAAGTATATATGTATATATCATGATACTGTAAGTTGAAAACATGTCTGTCATTGAGTCTCATTTTCAAATATGTCAACTCAAAACTTTATATGTCAAACACGGTCAGCATTAACAAAATCCCATGACTCACTTCATGACTCACTTAAATCATGTCACTTCCTTTCGAAAATGGTATAAATTCAATGCCAAATTGACAGATTAATGAATCTGAGCGCATTAAACAAGCACAGCTCAGCAAAAAGTTCAACTTCTTGAAGGAACAACTTCTTATACCACCAACAACAAACACAGGATTTACCTCCAATAGATCCTATGAATCTATGTTTCTAAAATATTCTGTCAAAGGACTATATCATTATTATTAATATTTTTATAGTATCATAATTTACTGATGTAAGCTCCTTATAATTTCTAAACATCTTACAATATTTCGGAGTGCACACAGATTCCAAATTCCAGTATATCAGCCAGTAAAAGAGAAGCAAAGATGTACGTGCAACAACAAAGGAAAACACCAGAAAAATGTTCCATAATTCTTTCTAACTGAAAGCAAAAGTTGCATGTCAAACTTAAATTCACATAAAATCAGTTTTTTCTCAATGGCGTCTAATCCCAACCATAACATATCCTACATCAATCAGCACAAAAAGTCACTTACTTGATTCTCATTTGGGTAAAAGCTGTGCCCTACTTTTATTACAAAATATAAACAATAAGTCAATCATCAGCCAAGTGTAAAGACTGGTCAACAGAAGTCCATCTTCAACCCATCACTAGGTGGTTCAATGATCGAGATTCACAAAAACAACAAATGTTTCTTACCCACGACAAATTGCTTCAATCTCTTCTCCTGATCTTAAGAAAATATACTGATAAAACTAAACAAGAAGTGAACTATTAAGAATACGAACCATACCCAATGACCTATCTTCCAATTTCAACTAACCTAAGAACTGTAACTTCTCACATGATACCTACACATGGCAAGATTTACCTCCCTTTCATCACCTTGTGTTTTGGGTCATTTTGCATTTTCGAACAACAGTGTGACAGGTAAATATTTCTACTTTGGGGCAAAAAAGGAAAAAAAAAAAAAAAAAAAAAAAAAAAAAAGAAGATACAAAAGCCAATATAATGTACTTATACATCCGAATTTTTAAAGTCAGACTCCCCCCTCCCCCTTTCATATGCAATGTATTTATTTGTTATCTAAAATAACAAGAGATCCTTGAAAACGTAGTCTTCTTTAATAACCATATCACTGAGAACTTACAGAATGATCAGTTTTATTAATAGCAAGTGATTTCTTCAAACACATTAGGCAGGCATGGCGCTAACGATTTAAAAAAACAGTCCCACCACTAATTAGCCTTCAGCAACCTGAGTTGCAACCAGTCCCAAACCAACAAAAACCAGTAAACTCACCACTGCTTATTTTGTCATACTGTAAGCATGCACGCGCACTCCCCCCCCTCCCCCCCCCCCCCCCCCCCACCCACACACACACAGTAGCCAGAGTGACACACACCACTAAATGGCTCTAAACTAGTTTATTGATAAAATGTGTGATTTTTTTTTTTTTCAACATATGGTTAATGTCCATGGCAATAATAATATTAAATAAATCGAAGCTTTAACAAAACCACTGACTGTGACAATATTTCTCTTTTTTTTTTTCTGAATATCACACACATACAATACAATCACATTAATGACCACACAGAAGGATCATGCTTTGCTTTTTTCTGTAACTGTTTTTCACTGCCTGGCTGGGATGCATCACTCAGAGAACGCGCTCTTCACACACTGTGCCTGGTGGCTCGAGATCTTCACTTGAAGGTCGAGTTGACGGAAGATTTTCAGCTTTGTCCGAGTCTGATCTTCGTTTTAAGAAAGAAAAGATCGACCTCTGTCGACCCCCCCTTATCCATCCTACGTGTTGTAGATCAGTAGCACTAGATCTATATTCTTAAGGTGTACAAACTTGAATAAAAAAGAACGAACAATGAACAGAAGGCTTATGGCGCGTAATTTTTTCAACAATAGTGTTGCTTACGATCTGGCTGGGCCTGTATCAAGCAGTACCAAGAAACCTAAACTGGAAGGAGTTACTACTTGTTAGCTTTCAAAGGCTGTGAATATTGTAACTGGCCTCTGTCAGCTGCGGAATGAACGCTCTTTAGGCCTGTGCTTGCCTTTTGAGCGATGACAAACTGTACACATCTGGCATACGTCACACTGCCGGTACTGCAGAGCCGTATAGAAAGCAGTACGCTACATGACGTGCACGTGCTAGGGCCAATCTATTTTATTTGTAAACAGATCCCCATGCCTGGCGAAGTTGCGACTAAAGGAGAAATGGCTGACCTTGATTCACTAGAGACTTGCGTCATGAGAAAACGTGGGTTAGTACAAGCAGCAAGAGGGCGGACAAGTTTTGTACCGGTACCGGCAGAAGATTATCGGTCCTTGAGACCGACAGCTCAAATTTTTTTCGGTATACAGCTTTCACAATCGGTATTTTACCGGTATATATCGGTAATTGCGATCCCTGATTAGGTACACACACCAAAAAATATAGATGCAGTTCTGATGCATTTGCTGCAGCTTCTTTTTTTCACATCTGGAACCTCAAGAAGTATATGTCTCCAAAAAATATGAACAAGATCAAGTAAACATGTTCTACAATTCCTCTGAAGCGTGTTTTTGAAGAAAAACAGATTCAAATACCAGTCTTCAGTGACAGCAAAATTAGCTGAGATCAGGTAAATACTGATGATGTGCTGATTCATGGCCTGTTTCTCTGACGAGCTTACATTCTGCTCAAATCAGGGCTGAATCTAAAGATGCACTACATGTCTGAGACCATATAGCTGATTCTTGTAATTTATTATAGTGATAACGTTTGTCACAGACTTGCTATGTCGACCAATTCTCGTACCATCAATGAGATCAGTATTTAAGAAGTTATCATTACTCCTTGTCCAATCTGCCAAGAGTTCAAAAGCACAAAATGTAGCATTTTGACATTACAAGTGTAATATTCTGTTAGTACTTGTAAGAAATTTTGCGGAAGCTGCAGAGGATTTGGGGGGGGGGGGGGGGGGGGGGGGGGGGATTTTTGTCTTCTTGAAAACTATCACTATGGCATCTTCAATGTTTGACTGGTCAAACTGAATAGGAAGCACTTTATGTAACACACAAATTTCATGGCAGAAGAAGAAGACAGAAAAAACTAACTAGTTATCACACAGTTCTGTTTACCCAGAAAAACAAAAAGGCCTACAATAAGACCAATCGACAAAGCAGGAAAATCATGATTGCCCCTCCCATAATTTTTCTTCTGCTTTTTCTTTCCTCTCTTTACAGCACCTGACCTTTTTTTTCCCCGAAAGAAGTCTGCAGTCTGAACATCTACACTGTGTCAGTTCTGTTTAAAAAGCCGCCCTCCCCGTGAAGCTTCCCCCTCATCCCACCCCTATCTTAATTGGCGAAGCATTTTGCAACACAGTGTAACAGCCTTTTCATTCTAATAGCGCTGTTTATGCATAACATACAGTGAATACTATGTTATTTGTCGCCCTCTTATTTCCTCTCTCATATTAGTTGTGACCTGTATTGCATATGGTGTAATGATTCTGTACATGTCATGGTGACTGCAAAACATTTTGTTTCAAAGAAAAAACCTTCTCAGCAAGGAAGGGGGGGGCAAAAAAAAAAGTATTGCAGCATAACTCTGTCAACCAAATCACAGCAGGGTACATCACAAGGACAGCACTTGGCAGATATGGGCCTTGCTTAAAGACTGCTGCTCTCTTCTCTCTCCTTCCTCCTCCTTCCTGGTAAGCTCTTTCTTCAGTATTCAGTATTAATCAAAAATGTTTCCTTTCACATGCAAACTGCAAGTAATCAAAAATCCTTTCTTTTTCAAATACAAAACTCCAAACCCCCATAACCCATTCAATCTGATTGATAACAGAGAAAAAAATCATAAATATATGCGTGTGTGCACATGCAAGCGCGCCGATGTGTGCATGCATGCATGCATGCATGCATGTGTGTGTGTGTGTGTGTGTGTGTGTGTGTGTGTGTGTGTGTGTGTGTGTGTGTGTGTGTGTGTGTCTGAACAAATAAAACTACATGTAATTTTTGTCAGGAACATAAATACTCTCACCATCTCCTCCCACGCTCTCTTTTTCCCTCGTTAAGTCCCATCTATTTCTCCCTTCATACCCCTTCTGTCCCACTTTGAACACAAACATACATGCTTCGCCAGCATGCTGGCAGCTCTCTAACGTCGCAATCACTTTCTCTTACACACACACACACACACACACACACACACACACACACACACACACACACACACGCCTGCTGGCACACACACACACAACTTATCAATTTTGGAGGTGTGGGGGAGGGGGGGGTGTACTTGAGCTTAGCTTTACCAAAACACATTTTCAGTCACTATGAACTTAGTGACATTATGAACAAAAATTCAAGAAATGTTTATGCTCCCAAGCTTAGCACCAGAGTTTGACCTTATCTGTGGTTAACTTATCTGGTCAATCAATCATCATTAAAAATGCACATTTCTCAATTTGATCTCCATACACACAGATTTAAAAAAAAAAAAAAAAAAAAAAAAAAAAAAAATGGGAAAACATAGGATGGAGGCCCCACTGTTTTAAAAAAAAAAAAAAAAAAAAAAAAAAGGGGGGGGGGGGGTGTGGGGAGACAAAAAAAAAAGGTGAAGGCTCCTGACATAAGCTGTAGGATCCTTCTCTCCTTCCCCCACATAGTGTATTCACCAAATTATTCTCAATTTTCTGGCAATTCATTACTGGTGACATTATAACTCGCTAAAATCAAACTACCTCCTTGCAATCTTAACACACACACACACATACACACACCAATTTTTTTTCCATGAATAGCCTCATTAACTGAAAAATCAAATAAGACACAATAAAACATTGTCTTTTTACCCATAATGATGATAATCAACCTTTCACATTACACAAAATATGAAAAATGTATCCGTTAAAAAGAAAACAAAAATCTTCAAAGATGGGTAGACTCTTTAGAGCCAAGAAAACAAGTCACATTTCCATATTTGTTTATTTGCCACACTCCGACCGCTCTTGCAATAGTGCAAGTTGTGGTGGTAATGGCCCTTTTACCTGAGAAATGGACAACTGCAGCCGTACTTCAATGTCTGATCATCCCACATGCCCCTGTGACAACCTACTTCTACCATCATATTATCTATCATCATTATTACATTTGCCCAGCCATTATAACTATTTCCACTAATTTTACATTTGGTTCTTATTCACAAGTTTGAAGATGCTACCATCTTTTTTTTTCTTTCTTTTTTCCATCTCTTCACCATCATTACATGTACAACAGAAAGTCACTAAGTTTTCCTACTTGGTGACTATAGGGCATCTGGTAATTGAGACGAGTGATTCAGAAATTCTGCACAATACTTAGGTAAACAGCGAGGAAAACCGCAATTCATTTACAGTCTTGTTTCTGTCTAGTGCCAATAAATGTTCTTTTTTTTGTTATGTCAATAAATTTTAAAAGGAAAATGAACTGCAAACAGAACACTACATTTACCTTAATATGTACAAAACATATTTTTAAAGGAAGATGAACAGCAAACAGAAAACTGCACTTACCTAAATATGTATAAAACAAAAAAAACTATCTAAACAAAATCCTGCCTATCTTGCTTGTAACCCAACACTATCTTGCAAAATCGAGGACAATACAAATACAATGTTTCTGTTTTGGATTTCTAATTTAAAAGGCACCAATGCTTTCAATATTCAAAGGTAAAAGCAGTTCCTGAATTAAACACCCTATGAATCCAGAGTTCAGGAACAGCACCATTTGCTCCCTTAATTCTGATCAAGTTCAACATTTACAAAAGAACAGCACAAAGAGCCCTATTGTTACTAAATTATGCCATAGCAGTTTCAATCCCAACCTGATATGAAATTATACTAACCAGAAATTCAAAAATGGTAATAAGAAAAACAATTCTATGATGAAAAAAAGTTCCATACATGGAAAAAAATCTTTCCACTAGAAAATGCAAATTCTTGCTTAAATCAGTATGTACAGACCAGAATATCCATACAAACAACACATCAATGCATAGCACATCTTTCAATCACTTGATCTGAACATGGATGAGCAAACACAACATTAAGCTGAAACAATTCTCTCACAAAATATGGTCTGCATACCTTATTACCAACTACATAACAAAAACTAGAGTATTTTTCAATGGCGTCACATCCGAACTACAATGAATGGTGGATAATTGAATACAACAGGCTGTACTGAGTATTTGAAAGATTGATCAAGCATTGCCCACAAAGTATTATGCAAAATTTTTTAAGACTGAAAAATATTACCATAAATTCAAAACTTGTAGACTAAGACAAAGTCTTTTTATCAAGTTCATCCGTTCAAAACATGTCAGTCATACTGGCTAAGCATACCCAAATTCTGATGTAGCTAAATCAGCCTTTTTTTTCCAACTGAAATAAAAGTTGTTTGGATTGCACACACACTCTTAAGTATTAACTAACTCAGGCACATTCAAGAGCAGAACCTGGCAAAGACTAAGTTCATCTTCATGTAGAAACATTAACTTCTAACAACAAAACCAAGAAGGAATTACAGGATTTATCTCCCTTGTATTGCATGAATGAGTTTCCAAACTACTTTGTGTTGAAGGAATATACAATAATTCAAAAATAGTACCAGACCTTCTAATCTCACTTCCCTTTTTCTTTTTCGAACACCACGTATTAGTCTCAAGTACACAAACTACAAATTTCATCATACTGCACAATAAAAAAAATCATTTCAATGTATACACAACAAACATAAGACCACGCATTTCAGGGATGGGGGGAGGGGTAAGAGAATATTTGGAGATTCTTTCCATACAAAGCAAAATCTACTGCATATCAGAATTAAACAGTCAAATATATACAAAAACAGGATTTTTTTTTCAATGGCGTCCGATCCTTATCACATCAAATTATATATTAATCAGCACAGAAAGTCATGTTCTTCACTTTAAATTCTGTTAAAATTATGTCCATCCTCAATTACATAACATGAACAAGGACAGAAAGTATCAATAAAGTATCAAGACTGGTCAGCAGAGGCAGTGTTTCATTTCACCTTTCCTGAACTACTCACACTAAGCTGGTCACCGATTTAAGGTTCAAAGATATAAACTAACCTTTATTTACATCAAAAGCTTGGATCTTTCCTGCATTTAAAAAAAAGTGGAGGGAAGGGACTCTGTTTTAGGTGAACAAGAAATGAGCTCTTGGAAACATCAACCATGCTCATCAAGACTACCAAACTCAAGTTCAACTATCAAAGGACTGCAACTTTAAGTACTATGCAACCAACTTATTACAAGATTTACCTCCCTTGAATTACTCTGCATTTTAGATCACTTTGTGTCTTGGAAATGAAAATATGACAGTCCACTTTTTTCTACAGCAAAGAAAAAAAAAATCAAATTTCAAAACCCAAAAGCTAATGCCCTACTCTGCACTAAAATTTTCAAAGTCAAACTTTTTTGTCCTCTTTCATCTGCATTTTACGTAACTGTTCTCTAAAACAACAACAGAACTTTGAAAGAGCTGTTTCACAATCATACAATGGAGTTCTTGTAGCAGAACCCATCCATTTGAAAAAACATGTTATCATTTTCAGCCACCACAACAGCTAACACTGAAAACTCAATAAAGATGTAATCTGCACCTGTTTCTTTTGTATTACCTGGACAGTACAGAAATCAATAGTTCCCCAGATGTAAACAAGATTAATTACTGTATTAAATGTAACATCCAGAAGCTTTTTTCAGGAAAATAAAACAATACGCCAATCTTAACAGACATGTCTGAAAACCAACGCCGAGTGATGGCACACAGCTGATAAAGACCAGTAAAACAGATAATGTGCTGACATAAGGGCAGTTCTTTTACAAGTGCTTATATTCTGCACAAATAAAACCCATATCTAGACTGTAAAACAATACTGCTGTAACTCTATTGCTATTTTGTCCTGCAACCTTTTGCCAAAGGGAAACAGTGTTGATGGTTACTACTACTGTCAATGACAGAGTTGACCTTTTTGGACTTCTTTCTCAGAATCAACTGTCATCACTCCCTAGTAACAGGATCCACCTCTTTCTGTCCTACCCTTTACTAATCTATATCCTCTACCTGGTCTCCTAATACTTAAGTAACAAAAGCAAAATGCAAGTCAATTACCAACATTTTCAGTACAAAGTCCAACTGGAATCAAGATCCTTTGACACATTTAAAAACCATCTGACCATAATGAATCAATGAGCGTTATACGTCTCTATGAAATCTTGCTCCTTCCCCCCCCCCCCCCCCCCCCCCCCGTCACCCCTCCCCCCTTCTGTACATCTGATCGACCCTCTATCCACATGGTACATTCTCTGCTAATATGCCTGCACTCTCTTCCTGACAAAGCAGTCACTCTTTGTAAAGGAAAAAGAAGTCAGTCAATAAGTGTGCTACGTGAAGGTACTGTAAATGCAATGATCATCTTTGGTTTCTTGTTTTGCTCACGTGTTTGACTATCACTAGTCCTTTACCCTCCTTTCCTAAATGACCTAGTGGTGACTGTGTTTCAATCTGAATTCTCTACCACACCACCTTTCAGGTGCGCAGCCTCTAGAAGCTGCTCTCTTTCCTTGCCTTCCTTACACAGGACACAAGCAATGCAGCTCACAAAGTGCTCATGAAAACTTGCTAAGAAGCATTAACCAACTGAAGATACTAGTACTGCAAAGCTACAGAGTATCCCTGCACCATAATTAACAGCTTTCTGCTTTGCATTGTGTTTTGATGTTCTGTTTCAGTGTAGTCGTTCTGCTTTGTTTTCCTTACCTTTGCAAAGGTAATATCCAACCAAATAATGTCTCATTCATCAACAGCAATAAGAACAATCTGATTTCACAATTTTTTTTCACATAACAGCAATGAGAACAATCTGATTTCACAATTTTTATCAATCTCTATATGAAGTAACTTAAAGACTACAAAACCAAGCTAACTATTTCTGATAAAACCACAGTACCAGTTTTGTTGACAAAATAAAGCAATACTGATGTAACTATACATACCTCTTTAAATAAATAGTAAACATATCCAAAAACACATCAGCACACAATCTGCAAGGTAAATATAATGTGTACAAATACAACAATTTCACAATAAACAACAATAAAGGCAGCAGACTAGTCTGCATCAATACTATGACTGTTTTATGTTGTTGTACCTATACCACAGCATATCCATATCTACTTTCGTTAGAATGTTACTACTGGTCATTATTGCTTTATTTATCACAACAGATGCAAGCCATTCACAGGGCGCACATACTCATCCTCTCTATAAGATTACAAAGGTTCATGAACTACATAGTTTTCCTGTTGACTTGGGTACAATTACACCATTTTGTGTCCACACTAAGCCGCCATGAGCCGTATCTACAAAGAACCAGGCCAGTCTATTTCTTAAAACTCTAATGTTACTCATTTGAACCTATCCAAAGCCATTTCTTAAGCACCACCAATGTAACTCCCTTCCTAAACACACCATGTACACTAGAGGAATCACCTTCTCAAGACAGGTGTTTGAACCTAAGTAAGCAACCCAAGAATACAGCCACGAATTCCAACAAAAAAATTAACAGAAGATGCATCATGCTGCTATCTTTCAGGCTCAGTGTATCAAGACATTCACACTACAGTACTATTTCTGCATTTGACTCATTTCAAATTGAGAAAACAGATTGTTGTATGCACAAACAGATCACAATCATCAAGAAACTGAGCTTAGAAACAATCACACCACCACCAACTGTTCTAAAAACACTATCTGACAGACAAGCAGTGTAACTATAACAAAACAAAAGCTCATACAGCTATTCACAGCATATTAACTAATCAGGAAGGTAGCTGGTTGACAAATGAACATAGCAAAGTAGGAAACAACCATCCTATACACAAAGTAAAGCACACAACAACAGCAAAATGCTTTAAAATATCATGCTAAAAGTTACAATAAATACCTGCTGTGTACAGAACAATGAAGTGATACTGTAGAAACAGTTTCTCAAACACTATCTTTTAAAATTACAAAAAGAACAGCAGATCTATAACTGAATGATCTGCAACAAATTACCAAACTATCAGCAAATGAAATTTCTAAAGAAAATTACAAAAATGGGTCCATCTGGGAT